>OY735198.1:59627936-59855436 GCA_963457665.1 Thysanoteuthis rhombus | reverse complement strand
TTTTTGATCTGGAAATCTATCTATCTTCATGTATTTTAATGGTCTGTGTGGTGCTATTATTAAAGTTTTTTTTCAATTCTTTCTTCGGTAGTGAATTTAGCATCTCATGGTCATGGTCTGCTAATTCAAAGTGCTGTTCTAGATACAAGTACAGATATTGACAGGGAATCAAGTGAGAAGAGTTAGGATAAAGTGGTTATTTGGGTCTTTGTCTCTCCATTAGGCTGTTTTAGCTCAATGGTTGAAAGTGACACGAGTTTGAAGCAGCAACTGTATCAGTTACGGATTCAATTATTGCAGCAGCCTCATTTTTCTTTTATTGATCATTCTATTTACTCTGCCTAGGCCAAGTGATTTATCCTCCATATAACAATGTCATTCCAAATAATATAATGCATTCATAAATATTGTTGGATTATATGCGCACACACACATATATATATACGTGTGTGTGTAATCAATCCTATGATCAACTCCCTATTTAAATGAGATTTATGGCAAAAAGGAATGAATTATAAGACTGTAGTACACAGACACTGAGGATTGTTAGCTTTTTAAAAAGTTTTACTTTTCTTGTAAGTTCCTTGAGGTTTTATGCTCATTACAAGTGACTGGCTTCATGTATTAATGACTGTCTTCATATATAACTGATTTTTTTTTTTTTTTTTTTTTTTTTTTTGAATTAGCCATTTTCTTTTTTTCCGTTCAGTTCCTGCTTCGGTTTCTCATTACCATATCTAACCCTAAGTATTTATTTTCCCATTCAAAATATGTCGAACAGCATTATTCTACTCCCTTTGTATATAGATCAAAGGATGAGACTACAACACCAATTTGTTTTTACTGCTATTTATCCATCAAGGAGAATATTGTTGATTAATTGTTTCACCTATTTGAGGAGCTGTTCTTGATCTGAACTTTTTCTCTATTGATGACTAACACTGCAGAATCCAGTAGGTTTTTCTTTTTATGCCTATCCATATCTCTATCTTTTTATTCCTCTCTCTATGTATACTTGGCTGCTGTAAAACAAATCCACTCTCAGCTCAGTTGCTCCCATGCTAGATGATACACGAGGCAGAATGTGTCTCCGCTTCTTGAATGATCCACAGAGATTCAATCATTGATCGTAGAAAGTGGGCTTTTACAGGGCCAAGTTGTTAGCCCAACACCCAAGATGAACTGCTTCACTTCAGTTGAAGGCTCCAACTGACCTGCTATTTACCCATAGCGGTGGGATGGGGTGAATTCATACCTTTCTCAAGGGAATTTGTGCAAAGTGAACATGAATTGTCAGCTGGAGTTTGGTCTTGATTTGCTGATTCTATTCTCAATACCATTAACCATTTGGCTACCTGCACCTCCTTAGGAACATAAAGCACATGCACAAATATACTGGCACGTATAATTATGCAAGTTTCTTCATCGGTCTTTTAATGTCCGCCGTTGGGCATAGAAGTTCCCCAGAATCTACCACATTTCTCTATAATACTCTTCAAATATCTCTCTTGCACTTTTAGAAAAATTTCCAAACTTTTTTTTATTTTTTTCATTTCTCAAGTGAAAGAAAAATATATACAATAGCTCCCTTACTTACAACAGGATAGGTTCCAGGGGTTTGTTTATTATTAGTCCAAATGTTCAGAAATCTGACATTATTCTTATAAACACTGTATACTGTATCATAAAAAGTACTGTACTACTATACCCCAATATTCCTTGAAAGTATATTTTGCCAGCTTCAAACAATATTTTAGAGGATAAATAGCTATTATAATAAAAAGGATATTTGTAACTATCATTCTTACTGAAGATGCTTACGGGAATGTTGGAGTTATATGAAGGATGGATATGTGGGTTAAGATGGAATGTCATCAGGGTTTTGGGAATAGGGATTGAGAATGGCTTTTAAGATTGTATAACCTCCTGTAGATGTAGCTGGCATTTTTTTCTTGTTGGTCTTGCCTCTTGTGTCCCACTTTGACATCTCTTCAAAAACCTATCAAGAGGTGTCTATACAGTTAATTTTTCTTTCTTCATAAAATTTTCTTGTAGGCAAATAATTTTGTGAACAGCTGCGGACACTCTTGTTAATCTTTCAGTGTTTAAGGGCTGAGACTCGATAAGCTAGTGCCTTCCCAATTATTCTGAAATCTCTGGCTTTCACTTACAGGTTTGTTTGTATCTCTGATAGTTCATCACTTGAATGGTTGTAAGTAAGGGAGTGCCTGTATTCACTAATAAATGAATTTCTCACCTTTGATGTCCCAAATATCTTTTTTTGCTGATTTTTTTTTATTTTTTTAATTTTATCTTTAATTTTATCTCAGA
Source organism: Thysanoteuthis rhombus (assembly GCA_963457665.1). Lineage (NCBI taxonomy): Eukaryota > Metazoa > Mollusca > Cephalopoda > Oegopsida > Thysanoteuthidae > Thysanoteuthis > Thysanoteuthis major. The sequence continues at coordinate 59,853,105 of OY735198.1, read as the reverse complement.
AAATGTTATATGATCATTCTTGCATCCTCCTATGTCTACTTTGATTTCTCTCACTTTTAAAAACTATCAACCAGAAGTATCAACATAGGTTTCTCCATTGGCCTAGCTGGCTGTGTATACATCCTGTGTACAGGCTGCGTCAGTGGAGCTAGAGGGCTGAAAATTTTAACATTTTCTCCATGTGTCTCAAAAAAGTGTTTTTTTTTTTGTTTTTTTTTCTTCTTCTTTCAAATCTCCTCCCTTCTTGGGGGGGATGGTGGTGATTGTAAGTGTATGCTGAGTTCGTATCTGGTAGTATTCACTTTTGCTTTTTGTTTTGTTTCTTCAAATTCAGACTTTTTAGTGATCACTGCCCAGCAAAAGGCAAGAGAAGTAATTTATTCATTGATCATCACTTTTCCAAATCTTTTAATTGGTCTCTCCCAACACTGCATGTTGCCTCAAAACATTGGTCACATGATGGTTTCTGTTGAGTGACTAACCAGACCTGTTGTTTCTTTTCTTTTTCTTTGCCCCCTTCATCTTATTTTCTTTCTTTACAGTTGAGCCACTTTTTTTTTCTCAAAAGATATATGTAGTTTCTAATCTTCTACTACAATAAACAGTTCATAGGGCCCGATAAGTCTGTTTGAAAGTCCTTTAGTCAGATACTTATTCTTTGAATTAATAATAGCAAAAAGCAGAGTTCTTGAGCATAACTATCTCAAACCAGACATCCTTAAAAGATAAGGGAAGGTGATCAGATATCATTAAGAAAAAAACCACCCAAAAACATGTTCTTCAATTCTGATTTTATATTAGAGGAAACAACTCCTGAATGGATTTGTTAAAGTTGAAAATCCACAGATATTTCCGCAACGTTCATGCTATTTGTAGATGACATAGTATTGCCATTTGCGTGTCAATGATATGCTTTTATAGTATATAACTTTTGCTTTATTATGATCATTATTTTTACTTGATGATATATCTTTAGATATATGGCTTCTCTGCAATCAGGTATTGTCAGAGTAACACCCTGATATTGTATTTTCAAAACCACTTATCAATTGATCATCTTCATATGATGTTGCAAGAGTTTCTTGCTATGTTGAACTATCACTTAGTTTTTTACAGCCTGTTGCTTTCTAAGAAAAAGACAACTTCATTCTGTTAGAGAGGACGGAAGAGAGCTTGCTGTTGACCCTTTGGCTACCTAATTGTACAAAATGACCTTCAGCTCCACTTTCATATTTTGATATGTTCCGTGAAGTCAGCGAAACACATAGATGGTGAATTATAATTTTTCAACCATTGTTTCTACACCCTGTCACTTCTCAAGCTTTCTTATGCTCACAGATTAAATTTGTCATCAAAATTTCAATATCATCCATATGTATGTTTATACTATATTCAATGGATTCGGTATAATTTTTGGATCTTTGATTATTTTTTTGAGGACTTGAAAATCATTAAAATTTTTGTGGTATTTTAAGACTTAGTTTTTTCTTCTTTTTTACATTGCCTGTGTATGAAATTATCACATGCTAAGATTTTTTGTTTTATAGTGAAATAACTTTTTTAATCCAAGAGAAATAATAATGTACTTAATCTTTATTAGAATAAAAGATAGATTTGTTTCTTTTTTAAAATCCCATGCACTCTGAACATTCATGAGTCAAACTAATGGGTAACTTTACTTGTGCATGAAAATGTCTATAAATTATTAAACTATAAAAATGTTATTTAGCTACTAAAGTTTAATTTCATAAATTTATCTACCAACCATGTATTGGTATTTATTTTTAGCCGTGGGCCCTATTATATATAATCCTGTCTCATGATGCCCAAGATTTCCATCACTTGTTGCAGGCTGGTTTAATGTTTTTGCACTCCAATATCACATCTTGACTCCATTGTGTACTTCTATTTATAGTTGACTGTGTAGATGAAGAATGGATACCATTGTTTATCACACGGGTCACCTGGGACCATCAACTCCTTCATGGAATCCTTTTTCCCTCATCAACTCTCTCACTTTTATTGGACCCTTAAAAAGGCTGCCAAAATAAAGTTATTGAAAGTACTAATATCACAGCCTAAAATGTACCAAATCTTCTGGAAATGAACCAAATCTGTAGTATCTGATTATAAATCAACCAATACAATAATCACGATGGATCACTATATCACTTTTATTGGATCCTTGAAAAGGTTCTTGTCTGTTTGCTGAGCTGTTACATTAACAAGTATATTTTGGTAAACAGAATTTAAAACAAGGAAAAGAATAGATTCTGTTTAAAAACAGATGTATATACAATCGAGTTTTGAAGCTAATCCGCGTCAAAATGTCCTAAACAAAAATGATTGCATCCAAAATAAAACGTAAAATATTGTCCAAAATGCGATATAGTTCATTGAAAAATGAAAGTTAATAATGTATGGAGTGTATACATTAGTTATAAACACTCTATAGTCTGCTTTCTTTCTTTCTATTTTTTTTTTTCCACTTTTTCTTGAAAAAGGAACATGACATAGTGAAATATGGAAAATATTCCTCTTTCTTTGCCTACTCCCTGTATTGTATCTTTCTATTTCTATGAATTGATTAAAAGAAAGCTGTCTATCTCACTCTAATCACTCTCTCTTTTGGGTCATTCCATTCCTTACTAACACTGTTAACTGATTTGAAAATTGGTCTTAACATGAAATTTTCCCCATTCTAAGTCACAGTTAATAAACAATAAAAAATAAGATATAAATCAGAAATGTGTATCAGCAAGTTGGATTTTATGTATTTTCATTTTTTATATAAATGTCAGCTTTTGATCAAAAAATTTCAATTTACCCCCCCCCCTCCTAGCATCTATCAACCTATTGGATAGTCCCATTGACCTCCAAGTGGGAAGTTGAGAGGTCCTGGTAGGTCCTGTCATTGACATAACCCCCACAGATGCGTATGTATGTTAATTAGGCCAACTCTGTAAAATTGTCTTATTGGCAAAATTTAAACTTTTTTTTTTTTTTTTTTTAACAAAAAATAAATGCTTAATTTTAATCACCAAATCGAAACAAGGATATAAAACAACTCTTCTCTTTTTTTTCTTTTTTTTTTTACTATTAAAAGTTTATGAAATTAAACTTTTTTACAAAAAATTCGTAAATACATAGGTTTGAATAATTTTTTTTTTATTGGAAATACATAGTTTTAATTTGATGAAATGTTCATCAAATCAATACAAGGATATAAAGCAACTATTTGGCAATCAAGCAATGCCACCAATTCGGCCTAACATATGTACATGTATAGGGTGCATCTGTGTATTGGGTTACATCATCAAGTATACTGTATGATGAAAAGATTTCTAAAATAACAAAAAAGCTCTTGTTAATATTGATTTCTGACCCTTTGTGAAGGTGTGCGTATCAGAAACCCACTTGCTGGGCGTTCATTGATTCTGTTTTTTCCACCTTGATGTTGGCCTTTTCCACTTGCACCCAACCTTTTTTTTTTTTTTTTTTTTTTTTTTTTGCTTTCCTCTAAATGATTTGATATTCGAGGGGGGGGGGGAGTTGTTTTTGTTATGGCAACTTTCGTTGTTTGGCAGTTACTCTCTTGCCTTGTTACATCCTTCTTTCGCTTGTAACTTCATCTCCAGAACTTGCGATACTCAAGTGCATGTGCCTGGGATTACACTGATTTTCTTGCTGCTTTTCTTCTTCTTTTTTTTTTTTTTTCCTCTCGTTCGTTCATTCGTTCTTTTTTTTTTTTTTTTTTTTTTTTTTTCCCGGCTTTGTGGGGAGAGAGAGACGTGTTTAGGTTGCCATACCATACTTGTTCTGCATCTGTTTTAGATACTTGAATTAAATTCCTGAGCGCCTCTGGATGGGAAAGAAGATGGAAAGGAATCTGATGCTAAACTGTTTGAAAATATGCACATCCCCCTAAAAAAAATACCCCAACCCTTTCACATAAAGGTTGCAGGGAATTAAAATCATGGGTCCATTAAGTATGTATTTCACTCCGGCATCTGAAAGTTCGCTTTCAAAGACAGGGACCCTATGTAGAAATGAGTTGGTTGTGCACGCACTCAAACACACATTGTTCCTGTCTGCTTTGGTCCAATAGCAAGGTTCATCTCCTAGACTGGTTGTCAACCATGGCTAAAGAGGTCAATTTGTCCTGCTATCTACCTATAGCTAGGTTTGGACCCTCCCCTTGAGAACTAGGGAAAGGGGGTAAAAGAAAAAGACACTAAAATGTTTTTTCAAGACACAAGGAGTATATTTGAATTTTCAAGTCTCTAACTGTGGCCTGCACGTGCGACACATGTAATATTTCAGCAAACAATAGATATCAGTTGTAGATTCTATAATAGTTTTTTTGCATCTATAGAAAATTGAACTTTCTTTATGAGTTATCCATAGTGACTTATAAATTGGTCTTCTTTTTTTTTTTTTTTTTCTTTTAGAATCATTACAGGGCAAAACTGAAATATTGAAGACAAAATGTCCTAGTTTGGGTTAGTAGCATTATGATTCCCTGACCAGGCTAAAGAACTCAATGTGTTTAGCCAGAGGAAAATAGTGAATAACCCATGAGGACATTGGCGTCTGAGTTTGTGTAAAAAAGGACCAATGTAGTTGAGTGTTTGCGAGCTGCTTGCCGCAGAATTAACCAATGACTGAAGTTTGTCCTTCTTCAATAGTAAACGTTGGATAGCCAAGTAAGACATCGATGATCGAGTTTGTGTATATGTATATATATATGTTGTTGGTGTTGGGTTGGGAGGGGGTGTCGTATAGACTGGTCAATTTTGAAATCATATGTAAAATGCAACAATTTTATTAACCATCTTAACGTTCCTTGGAAGAAACCACTGACTGTAAAATTTAAACTCTAAAATCAGAGAGAAATGAAGAAAATAGTTAATAAAAAGTAATGATTATATAAATGGAAGTAGTTATGCTTTTTTTATTTGCTGGTTTCTCATTTGGGGTTCAGTCTTGAATAATTTAATGAGGAATTTTAAGGGTGTTTTGCAGCATACCACAAAAACACGTATCACAGAAAGTATACTGTGCAGTATAACACAGCTTAAAATGTTTAGAGAATAATGCATTGTAGTATTTGTGTTATCAATTTATTTATGTAGACAATATAAACCTAGTGTATCGGTTAGTCTAACAGTATTTTAACATTAAATTTTATCCCATTTGCTCTTCTGTAAACAGATTTAATCAACTATCTATTTTGAATTTTGTAAATCATACCTTCATGATATTTTTGTTGCAACTTTTCTCGGACTGGAGAAAAATTTTTTTAAAAAACAACAAAAATATCAAGATGAATGAAAATAGTCGCATAAAAAAGAGAAAAAAATATTAATTATCACTTAACTATGGTTTTATGAAATTTATCATTGTAAATCAACCGTATTTTTTACCGGCATCTACCATGCTCTTTAACGATCTTTTAAAACGTATTGCAATAATTAAATATCATCCGAGAGTATAATTTTGGTTATAACGGCAAGAAAAATAACCATTAGTCATAAGAAGAAAAAAATACTTTTGCCCACTCAGAGGATTTCTGAGCAGATTAAGGCTGTTTTGACATTTTTTACTATAAGAATATTGATTCTGACATGATTGATGAATCTGCACCCGCCTCCAAAATAAACTTGGGTTTTTAAAATTTTACTATAAACTTAACTGTATTCATTTGTTTATGGTGCAAGATTTATGGGTTTTGAGGACCCAAACGTTTTGTTGGGTGGGGCTTTGGCAAAAATTACCTGCAGATTTTTGTATTTGTGGCCCACTGGTGCCACTAACCCCCACAAATAGCAAGGAGAACTGAACATACAGAAATCCAAATATGTAAGTTCATGTATCAGTATGATAATAATAATAATACCTTTACACACGATCATACACTCCCTTTAGAAACCTTCAGTTGCTCAATCCTGGTAATCATTGAATTACTCAGCTTCTGAGAAAAAAATAACTGGTTGATCCCACATATCTTGGATGACATTCCAGAAACTATGTTTGGTAGTGACTGTATAAGATGTTTGGTAGTGACTGTATAAGATGTTTGGTAGTGACTGTATAAGATGTTTGGTAGTGACTGTATAAGATGTTTGGTAGTGACTGTATAAGATGTTTGGTAGTGACTCCTAATGTTCTCAATTGGGTTCCTATTCAGTAAATGGCCAGAACATGATTTCAGATCTGTTTTTTGCCAGCCAGGTTCCAGTGTATTTCGCAGAATGGCCAAGAACATTGTCCTGCTAGAAGACAACATTTCCATCAGGATAAAGTCTCTGTGCTTTAGCTATGAAACTCCGTTAGCTGAGAAAGTGCCTTATGCCAATATACTTCCCCCAAACATGTTTGAAAGTCGACCTGACAATCAGATGGATCTTTCTGACAGGATCTTCTATAGTACCATTTGTTGACCTACTCAAATCTTTTTTCATCACTTGTGATCATTTGGGAGAAACCAATCTTTGTATTCTGACAAAGTGGTGCCCGGCCTTTTTCTTTTCTTTTTTTTTTTTTTCTTCTGTTTTGACACACTCCAATTGAAAATCCTGTTCAGACTATCATCTACTCCATGTTCACTGATACACACAACAGTTTTTAACAGTTTCAAATAGTTTGATTTGTTGAATGAAAAGATGCCTCTTGTTCCTTAAAACTTGTTTATCATCTCTCAGTGTGGTTGATTTGGGCTTCCTGGAACCTAGTTTTCTTGCTACTGTTTCTTCCTGGTTAAATCTTTAGCCAATTCTCTCCAAAGGAAACAGGGATTTTCTTTTTTCTTTTCTCAGAAGCTTTGAGATAGCTTGGTATGTCTTGCTGGCATAACAAAGGCCTACAATGTTATTTTCAAGAGCCATCTCAGCAGGGATGTTGGTGCTTTTTGTGAGGCATCTTCTTGTTTGAATGCAAAAATAAATACCCTAAATTAGCTTAAGGAACTTAGAATAATCAAATATCTGAATATAATCTTCAATTACCTGAAAAGTGTTTTTATTTTCATATTGGTTGGCTGATCATGTGTGTATGTATGTGTGTGTATCAAAGTTGCAAACTGCCACACATTTATATCAATGAAATATTGATTATCTCTCAGTTTAGTTTTCAAAGCCATTTCCATCTTCAATGATTCAAAATTCTTTCAGTTGTTTGTGTGTCTATTTATATGAATAAATGTATATTCAAAGACTTGGAAATTATCTCTCAAGCTCATAAACAGTTTGAAAACACCTGCATTTGACTGGGACTCTTCAATGAATAGCATGAAAAATAGTTGCACTTCTGTGAATTGAATAGAGTTTTTTTTTGTTTTGTTTTTTTGTTTTTTTTTTTCTTCAAATCACCAAATGTTTAAAGGGAGATAATTCTAATCAAAAGTTATTTCCCTAGATATTGACGTTCTATTTTCTCTGTATGAATTTGAGATTTGATGGCACTCTAAATATGGTGATATTTTTTTTTATTTACACGCCTGATGAAAAAGATTAAAAGTGATTAGTTGATAAAAACAGTAACATGTTGAATAGACATTGAAAAGAATGTCTTCCCTGTTTTGAAAGATAAATAATGGAGATAAACAGAGAGAAAAAAGAACATATAGATTGTCACAACTTATTAGCTCAAGATTTCCAAGACTAACATTAATTGAAAGGCCACTTATAAAATCTTGCCTCTAGCAAAAACATTCTTCATGCGAAGAGAAATGATTGCTATAATGCAAATTGACCTTGTGAAAGTTGGACAAAAGGAAAGAACTGAATGACTGTAGATGTGTATCACAGTAATTAAAGTGCGTGACCGCTACCCTCCAATAAGATGATGTCATGTTTGTAAGGTACTTCCATAAAAGTGGGGGCGAAATGAAAAGGTGTGTCTTCTGGATTTACCCAGCAGGCTGGGTAGGTACTTTCATTTTTTCTTTCTGTGTAGAATTTCTTGCCTGTAGAGAAATCCTTATACACACACACACACTAGTGGATAATGTATAAATCTGTAAAATGATGCAAGTGTCATAATATACAGAGAGTAGAGTGCTTAGACACTTGAGCCTTACTTATTTCAGTTAGCAATACTCTGACAGCTATAAGGAAAATCTTTGCTTTTAACACAATCTAAATTTTATGTATCCGTCACGCAGTGTCTACTATATATATGCTTATAGGTAAAATGTATGGGTGGTTGAGTGTATCCTTATGAATACCTTGTTTGTAACAGTAATGTCTTTAATGTTATTGATCTTATCAGTATATCACCTATCATAAACCTGGAAATCAACTGAACGAACAACAAACCAACTTAAAATTGTACCAAGCCATGAAAAGATGAAGTCTGAATCCAAAAGTGAAAAACAATCAAGCTACAAAAATGGAGATGGGCTGAACACTTTGCAAGAACAGATAACTGATTGAACAAAATGCTAATCAATTTGTGCCTATGGGACAGTAAAAAGTTTGGTAGAAAAACACACAAGATAGATGGATGGGATAGAAAGGTTTGCTGGTCAGAGTCAAACATGACAGTGATGAGCAAAATCATGGTTGTTATGGAATGAGATGGGAAAACCCTTTGTCCAGTTGTAAACTTACTATAGATGATGATGATGTATGTATCCCATTTATGGTATATGATTACATTTTATTTATTTACAATAATTGAATTCATTTGCACAAAAATAGAAGTGCAAAATGTTTCACATTCACCAGTTCACCTCTCAAATGTCCTAATCTCTGCCATTACAAGAACCACCCACCTAACCCAGACTTTGGCTGCCCCCATGTCAACTAGGGATGGAGGATTAGGTTTCTTTGGGCAGAAATTGATAGCTTGCCACATGAACAATAGATAAACAAGTTGCTTTTCATTTAATATGTCATTTGAAGACAACAGGAAGTATTTAAGCTGAGTGTGTACACAATTCCAATTCAGAGTATCCCTCATTTACGATGCTTACACTTGAACACAAATATATATAATCCTTAAATGGGGGGGGGGGTCTTTATGAATATAACACTTATGTGCATATACGTTTATGCGTACTTGAGTATAGTTGAATATCATTTTAGTGTGGATACTTGGGTATGTATGTATTAATGTACGTGCACATGTTTACATTATTTGTAAACATAGCCCCCCCCCTCCTGCTATGAGGGTAATTTACATTTGCTGTGTGCTGTCTCTGTAACTGCACTCAGCAAAACGAATTCTGTTTTCACTTTTTGCCTTTTTTTTTTTTTTTTTTTTTTTTTCCTGCGAAAGTGAAAAAGTGGCATGAATTAAACTTTTGAAAAGCTGATGGGGAGGGGGAGACCTATATTTTGTATTCATTTGCTGGCAAGCTAATTTGCTTCCAAAAATCATAAATATTCATCACCCTTGCTACTTTTAGTGGTGCTAAACATCTGTTCCTCTTGTTACTATCCTTTGGAGAAGAGGTTGGCAGAGTACGGTCTGCAGGCCTGATCTGGTGTGCCGACCTCATTGAATATGTTTTCCTTGTTTTTTGGTTTTCCAAAAATGAAATTCAAGATCGAAAAAAGAACAAAAGTCTCGTTTTTTTTCCTCAGACGGATCATTTTTTTAATTATTTTTTTTTTCTTTAGTTTAAAATCTTTCAACATTTTGTGCTATTCTATATTTATACACAAAATTTAAACCACAATTGACAATATTCTGTCCTAAAATGAATCACATAGTTCTCCGTCAATGATTGTACATAGAAGTTTGTGTTGGTGTTCACTCCTATGGAGAAGAAAACATTAAAGAATTTTAAAAACAAGCTATTTCCATTGCTGTGTATGATAATTTTTCAATTCTTCATTCACCTTGACCTGCAAGACATATAAACATTTCAAATCTGTCCTGCTATCAGAAAAGTTTGCTGATCCCTGCTTTGAAAGAAGCATATTTTTTAGTTGTCCTACCTTTTATGACAAGTGTTATGAAAAAAATTACCTGTTATGCGTCAGTATTTCTTCTCCTGCAAAGTGGTATTTTCTGTTTTAGGATTGTGGTTGAACTAAATCTTGCTTAGAAACCGTCAAACAAAACTGTCAGAATGGATTGCTCCAGTTTTCACTCCGTTCTACCTATGTATGCATCTAGAACGGCTACAGGTGACACCAATCAACAGATAAGGCTGAAAATCAACATAAGTACACCCTTCTGAAAACATCTTTTATTAGAATCACCCCACCACTGGTTGTTGGGGGTTCAATCTGTAATGAAACTTTATGCTAAACTGATCATCTACTTGGTTTTTGTGTTTGTTTTCTTGCAATTTGAGGATTTTTTTTGTCCAAAAAAACACCCAATTTTGTTTTCTTTTTTTCCCAAATTGTATTAGCAATACATAAAGCATTTTCATGCTACAGCCTTGAAAATTCGCGAGTAGTAGTCTACTAACACACCTTCTGAGAATGGTTCTTTGAAATCCCCCAACCTTAGGTTTTTTAGTGGGGTGTTCAATCTACTAGGAAAGTTGATACTAAACTGGTTACCAATTTACGCCTACCCTGCTTACTTGTTTTTTGGTTTGTTTTTTTTATTTTTTGGTTTTTTTTTTTTTTGAAAATTCGGACATTTCTAGTGATTGCTCAACAAAGGGTGGGAGAAAAGTATCTTATTGATCATCCCCCCTTCTATTGATCACCCCCAAAAGACAATGGTCATATGGTTTCTATTGAATGACTAAAAAATTTTTAATACTATTTATTCATTTTTTCTACCAAAAAATCCAAGAAGGCATCGAATGAGGTGGCAGAAATGTTTGATGTTATCTAGGTGTGTGACTTTTTTTGTTTGACATTGATTTTGAGAAATAGATTTTTGTTGAAAGGTGAATTTGGCTTCAGATTTTGAGTTTCAAACAAAAATCCTTGTAAACCATTTTGCTGATAGAACAATGATTCATATATATATATATATATATATATATAAATTCTCATCTATCTTTTATGTATTTTACTCTGCATTCAACTTAGCTCATTTCTTTCTTTCTCTTTTGTCTATTTTTCATTCTCTTATATTTCTTTCTGATGGTCATCATCTGCAGGTGTATTACTAAGGAAATTGGGATATTTTCATGCGAAAATGTTGCTCCAGGATTCCACAAATGAATAAATGAGTTACTCATAAAAAATGTGAAATCATTTGTACTTTTTTTTTTCTTTTTCTCATTATATTTCCTAGCTTTCTTTTTCTTTTCTTTTTTCAAGAAATGCATGTACATAGTTCATGAAATCTCAAATCAAGATGTTATAGTCACAAAACTTGGTCATGGGGATTGTCAGTAAATTTGAAAATTCTGTTTCTAAGATGCATTACAATTTCTCATTATTTTTATCATTATCAATTGTCACTGTTTCTAATATTTTCGTATGCTTTCAATATAGATACATCTTTTCAAAAGTCGAATTTTTTTTAAATGTGAAAGGTCATTTTTACAATTACCTCAGAATCTATATTGCTTACCAAATAATTTTTAGATGAAAATTTTCTGCAATCTTTTCTCTTATTAACAGAAAGATTTACGTGTGTCATCTTGTTGTCAACAATCCACAAGAGTTGCTACTGCTTGTCTGCTAGAACCTCCAGAGGGAGAAAAAAAAACTAATGAAAAATTGATAAAATGACTGAAACGTACCAAAATTTCTTATTTAGCTTAAACTGGCTGCCCTATACATACAAACTGTGCAAAATTGCAGCCAAAGTAACCAAAAAATACAAGGAAAAAATAAATTAGCCAAGATCTTTCCTGATGTAAATTAATAGGATATTTACGACTGGAACTGGAAGTCTGGTGATGACGTCAGTACTTTCCATTTTCATTTTATCGGCATCTCCTATAAAGTGAAATCTGAATTGCTAATTTCCAGCATATCCTTTAAAAAATAGGCTGTTTACTGATAAAATACACCAGAGATATTCCATGTAAGCAATATATTCCTGCTAAATTATTGAAGATAAACTGATATTGTATTGATTTTTCTCTGTCATACAATTGCTCTTGTGATGCTTCCTATTATTCATTTTATTCTATTTTATTTTTTCTTGTATCAGTTTGGTGTTTTTTTTAATCCAGTCCTTATTTCTTCAATATGGATTTTAGGAAAAGAATTATAATGATATAGTAGAGTAATATATGTTTATATTTATTTATCATTCTCATTTGTTCTACAATATTAATCACTGATATCCACAACAGACTGGTTTAATCACTGTTGCTGGATTTAGACTATTTATGTGTTCTGAAATTTACCATTCGTAGTAAAAATACACACTTCTCTCAATTGTTGTTTTGTTGTTGTTGTTGTTGTTTTGTTTTTTGTTATTTTTTTTTGTTTTTTTTTTTAAATTGCCCTTTGAAATAGATTTTTTGTAGTGGGTTGAGTTTATGCTAAATTGGTCACTAGTTTGTGCTTGCTTGTTTTTTTGAAAATTCAGATCTTTTTTTAGTGATCACAGCCCAACAGAAGGCAAGAGAAGTAACTCATTCATTGATCACTCCTTGTTCCAACTTTTTAGTTGATCACCCCAATACAGTATGTATGGATGTGTAATGATTCATAATTTCTATTGGAATGCTTGTTTTGGTTGGTTTATTCTGTCCTCCTGAAGAAGAACTTGAAAAAATTTGTGCAGAGTCTGTTTTTGGTCAGTTCTGCTTATAATCCTTTCGGTGATTTGTGTCATGTCATCTCGGTGTCTTACAAACTAAATCTTGCCACAGCATTTTTCGATACTTTGTTGATCATAGTTCCTGTCTTTTTTTTTTTTTTTCTCTTCTGTCTTTCTGTGACTTCATTTCTACTAGCAAAATCTCAATCCAGAGACATTTTTTTCCCTCTTTGGATTAGCTTTGTTTAGATCTGAAGTGACTTGACATCATGCTTGAAGTCTCCCAAATGCAGCCTTCAAGTGAGTCATTAATTATGGGCAATTTGATCACTGAAACTGTTGATGCTCCATTTGATTTTTCACCTGTGATCATTATTTCATTTGCATCCAGTCTTTAGATCTTATAAATTGTCGGAAGAAAGAAAATCTTTTAAAATTCATTTTCAGTAACTGTGAGCAAGAATTCTTAAATTACAAATTGGCCTCTTCCAATTAGCTCAGTTGTAGCCAATCGGCTTTCTTAGCCAAAAACAACAAAAAAGTGCGGAGGGGGGTTACCAATTTAGCAATTGGTACATCATACTTCAGAAGTAACATGGAACTACAAGAATGGACTTTAAATAGATTTCATCTCAAGAACTTATTTTTTCAAATCCATATTCTTGGACAGATTTCAGAAACTTTATTGGACCTAGAAACCTAAAAAAAATGTTGTGGGTGACAGAAATGAGACTGCTAGAAAAGTGAAATTTGTACAGGAAATCCTGCATAGATTGATACTATCCCCAGGCACTTGGTATTAGTTGGGAATATTTTTTTATTTTTTTCAATACAAATTTTTGTAAATAAATGAAGGATACTCCTCGAATTTTAAGCCTTGCTTGTGCGCTAAGTTGCATTTGGAGAGATACTTGTTCTGCAAGATATCGCAGCCCTTGTAAACAAGAATGATGGTAAAGATACAAGCCATCTGTTGAGTGACGAATTGTGAACTGAGTTATGGTTTAAGTAACCAGAAGTTCTTTGTTATTCTGTGCAACCAGAGTATAATGGGATTGTACCAATACCCTAGAGGCACTTGAGAAGTGAAAGGAAGTGTAGTTATGGTTGGGTAGTGGTTTGTATATGTGTGTGTGTGTGTGTGTCTATGGGGTGCTACCCAAAAGTTCAGGGAACTGGAGACACAAAACTCTTTCCGCAAAGGGGAAAAAAAATTTTACTTCTTGCTGTGGTGATTTGGGAGGGATGTGTGAAATATCCGGTGGGACACAGGAAATGCTGTGAAACTTGATAGATGAACAAATTGATCAATGTTCAAATTCTCCAAACTTTTAGAGAGAACCTCTTATATATCATACATCTGTAGTTTTTATTCAATACAATGTTTACTTAGCTGAAATTATATCTGATTTTTGGAATTTCTGCAGCTGTCATTTTCTTCTTTTTTCTTTTCTTATCTTTTTCTTTTTTTCTTTTCTTTTCCAAAGGCAGGGGGAGGATTATTATCTTGAAAGTGGACAGGATTAGATATATTTTTACAACTTGCAGGCCAAGGCAAATGAAATTATGATTATGTGAGGCTATGGAAACAGCTTGTTTTTTAATTACTTGAATATTTTTCATCATACAATTACTTGAACTTCTATTTACTGTCAACCAATGAAAACTATTAAAATTCTTTTTGGGGTGACAAAATATCATCATATCAGGATCTTAATTCGGCCGGATATATCAATAGAATAGCACAAATCCGCTTTGTTGAAATATTTTAGTCTATAAAACATTGAATCATTTGGGGCCACTGCAAAAATGAAACTTCTGCTCTATTTTTGATTTTTTTTTTAATGCTGAATTTTATTGTTCCATTACAAAAGTAAGATAAGAAAACTGGGAATTTTTCTTCACGACATCACATTCAATGAAATCAGTGGGCCAGATGAAATGAGACTGCTGGGCAGAATTGGCTCACGGCTTTAGTTGCCCAACCCATGATCTAGATTTGCAGGTGTATTGTAATAAGGTTGTTGTACATCAGTGCTTTAGGGAAGTATTTGGCTCCTCCATTGTCATCATTCTAAGTATTTCCATCTGATAGAGGGAAATGAGAGTGACTAAAACTTTTCATCTCATGAACAATAGAAAAAAAGACTGACATAGTCACATTGCAGACATTTAGAGAAGATCCTGATTCTTCTTTCAAGAAGAATGGAAAAGTGCTGTCTTTGATCTTGAAGTGAATCATTTTGGGATTATCACCAGTGAGTAAGTCGGAATGTCCTGAAAACAAGCCTAAAAGTTGAAAACACGGACAATCATGTTCAAAGCACTATTTCCTTGACTCTCGAACGCTCATACAGGAAGGATGATCAAGAGATCTGTAGCCTGACAAATTTTCATTGTATATTGTTCGATCCATGTGATTACTATTCACCACTGAATTGAGTGCATTGACAAGGAAGGTGATTGTTGAAAAATGAAATGTTGTGTAAAATAAATGGTTTTTATCATTATGTTATCTTATAGATATCCTTGGTATATTTGGATTGGATAACCTGAGACTCTGCGTGTTATATGTAAAACGAATTCTATATTTTTGTTGTTTGTTTGTTTTGGGTTTTTTGTTAATTTTGAATTGATTCTTTTTCTATATTCTAAAAATGAGTTTTGAACTTGATATCAACATTTTTAATGTCAGAGATTTTGCCAGTACTTGTAAATATTGAAATCATTTTAACGAAACTGGAGAAAAAAAATGATTTCTTTCAAAATGTTTTTTTTTCCTTTTAACAAAAAACAAAATGATATCTGAATCATCATAGCTTGTAGAGAAAAATTATAGTATTTGTTGTAATATTGTCTCAATTTTATTTTTCATTTGATGATGAATTGTTTACCAATTTTAACCGTAGGATCGCCCACCCGATCGATCACCCATGGGTGGTTATTTGGTCAAATTTTACCAGGTGAAAATTTTAAAGCACCCATGTTCTAGTACTCTTTAGCAAGTCAGACACTTTGAATACGGAAATTAAGACGTCAAGTCTGAAATATCTGATTACCGCTGTATCTGAGACCAAAAAAGCTGCTTCAAAGAAATTAATATCAGTACTTGAGCTGAAAAAAAAGTCGGAAACTACAAATCAGTTAGTTTAGTAGTCCTCCGAATTGTCTAGTCATGGTGTGTGGCAAACTTACATACTTTGCCGTTGAATAATGTATACATAAGGGTACGGTAAGGTGATATGTTCGATTGCGTGTGGCTGTCACCAGTTGGTCTACTACTTGCTTCAATAAATGTAATCATTATCTTAGAATCATCACCGTTATTTGTTGGCAGGAAGAAGTATGTCCAAGGACGAACGTTAAAATGCTGACGCGTTAGTTTCCTCCCAACATACAGACACTAATGAAATACTTATGCAGAACGTTATCAATTTTGACCAGCTTTTACCCCTGTCCTAACTTTAGTTTTTTTTGTTTGTTTTTTTCACAGCTTTGAATAGGACTATAATCCTACGTCAACAATTAAAAAGCGTAATCGGACAATAAGAAGCCAGCCCATGTGGGTGCCTGTTCGATTCTCACCATGGGCCAGCTCTTTATTTCTCCAATATCGCTGTTTTATCGTTGCCATAGGGTTACAGTCTGATTCATAGTTGTGATAAGGCAAATAAAGGTTAGGATGAAGATGAAAACTAGTCAAAATTAATACTAGTATTGCTAATATCTAATCCATGAATAGATTTGGAAAATCTATGTACATATAATATCACTGAATAAATCTAGAAACTCTTCAATAGTGGTGGAAGTGACATCGAAAAATACTCTGAAGGATTTTAACTCAGTTACAATTAAAAAATGTACGAATAGAGAGAGAAAGGAATAAAAACTTGTGAGTGGGAACTCCTGTGGTTTATTTTTTTTATTGTTTTATATTGGGTACGAAACTGTGGCTGACAGAATTCAAGATGGAGAGATGAACTAGACAAATTTAGAAAATACTGGCTCCGCGACGCCCACGATAGAAAAGAAGTGGCGGTCTATGTTCAACGACGGACATTAAAAGACTGATGATGAATGTGGACGTAATTTTCTCTGGAAAATTGTCACCTGAGGTATTTAAAAATCTGGCAAAAATCAGCATATTATTCGATTTTGATAAAAGGTTTGATACATTTTCTTTATTAAAAGAACACATTTGTCGGAAAATGATTTCTTTTCAAAATTTCTGAAAAGATTTTTTCGCATAGTCCTACCCCAACTTTTATTTTGATTATTCATATCATTTATATTTTCTTGTTTTCATTGATTTTTGCACGTTTAACTGATAAATCCACCGAGATAAGTTTACTTTTTACTAGAATAGGAAAAAAAAAAAAAAAATAGATTTTGAACGACTGGATTTTAGATTTTTAAGAACACTTTATAATATCATTGAATGGCATATTTTTTTTTATTCTGCTGATTATAGGAAACAAAACCTTAATTGAATTTATTGCTGTCAAAATCTACATTATAATTGATGAAAATATGTTTTTAGTTCAGACAAAAAAAAAACAAAACGTGCTAACATACTGATAGAAAAACATTTTAAAAAATTGAACGTTTTAAAAAATTTTCTATCATGTCATTGAAATCAGATATTTCACGTGGAAAATTTTGTTCAAAATTATCCGTACCTATTATACATGCTTAATTTAGCGAATTATGGCCCTAGGCTCTAATTTGCCCCCCCTTTTTTTTCTCCACCCAAATTTGGCTGTTTTCCGTTTAACCATTTTACGGTAGTTCCCGGTAGTTTTTCTTCCATCTTAATTTCAGTCGTTTTTCATCCCAACCACCCTCTGCCAATGTACAGCTGTTGGTAAACCGAATGGATTTCGAGATAAAAGATAAGCTCTCAGACTCAAACTAACATTCCTTTTGTGAAAACAATAACAAATATGACACCAAGGGTTTGTTGAAATGTTTGGATTTGATATTCTGTCTGCTGTCGGGCCCTCGTAAACTCGAGTAACAGAGCAGTTGTAACAGAACTTTCCAAAACGAAGTGTGAGTTCAAGTCTCACCATCATCAGTCTTTCAACGTCCGTCGTTGGACATAGACCTTCCCCAGGATTTGCCACAATTCCCTATCATGGGCATCGCAGAGCCAGTATTTCCTGAATTTGTCAAGTTCATCCCTTCATCTTGTGTTCTGTCGGCCTTGGTTTTTTGTGATCTCTGGCGATCCATGTTGTGAGACGTGATGTCCATCGGTTGTCTTTCATTCTTGCAACATGGCCTGCCCATTGCCATTTTAGTTTTTTTATAGTTTTTATGATGTCACGAACACCTGTTTTCTTATGTACTGTGCTGTCTTATGATCTCTCCATGTAAGGTTGAGCATGATTCTCTCATGCGCACGTTGCATACTTCTCAGTTTGCAGGCCTGTCTCTTGATTAGGTTCCATGTTTCAGCTCCATAAGTGACTATCGGGAGAATGCATTGGTTGTATATTCTTCTTTTTAGGACCATTGGGATCATCTGGTTCTTGAAAGTTGAGCTTGCTCTGCCGAAGGCTTGCCATCCCAAAGTGGAAGACTTTACTTCCTATCCACTCGGTTTATTGATTGCTGTGAACTGACGCAGTGCTACCGGTATTGCATTGAAAATCATAGAAATTCTAACCAAAAATAAATAATAATGGCAAAACAATGTTTGGTTTCTATCACTTGGCAACAAGAAGTGTAACCCATGTTCTGTAGCTTTTGAACTTTTTTTTTTTTTTTTTTCGCTTGATCCCAGATATTTTCCGTCTTGATATATTAGTTTCATACAGTTGAAATAAACTATCAACCTTGTTGCCTCTTACCACTCAGTTTACACCACCTATTCATGTTGTAGGTGTGCCTTTTTGACCAGATTAATGACTTGTTAAGCTGGCATCCGTCCTTTGCATATTCGCTACACCTTCCAGGCTATTCACATTAATGGTTTCACACCCACCAAGCAAGACTATTCAAGCTGACTTTATTTGACCTTATGAATACATCAATCAACTTGGTTTTATTTTTATGTTGCTACTGCACTAGCCAAGAGTTAAAACTACTGAATAGAAAACATTCCTCTCTTTTTTCTTCCTGTGCAGTTTTTTTTTTTTTCAATACATAGGTACGTCATTGATTTTTGTAGTACCAGTGATTCCAGAGCTTTGCAGGATTAACAGAGTTTTCTAATCAACCATGTACAGTAGATTCAAATCCTACTAGTTCACCCATGCCGTCAATAAATTTTGGCAGTATTTAATGATTTTGCAATTGTATTGTACGTACTTGAAAAATATCAAAAACATTGTTGCTCTGCATTTTCTTGTTTTTGTTAAACCAAAATGAAACCGGATTTTGTTTGTTTTTTTTTTTGTTTTTTTTTACACACCAAAAATAAATGGAATGAATAAAAGGAGATTTCACTATAATTAGCACTTGATAGTTATCCCCCTTGACTATTACAGACTGAAAATATACATCATCACATGGCATATTATACAAGTAGATGACATCTATGATCAACCATCACTTCATCATGTTCAATATTTTCACCATTTTTCATAGCCTTTCGAATTCCTTTGTTTTTAGAATTACTTTAGGAGTAATGAAGAAAGCATTTATTGTATAAACAAATATTCATTTTTTAACATAATCTCCTTCCTTATCAATACATCCAATTCATGGCTGCAGACCTATTGATCTTTGTATATAGAATTTTAATGATTCGCTCTGCTGTTGTCGTTTTTTTTCCGTTTTTTTTTTTTTTTTTTTTTTTCTATACTAGTAGTTGAGGAACCAATACCATATAAGTCACACAACTTTCTCACACACTAAGATAACCTGGTCCATGTTTTGAGTATTCAACTTTTCTCTTGGCTCAATACGGACCTGAGTTAATGTTTTATACTATTATCGATTTTTATTCCTCTTTTAAAAGTGATTTCAAAGGTTATATGTAATCAAAATAAAATGATCTTAAGAATCTACAGATCATAAGTGACATTAGTGCAGCCACCATCTAAATTCGTCATGAGGATCAAGGAATGTTCTCTCATAATTTTGTTTGGACTTGAAGGTTCTGAGCGAATCGTATGTAGTGATGTTCTATAATAGATTCTTTAATACTTACAATTCCTTACAATAAGCAAAAACTATATGCCAGTATTCTTGAAAAGTCAGAAATCAAAGAATATCTAAAATGATTTTATTATGACTTTTATTTGATCCAAACATTGATGATAGGTGCACAAAAGAAAAATAGTTTTTCATTCATTTGGCTGGTCTATTGGCTAAAGAGAAAAAGTGTGGGTTACTAGATGTTTGTGGTTATTGAAATTCCAAGATACTAGGGCAGTGTTTGGAGAGGGCCGGAACTTTATGGTGTGTAGAGGTGCCTACCATGATTGTCAAGTAAAATAACTTCCCATCAATCATATGAAACTACAGCTTCGAAATATTTGGGTTATTTCTCTTCACTGTTTCCTATCTAGATATTTTGTGTCTAAATTTAGATAACTCTATTTTTAATTTTTGTAAAAATTTATTTTTATTAAATTTCCCGAACTGCTGACCCAAACAATTTCAAACTCAACTCAACGCAGCACTGCCTTGTGTGCTGACTCTGGAGATTGTCAACTTCATACAATGACCAGTTGTCATGGTGCTCAGAGATAGGGAGAAAGAGACACACAGACATGCGCACAAATTGCTTCAGTTGTAATTAGATGACTCAATATTTTTCATATCTTTGCAAAAATGATTACCATATTTGATGGCATATAAGACCAATCCTTATTTCAGCAGGGAATATTAGGGGAAAAAAAAAACTTGTTTCTCTGACTACTTTACATTTATCACCCTGCGTTTTCTTTTTAACTCCTCCTGTTTTGGTCGATATGAGGCTGGACATTGAAGGTTACACTTACCTTTTGAGCCATTTGGGGGGGGGGGTTATATGTCACCAGATATGTTTATCACAAGAATTTGGCACAATTGGTATTTACTGAAGGAAGTTCTTGATATTTTAATTCATTATCCAATTAGGTAATCCCTATAAAAAGTTGATAAACTTTAATAGCTACAAGATGAATTTTTTTTTTTTTTCTTTTAAAGAATTATGGAACTCAAGAAGAAGAGTCCATCGTTACAGATGATGGGTTGGAGATATCTTCATCTAGAAATACGTTACCTTCAAGTCGAAGAGTCCATTGTTAGATATGAATACTGTTCATTATATAGATAGACTGACAGAACACCATTAGTTCAGCTAGCTCCTGCTGAAGGCCCCTTCCCCTTCCTGTGTATATTGAATGGAAAGTAGAGGTTCTGGAGAATTTTTTTTTTTTTTTTTTCTTCTTGAAAGTTTAAATTTTTGATCTTTCAAATTGAAATTGTTGCACAACATCAGATTGACATATTACTAAATACGAAAACAAGAACCATAAGTTCACTGATACATCCACCATCCTCGACAGTAGTAAGAGGAGGATTTCATATCAATCCAACTTGATATACCTCATATTTAGCTGTACTAGTTGTAGCAGGAAGATGAGAATGATTCACCTGGGGGTCTGGACAAAGTTTCATATCAATCCAACTTGATACAACTGAGGAAAATGTTATCCAACATATTAGGGACAGACCAACCTGAGATTATCTTTATTTGATATGCATCATGTTTAGGTCCCTGAATTTTCTATTAGAAGTTTTAGATAAACAAAAATTTTTTTTTTTTTCCTTTTGGTTACTCGTAGTGCTATGTCTTTGTCTCTGAGAAATGGCACATGTTCAGATTTTTGTTCGAATTCTACTCCTAATTACAACTGACAATAAATGGCTGGTGATAAAGAGAAAAGTGAAGATGTATTTAACTACTATCTGGTGACACTTGAGTCCTGGATGTACAAAATGCTATGACCTATATCAGCAGACAGATTTTGCTCAGTCTTCTATCACAAACCTTTTTTTTCTTTTCTCTCTCTCTCTCTTTCTCTCTCTTTCTCAATTTGAGTTTTATGCAAATGTTTCAATGATTCTTGGCACATATCCCCCCCCCAACACTGCTCATACCTGTCATGTTTGTTGTTTTCCTTGTTGTCTATATTATATCTACGTAATCCTGGGAAGCGCATTGTTGTATATATTCGAATCCCTGAATCTAGGTACACGAAGTAACCAAAGGACTTCTAGTTACTTGAACCATGACACTAGTTCGTTCTGTGTCATTCTTGAATAACTTAGCTCTCACTCCTATTTACGACTTCAACCTCTGCTCCTGGAAAAAGGCTCTGCTCAAAATGGAACTTACCATAAAAGCAAGACTTGAAGCTCAAGGCTCAACTTGAAACTCCAGGTTCATTGACCAATCAACTGTACTCCTCTATTCATACACTTGACCCTCCACCGCATAAGTGGAGACATCACAATGGTAGTGAGAGTTGCCAATACCCCTTCTCTTTTTGAGGCATACCCTTCATTTGATCATTCAACAATACCAGCACTCCTTTCGTTGATGTTTGAAAATACGGCTCAACTCTTATTTTCTCATGCTTCATTGATCTGGCAAATTTTCAACCTGTAGCAGCAGACACTAATATTTTCTTTGAGCAAATGAATTTTCTTGTACCATACTTTGGAGATATGAGGCACTTTTGTGGGGATTTTTTTGTTTGTTTTTTTTTTTTTTTTTCTTTTGTTAATGGCAATAGCTGTTAAAATTATGACTGAAATTATATCATTCATATATCAAACTGGATCATGACCTAAGGCTCTCCAATGATGTTATGGAAAAAAATTTGAAACTTAACACATAAAAAAAAGGATAACAAAAACCAATGCCAAACAGCCCTGCCTTCAAGGCTATTTGGCACTTTACCTAAAAGCTCCGATTATATTGTACCTATGTTCTTACCCAAGGGTTTGGCCAAGGAGATTTGGAGTCCAGGAGAACTTGGCTCCTTGATGGTTCCTTGCTGCCAACATTAAATGCAGTTATTCCCAATCTGGTGGGGGCTACAAAACCCTGAGTATCCAAAAAAAGTAATATTGGTTTTGTCGGCAGTCCTTTTAAAAATCTGGGGTCTGTGAGATTGTGTTGGCAGTCCTTTCAGAAACAAAGATATAGCTAAAGATTTGAAGGGCCGTAGCAGAGGGCTTTGCCACTTAAGCCCCCCCAACATTTAGTCAGATTTGTTATTGTATAATGCTTGTAGAAATGCAGTAGGTGAATGAATATTCATAAAGCTTCTGAACTACTACTATTCATTAAGCTTTGAAGGGGGACTCCATTATTTAGACTGTAGAATTTGAATAATCTCCCCAAAAAGTAAAAAAATTAAACAGAAATGGTATAGAAGCAAATCACTGAAATACTCAAGAAGTGCCAAATGGCCACACTTAACAATAATATAAATATTAATTATAATAATGAAACCTTGTAAACATTAAATTACTAAATTTGCACTGAAAACTCCCTAGAAGTATGGTCATCATATATCAAAATTATAAATGTTAAGAGTCGGTAGTCTTTTCTCCACAAACCTTTCCCAGAGAATTTCTTTTTTTTTTTTTCCAGATATTAATTGCAAAAAAATGCAATAACTAGCACTCAAAATCTATCTGTTGTTGTGAAGATAAGATGATTTTTTATTTTTTTTATTTTCTTGAAAAAATATTTTTATTGATTCCTGTTTGTTATAGCTGTCCTATGGCAGGTGCACAGAGCAACATCCAGCCAAATAAGTATCACTGAATATTATCAAAGTCTTGGACTTTTGTCAAGACGAAAGCAATATAAGCAATATCATCTCTATTTATTATTAGATGAAGCCTTGTCAACCATTATTATTAATTAGTGAGTGGGATTCTTTTTCCTCATTTTTTAGTTGCTTTTTATCATAACTTTCCGAAGGCCATGAATCTCCAGCAGTGAGTAAACATAATGGATCTGAAACCAAGGATAACGTCTCTCTGAAACTCAAACTCTTGTCATCTTTGCTCCATGTAAGTCGTTTAATCATACCTGCTGTTCTTACTGACTGAGCTACAAGGACTCTGCTGTTGGCAGGAGATCAAATCTAACCTTCAAATAATGAAAGCGATATCTTTGAGATGAAAGTGTACGTTTGGTAAGAAAAGCAATAACAAAAGCTTGTACAGCTGGTGAGGCTACAAAAGAACTTGTGAGAAAAGATAAAATCTAAAGTCAAGTAGACTTAATAATTGTAGATTGATGTTAACCTAAATTATTGATTATTTTATTTTTTTTTATAATCTAATTATACTGCATTATATGAAGCAATAAAAAGCGAATGTGAGATTTCATCACACAAAAAATTGCTGATTAGAGAAAACTCTATAAAAAGGGGATAAATTTTTAAAAATTCATTGTAGTAGAGGGAGAGATCTGTATGAGTTCTCGTTTAGAATACCTGTAAATATATAAAAAAGAATAGTAGTTAAATCTTTCACCAGGGGCTCATAGCAATCCCATAATTTCAGTTTTCTATGTTTTCATAATTTGTCCTACTTTAAAAAATCGTACATTGTTTACTGTATTTGGAATCCACCAAAAACCTCTCGAAGAATTTTCTGTGTTGATTAAACCCAATCCTCCCAAATCTATTCTGAGCTGGCTTGAGTTTTTCCATGATCTAAACAAAGTACCACTTGTATCCTTTGTATAAATGAATACTTGGCCGTTGAAGACAGAATCTTTGTTTTTTACCAGTAATTTTGTATTGGTAATGTTTGTTATAAATACATAGGTACATCAATGAGTCCATAGCCTGTAAAAAAAACCATTCATCAACCATTATACAGTGTCAAGCTGCAGACTTATTGAGCAACCCTTATATAAGAAATGGATATCTATGATCCGACAGGATGATTGTTGTTTGCATTATATAGAATCTTGGTTAGTGTATCACTTAACCTAGACAACATAAATAGAATAAACAATTAGAGAAAATGGGGCCGCTGCAGGAGTCAAACCTGTGACTGATAGGGTAGCCGCTCCCATACAGCATTGTTCTTACCATTGGGCTAAATAGCTGCTGGTAATGTAAAGGCCCAAATAACTATTTTTTTCTATTGTTTATTTTATTTATGTTGTCTAGGCGAAGTGATACATTGACCGTGGAATGATAGATCATTTCAAATTAGTTTCTGTATAATAATGCAATTTATAATGTTTCTCTCTCTCTCTCTCGTATATATAAAATCCATTTTTCTGGTAACTATGGATCTAAAGATTTAGATTAATGATTCTCTTGCAACAACTGAGATTATCTTTGCCGATGGAAGATGTATAAGTATTCACTTGATTTTTGTCTTTTTATAAACTCAATACCTCTAAGAATTTTCAATGAATTTCACGGAAGACTTGAATTTTTTTCGGCTCCAGGATTTTCTTTTTGATGGAGATTTTCTCATTTTTTTGTGACAGATGACAGGGGAAAGAGGTGAAATTTATAACGGATTTGAATCTCAAGAAAGATAACTCTATATGAATTTAAACTTAATTTCCTTTTGTTATCCTTTTATAAATATTTTCCAGTTTTCCTTTTTTATCACTCCTGTCTTATCATTACTAGTTAATTTCCATGAAAAAATTCATGGATATTCTAACTTCTATGAGATAATCATTCATGAAAGGAAAAAAAATAGTAAATTCCTTCCAGTAAAAGACTCCATAGTTTCAAATGGTGGGTAGAAGATATTTTGATCAGAAAGATAGTTACCTTTAAATTGAAGAGACGATTGTTACAGATAGAAACGAAAAAATCACCATGTTCATCATAGAGGGAGGTTAAATTAGTATAAGTTGGTATCAAACCGTCGATACTGGGAAATCCAATAGGGATCGAACTGAGTAACAGTTGTAATCATTGCTATACATGTCCTAATCTGTTATTTTGTTGTTTTTTTACATGTTTCATATACTTAGTATAGATTGGCATTAGACCATCAAAATAGTGAGATCAAATAAGGATCAAACTTACTTGAAATCACCAGCAAGATTAACTTGCTGTTTATGGCTATATGATGTGCCTCCTGATCTGTTTCCATTTATTTAGTTTTTCATTTTATTCATTAAGATAACAATTTGGAGAGAGATCATTAATAGTGGTAGATCTAATGTGGATCAAATCCACTAACAATGTCCAGGAGGTTTAGCTCACTGATCATTGCTACACAACCAGCATCTTGATCCTTTTTTTTTTTTTTTTTTTTTTTGATCTACTCATTAACATCACACAATTTTCTTCAAAATCAATTCTGAAAATGATAAAAATGTGATATAAGAAAGTGCTCTCAATCAAAGAACCCAAAACCAATTTTTTTTTTCTTCAACGTCTACTATCGTGAGCACAAAGTTTATAAGCTATAATTCATGAGAAACGTAGATACATACTTCCTGGATACAAGATACAAACAGAAACGTGGCAAGGCTTGAGGAAACCTGTGTCCCTTTTCAGTCTTTTTTTTTTTTTTTTTTTTTTTTCAATCCCTTCACAACTTTATATTCTATTTTTTCTTTTTTTTTTCTTTCTTTCAATCAATTAGTAACATGGTTTCATCACACAATACACTTCCTAACTCAAGAATTGTGTAAACAACATTGCAAGTTTTGAACAGTCTATTTTTTTTTTTTCTTTCTTGTCTTTAATCAGACATGCATTAGTAAAACTTGAACTTTCTTGTCTAAGGTTACCAAACTGCTAAGAAAGCCCTTGTTTACTGCTAGGGTGGCTGATAGGATTTCAAACCACAATGACTGCTCACTAACAACTGCACTTGTACAGTAAAAGATCTCTTGTCCAAAACCTTTGAGACCATACACATTTTGGAATTCATAATTTTTCAGATTTTGGAATTGTAATTTGTACTTGCCTGTATTAAAACTCAAGTGCAGTACTGGTACAGTAAAATATTTGAGTAACGTCAAACATATTAATAACGGGTCAGGATAGTCACTCAATAGAAATCGTCCTATTACCATCTTTTGGCAGCATGCTGTGTTTGGGTGATCGATTTGAAAAAAAGCGGTGATCAATGTATAACTTGCTTCTCTTGCCTTTTGTTGGGCGGTGATCACTAAAACGTCTAGACTCTTAAAAAAAAAACAAGCATGAATGCTGCCTGACAACTAAGGGACTAATTTAGCAAAAGATTACATGGAAAATTGAACCCACCCCACCCCACCCTCCCAAAAAAAACTTTTATTCAAGGGGGGGAATTTTAGACAAACAACAAAAACAAAAAAAGGCATAGTTAAAAGTAGACCATGAAATATACTAGGTTCACAAATGGTGATGGTTCTGAGACAGTCTTCTAGATTTCAAAAAAAAAAAAAATCCTACAACAAAAGCACATCTGACTACTAAGCATACTGAGAAACAACTCAACTGTGGGTTGTTTGGATAAAGTTTGCACCCTGCAGTTTGCACTTGGTGCAAAGACAAAATCCCTGAAAAAGACTTCAGTTTTCAGAATATTAGATATGAGATCCTGAACTTATACACATAAAATCAATACTGAAATAATAGATTGACCACTAGGATAGTAGGTACTTTTCTCTGGTTTGACATTAGTGTGGATGCAGGTCAGAATACAACCCTCTATTTAGTTTGTAAAAATAACAATGAGTATTCAAAGCACTGTATAAAATAAACTTGTGGTTAATGTCTATTGCTCATGTCTAATTTTATGCTGCTCTAAAAGCCATAGTCTAGAGTAACCTTGGGGAGGTAATTAGCGCTTAAATTCATAATCTGCTTGAATTTTTTTTTTATACGTCTTTGAGTGCTGAAATATGCTGAATCTACTTTGAACAACACCAGTAAAGTTGGAATAACATTCACACGAAAAGGACTAATAATATAGGGAGAAATATCTCGGATTAATTCTCAACAGGTGTTCATGTGAACACAGGTGAAAATTCCTACATATTTTACATAAAACCTCTGAAACAAAAAAGATTTTTTGTTCATGGACTTCGTTACATGCTTCATTTATTGCCCAGAGAACAGCTAAGCTAAGCAATATTTGATTTCACTGTACGTCATTTTCAACATCCCTTCTCAGCATCGCTAAAGCATCTGTTATCCTTTTCACTATTAGGCACCCCCACCCCCAAAGAAAAAATCGAGAGTGATGATATTTGTAGGCTATGAGTGTATTTCAAGGAAGGACTTATCCTGTATGGACGTGTGAGTGCTAGCTGCAATATCCACTCCTCCTCAAATGAATCTGAGGGGGAAAAATACATTCAGTTTGTATTGGGCGGAATATATATATATATATATATATATATATGTGTGTGTGTGTATTTTTTTTTTTTTTTTTTTTTTTGTAACCTTGCAAAATATTAATATTATTGAACTGTAAAGATAATTGTTCTATAAATACATTGAGGAATACCATTGCCAACCAATCATTTTTTTTTTTCCCTATATATCTGTCTGTGTTCTATTGCCAAATACTTTTCTGGCACCAACTGGTTAAGCAGAAGGGGGATAATGGGAGGAGGATGATTTGTGCTTGTTGGGCATGCTGGAGGTTTCAGGGGGTCAGGATGGAGGAGAGAACTTTTTCTCTTTTTTTTTTTCTTTTTTTTTCTTTTTTCTCTATTTTTTCTATTGCACTCATTCTGTCAGTTATGATGTAAGACACCTGGACCGAGGCTGATATGAATTATGAAAGTAAAATTTTGCTAGATTAATGCAGTTATAAATAATCGAAGAATATGAAGTATGAATTCATACTAAAGACATGCATGCATGCTTATTAAAAGAAATGGAACTTATCTGTGTGTGTGTATAATGTATCATAATCATTTGTAGATGCTTGAGTAGATCAATGTTTATAGATATTTATTGAACTAGTCAACTTAGGAACAAAACCGCATTCTCAAAGCACCCAGTAAGTAATATGCTCACTTGCAATGGCCTATGAAACTAGTATGGTAGCCATCACTCTATGCATGTATATGTATGAGAGGGTGGAACAATGTCTGTTGCCTGACATACTCATGGGCCGAATTCTGATCAGAAATTTTCACAGCAATATGTTTCTATGTCTTTAATGGAAAAGAGTTGGATCAAGAGCATTGACAAGAAAGGAGATTGTTGGAAATAAACTTTGTTCAATATATATATATATATATATATATATATGCATGCATACTTTTTTTGATGCTACTATATAAATTGGCTTTTTTTTTCTGCCTGCTATCTTTGTCAATGAAGCCAAAAAAAAATCTTTTTATTACTTCAGCCTTTTTTTATTTTTGTTTTTCATTTGTTGAATTGAAAAAAAATGCGGGGTATGTTGATAGACGCTACTTCAACCAGTCAATTCCTCCGCCCCCACTTTCTATGAAAAATAATTGCATCATTGTTTGCCAAGTCCGTATGTTTGTGTGTGTATGTGTATGTGTGTGTATATATATATTAGTACAAATCAGGTTTGCAAAATAACATGATATAAAGCAATGTCTGATATGTGACTGATTTATTCCATAGAGTGCTCAATACATTCAACTTAAAACCATAAGTGTTGAGTTGGTTTGGAGTGGAGATGTGTGCATGTATTTATGTGTGTGTGTATATATATGTGTGTGTGTGTGTGTGTGCGACGATGCTTTTACCATCGAGCCAAGAGCCAAATAACTGCTTTTCACACCAATTGTCATTTTGTCTAGCCTCTCTCAATGCGACATGTTATGTATTAAGAAATGGATATTTATGATCTTACAGAATGATTTTGAATTACCTTATATTATAATTCATGATCATTCTATTGGATCATATCTATCCATTTCTTGATACACCCACACGTGTGTGCAGCCCCCCCCCTTCCCCGGCAGTCAAGATAATATACTATTGCCTGAGTCATATCGCTTGGAGGGATTTTTGCTCAATTGAACACTTCTAGAGCAATTTCTATTTATTCATTCAAATATGTTGTAATGTTTTGTTAAATTTATAACTCCATTTTTTTTTCTGCCAGTAACTGTATAGTCAGTGGGTAGCAATAAAAAATAAAACCTTGCTTGTATATATTAGGTTCTGACACGATTGATAACACAACTGCAATTATTGATTAATTTATTTTTCCTCTACTGCCAGAATTTGCTGTCACATATATATGAGATCATTGGAGCAAAGGAAAATTTTGGCTTATCTATTTAATCAATCCTCATAATATCAAAGCTTATAAAAACACAGCTAGTTTATAATTGACATTAAAGAAAAATTAGTGTGCATTGGTCTGTAGTGTAACTTTTTTTTAGAGTGTATCTACAATTCTTCCAAACTATGGAAACCTTTCTTCTTTTTTTTTTTTTTTTTTCACCATAGATTAATATTTTTATATTGTAGAGGAATTATTATGATGGAAATCTATCCAAGGCAGATTTTTTTGAAAGTTATACATAAGTTAATATATGATATAACTGATATAAACCATTCTTTGAAATGAAATAAGAATATGTATGTACATTATTTACTCTCTGATCTAGCAGGTGAAGGCGAGGGGGGGCGGTACTTGTGCACTTCACCAAACAAATGAGGATTAAAAGATCAATTTTCCCTTCACAAGGTTTTTGCAATAGATCTTTTTTTTTTTTTTTTTTTTTTTTAGATTTAGAAAATAAACATGTCTTCGGACTCCGTCGTAGGCAATCAGTTAACTTGATCAAATAGTTATGAATGGTGAGCAGAATGACCCTTCCCCCACCCATTGAAAGAAAAAAAAAGGGGGTATTGGGGACAGAACAATCTAAACAATTCATTGATATGCTGACTTATCGGTCCTGATCATCAGATTCTTGGTGGTAACATGTCCCTTCAGGATTCACATTCTTTCTTGGTCTCTCTCCCTCATTTCTCTGGTAGTTATTGCCGTTAGCAACAGTGGCAACTACTGATCAGCCAGTACATCTTTCGTGCTGAATAATTAACTCTTAATCCAGGTAACAAAGACAAACTTTTTTTCACTCACCCTCAAATTACTTCTCACTGTTCACTCAAGTTCTCTCCCTGTTAAATTGGTACTTGTGTTGTAAAGAGAGTAAGCAATTTCTTTAGCACCAACTGAACAAGGATGTATAAACCTTTCCTATTTGATCTTACATTAAATGTTATATATGATTCTCAGCTTGCTTCAGATGTCAAAGGTTTTGAATTTTGAATATTGCCCTGGAAACTTACAGGTGCTCTTGCTTCAGGTTGACTTGGAGCTATGCTTGGTGAAAAACTATGTGCAGTATGTATGTATATTCATGTAGATTTCATCAACTATTGGGTTGGACAAAGTGTTTGTTTGGCTATAGTACATAAAAAAAAGAAAGAAAAAAAATTCTTGAATCAATATTGATCATCAGTCAGCCATTTCCAAGGTTATATGTAAGTGAAACATTTTACAAAATTGAGTGATATCTGTGGACTCCATGCAAACCTGTCTGCTGTTGTCTCTAACTTTAAGAAGCATTGATATTCCAAGCTTTGTTCAGACAATTGAATTCCTTTGTGATATTGTTGTTACCGCAATGGTTGATCCATTCCACAGATTTCTTTAGGTACATAATTCACGAGGAAAGAGGTCTTTTTTTCCCTCATCCCTCCTGAATAAGATGGCAAAAGGGAATAGCTCCTAATATACCAACCAGATTTTTCCTTTGGTTCATTCCAAAAACAGGGGATACATTGACGATTCATTCACCAACACCCTTGTAATGCAAATGATTCTAATTTCATACATGTTCTCCAACCCTCTCCCAGTTGCTCAAAGAAAAACAATGTGCTGAAATCCATACTAGCCTCACTTACTCAACTAGCCAATAAGCTGACGTGTGCCACTTCTTATTCTCCAATGGTGTTCCCTGTCAACTATTTGGATCTCATCCGGGGAGGGTAATGTGTGCCCTTCTCACTCCAAATATGGTCTGCTATACCAGACTCTTCCACTTTGCCT
The DNA here is from genome assembly GCA_963457665.1 of Thysanoteuthis rhombus. NCBI lineage: Eukaryota > Metazoa > Mollusca > Cephalopoda > Oegopsida > Thysanoteuthidae > Thysanoteuthis > Thysanoteuthis major. The sequence continues at coordinate 59,821,455 of OY735198.1, read as the reverse complement.
TTAGATTTGGTTTAGTCTGACTTGGAGTGGTTGGTTAGTTTCTTTCATATTTTTCCCCACATCCTCATAGGATGAATTTAATCTTTTGTTTGCCAATTTTAATGCACCAGTCACAAAGAGTGTCGTGACATCCACAAATCCTTTGCATCCATTCAGCCACATCTTATGTATGATATGCTTTCTGTAGCTATGTAGTTGGTTATTTAAGAAATCTCTCTTATTCCCTGTCTTAATGATTATCTATCCTTAGTTATTTCTCTATGGTATGGTTCTGCCTATGCCCCTTAACCCTTTCAACATTGTGGGATTAATGCTGATGACCTTTTCATGGTTAGTGATGGTTAGAGCCAAAATACAGGCATGAACCCATGCCTTGACTTTTATTTTTTTAATTATTTTTTTTTCATTTGGTGTAAAATAGTGCAATACTCACTTTCTGTATAAATTATTAGGTTTACAAAAGTTTTTTTGTCTTCTTCCATCGTGAACTCTATAGACCGGTGATGATAAACCTCAAGTGACATGTGACACACTTTGATTTCATCATGCTAGTTTTAGAAGTATTTTTTGAAATTTCAAGTTATATTCTATTGAACTCTTGGTTCTATAAATATACATTTATATCAGAAAATTAGGCCGCTTATCTATAAGCATTTATCAGAACCCAAAATACATGTGTGCACTCAAGTGACACTACGATAACAGGATTATTAATAAGATTTCGTCATCAATTTTTTAAAATGCCAATGGCTCAATCATTATTAACCCTAGCCAAGTTTTCTCAGTGGTTTCAACACAGAATTTGAAACAAAAAAGTTGGTCTCACTTGCCTTCAGTCAAGCCTTAAATATCTACATTAGTTTTGGTTTCATTTGCCAAATTGAGTATTATTATCACTTCAGGACACTACTCTCCGCTTGACAGTCTGACACTTTCCAATGTAAACATGTGAAAATTCTCGGATTTCGGATGAAGAGATTTAATTTATCGCCACTTCAAGTTTTCTCTAATGGCATTAGACCACTCGAGAAAATGCACACATGCCAAACAATCTGGATAAGTGGTATAAAAAGGAAATCAACAGCTGATCAGTGCACGCTTGCACAATCGGTTGGTCAAACATAATTTTATGACAAAAAATTATTTGAAAACTAATTTTTATTCAATACAGAGTAAAAAGATTAAATGAAGTTCAGTTTAAATGACTCAGTAGACATCAGCAGCGGTATTTTATTATTACTACAAAAAAACAAAAACATTGGAAAACTTTTTCTTGGGGTTAGATGTTCTTTTTATCATAAATGCATAGTCAAAATGGCACATGGTCAAACTGCACAAATGATTGCATGTCCTACTCATGCAATCTTTCGTCTTGTATCATTAAGCATGAAAAAAAAAAATTCCATGTCCACTGGGTATCAGATACAAACGGAAGGGCTGATTTAAGCTTGAACAACTTTTTTTTATTTTGGATGGTTTGGACTGGATGTCACTTATGAGTCAAACCCCTGTTTCAATGATTCTACATTCTTTGCTTGTGTATTGAAATCATATCGCAGAATTTGTAATATCTTTTCCCTTATTGTCAAAAAACAAATGTTGTCCTCTTGCTGTTATTCCAATTTTTCCTTAAAGTACTGATTTTTAAATGGTATGGAAATTTGTATTTGTTAAAATTTCCTTCAATTTATCTCGTAAATATGAAATTGTCAACTTTTTTTGTAATTGTGATCACTTCATTAGAAATTTGATTTGCTAATTGGATTCCTACATCCCACAAAACATTGAATTTAGCTCCAAAATTACTTGTCTAGAATGAATTATAAATGACTAATGGGATTGTTGAAGATTTGGCACCCATCTTGTCTAGTGGTCAAACTGCTGAACTTCAAAATTGTATCAAGAACTTTGATACCTTAAACTGTTGAGAAAATTGCCTAGGGATGATAATAATCAAGTAATGGGCATCTAAAATATTTGACAGACATCTTGAATGCGATTCTGAAAATTATACCTTTCCAGTGGTCATGACTGTAGCAGAACTTCGGTATGCTATTGAGCAGGAAATCATAGGAAAAACTGGTCTTGGATGAATATTGATCAAGTAACTAGCATTTTAAAGATTTGGTGGCCAGCACAAAAATTATGCATTTCCAGTAGTTATGACTGCTATAAGCTTTTAGTGTGTCATTGAGTACATCTGATACTACTATTTCAAAATGGCTGGGATAGCTTTTGTTGTGATCTTCTAGGGGATAGGGTGGGTTTTTTCATAAAACCAAATAATGTCTCAACTTGGTCACTGTTTTGAAAGCTATACCTTTCCAGTGGTCACTGTTGTGAAATTTCCATTTGTTATCGCTTGACACTAGATGATCCATTGGGGAAACTCGCCAAGGGTAAATAATGAATGGGTAATGAGCATTTTAACTATTTGGTTGCTATCTAGCACATCATCTTGAAAATTATACCTTTTCAGTGGTTGGACTGTGGTGAAATTTTAATGTTATCAAGCACACTTGAAACTACTAGAAACCATTGAGAAAACTTCCATTGGGTTGATCATCAAGTAATAGGTATTTACATAATTTGGCATCTATCTTTGAAATTATACCTTTCCAGTGGTCAGACTGTTGTAGAATTTTAACATATTATCAAGCACACTTTATACTACAAGAAACCATTGGAAAAACTTGTTTTGGTGAATATGACTTGTAATGGGCATTTTACAGATTTTGTGTCAATCTTGGACACCATCTTAGAAAATATACTTTTCCAGTGGTCAAGCTATGATAAAATTCCAGTATGTTTTTAAGCACACCTGATACCACAGGAAGACCATTGAGAAACCATTTTTTATGGGGTGTTTTTTTTTTTTTTTCCATAAATGCATTTTACCATGTGATCAGTATAAGAAATTATTCCAAAGTATGTCATGAATTATCATCGGTTAATTGTTAAAAAATTGGTTACATGTTTTTTTGACATCTGCTGTATTCATACTTAGATATTTCAGCAGGATATTGCTTGTAACATGATCGACATGCTGCCTAGTATTAGCTAAAGAATCTCTTAACGTTTTGTTTGTTTGTTCATTTGTTTGTTTTTGTTTTTTTTTTCATTTTTTTCCAACTTTGACTTCGACCTAAATGCATTTTCTTGGCTTCTGGTGATCATAAAAGTATCAGCAAATGAATGAGCATTCCCAACTTAGTTGGAAATGTCACCTTAAATGTTTTTCTATGCTGTTTGATTCCCTCATTAAACATATTTAAACATTAGACTTGGTCGACTTCTAGCCATCTTATATTTGACCTCTCATGGTTCATGTCTGGAAATTAATATGATGGTATGTTCTAACTGGTAACAATGTCACACTTTCTTCATAAAGTTCACAATCGGTCATAATTTGAGAGCTTAGGAGATTTACTACCATGTAATATTTGTAATGATATTTGGAAAATGCTGAAGTTGTAACTGAGTGGTCCCCCCCCCCCCAGCAAAAATATTTATAGTTCTCTTATTAATATACTTTTTACCTTGTATGAAATAACTACAGTGAGGAGAAAAACTAGTCTATATAATTAGTGACCACGGATTGTTCACGGGAGAAACCATAGAAGAAAGCATAAACAGTTTGAACAAGTTATAAAATGTTTGATCTGATTGCGCTCATACCAGAATTGTATCTTCCCCAAATGCAAATTTCAGACTTTTGTTTCCACCACTGTCTTCATGGAGGTGCAAAGTGGCGTCACAGTTACCAGCGAAGGAAATAGAATTGGTGGAGACCATTTATGTTCATGTTAGCATTAACCCATTTCTCCTTTAAGCTATGAGCGAACAGTAGGGCAGTTCAAGCTGTTTAGCACAGTAAGACTGTCCATCTGAGAGAAGGTTAGTTTGATAGACAAAACTGACAGCTTTGCAGTCACCATAGCTGGTTTCAAGCCCAGGTAAAGGGGGATTAAGTACGGTGCTAGTCACAACAGCTCAGTCTACTTTGTTGTTTTCATTATCTTCTTTCGGGATGGATCTCAAATCCAGACAATTGTCTGTCCTTTGTTTGTTTTTTGTTTTGTGGGGGTGAGATTTTCAGATTGATTTTCGATATTCAGTGAAATTTCAAATTAATGAACCAAGAATAAACCAGTTGAAACATTGAAAATAAATGAATCAAAACGTAAGATGGAAATTGTTCAAAATAAATTCTTGAAAATCATAGAATATTACCAATGACTCTGTCCTCTCGTACTTCGATAGCTTTTTCTTCCTTTTATGTTTGCGTCAATAGCAAAAAGATTTGAAGTAGACTAGAACTAAATACAAGGTAAAAACCATAGCTTAGTGTTTCAGTGTTACAAGGGATGAATCCATATAAGCTAATATAGGGCCACATGTATTTCCCTACTTTAACTTATTTTGGCACAAAATCACAATACTGGCCTCCCGTGAGTATCCAGCTAGCATCACATGTGAGACTAGATTGCTAGCCACTGCTCTATGACAAAGATACTAAGATATTTGTTGGACTCAGCCCAACTTACCTCAAAACAGTATCTGTGGTGTACTTAATGGGGAATGAACTCTGTAGTAATGTTTTGCAAGACTAGTATACCAACCACCAATCTGTGGAAGGTAAACCTGTGAGGATATACATTTACAGGTTTTCCTTGTTATCTGAAAGTATAGCATTCCTATAGAAATCTTCCATAAGCCAAAATGGCATAAAGCAAAGAAGTAGTTGAGCCATGAAAGAGTGCAATCTAAATTTTAAAAAAACAAAACAATGAATTCCAATTGTAGTCTTCCATGTGTTCATTGTCTGCTGATCTAAACTTGGGTCACTCTTTGAATCTAAACTTGGGTCACTCTTTGAATCTAAACTTGGGTCACTCTTTGAATCTAAACTTGGGTCACTCTTTGAATCTAAACTTGGGTCACTCTTTGAATCTAAACTTGGGTCACTCTTTGAATCTAAACTTGGGTCACTCTTTGAATCTAAACTTGGGTCACTCTTTGAATCTAAACTTGGGTCACTCTTTGAATCTAAACTTGGGTCACTCTTTGAATCTAAACTTGGGTCACTCTTTGAATCTAAACTTGGGTCACTCTTTGAATCTAAACTTGGGTCACTCTTTGAATCTAAACTTGGGTCACTCTTTGAATCTAAACTTGGGTCACTCTTTGAATCTAAACTTGGGTCACTCTTTGAATCTAAACTTGGGTCACTCTTTGAATTCTAAAAATGAAAAAAAAACAATTATACAGGTACTTATTTTCATTACTGAGTAAAATATAACAATTCTTGGGTACATATTTTATGATATATACATATACAGATATTTCGAGCAAACTGATATCTTAAGTTTCTGTTGTTGATCCATATTGGATGGAAAGAGTGCATAAAAGTTTGCTCTATCATTGTGTAATACACAAACGCAATTTCTTCTTGCAGTTCTCCAATATAAGACCTGAGGAACGTGAACTTTCTGATTAAAAGCTAATGTCTGATTATAAACAAAATTAAAGCAGATAATTGTTTGTATCTTTCTTCTCCTGAATGAATAAACCGCTTGAATTTGTCTAATGCACGTAACATTACGTGTGTTGCAGGAAATGCCAAGAATAACAAATCACCACTGATTAGAACATGAAAGAATCAAGAAACCAAATGGAAAAAGAAAAACTAGTTCCAAGTATTTTGAAACTTGCTGTTTTTAGTAGTTTTGTTAGATGGTACACCTTGTCCCACATATCCTTTTTCTATGTTTGGAAATGATACAGTTTTGTAGTATTTTAATTTGGGCTATATTTTTGAGACCTCGTATCTCAGTGTCTACAAAAGCTAGATAAATCCAGATTGTAACATTTTAAAGTGCTTTGACAGTCTTTTTTTTGCCAGATATTGCTTACAGGTTGGGCAAGATTTTGAGTTATGATTATAATGATGAAAAATACCAATGATATTTGGAACCCATTTTGACATCCTTTCTTTTGAAAAAATGAAACTTTCTACAGCTAGGAATTTTCAGAATCTACATAAAAAGGTGATCATGACAACAAATTTTCAGTTCAGTAGAACTTCTTATGGAATGGCTAATTGATAATAGAAAAAAATAATTAGTTGTCGCTCTTGGATCCATTGTGATGAGTAAAGATGTCAAGCAAAAATTATTGGGTGTTTTTTGATCATACTACTATAACCCTGTTTGGTCAAGTTACACTACTGACTATACTATGAAATGTATATATTATCATCAGTACACTTTCAGACAAAGCCTTTCCTAGCTCCTTCCATGACAACCATGATTGTGCTAACCTCTGCCATGCCTTGCTTTCATATCTTCCGAACTCATCTCTTCATCTTGTATCTGGTCTTCTTCCTACTGTTTCTCATGGGCTATCTTGGTTAACCTTTTGCTCCATCTGTTGTCCTTTCTTTTAGCCAAATGTCTGGCCCATCTCTATTTTTGTTGTTTTATAACTTGTATGATATCTTGTACTTAGGTCGGCAATTGGATCCATGTTGATGTTTTTCTATCTCTTGGAGCTATTTCTAGCATTACTCTTTCATTTGCTCCATAGATAACTAAATTCTTCAGGTGTAACATGTATAAACTGTCAATCTATTCTTCCCACCTTCTGAAATTCACGAACCTGGCATTGCATATAAACTACATGTACTACTGCTGAATTCCAAACAAAAATTGTTGAAAATGGTATATCAGTGACTTGTTGCCATACAAGTCTGACTGCCTAATTTTGTCACGTGTTCTGAGATACATAACATCATTTAATTAACGTCTTACTCAAATCAATGGTTCAAATTTTTTTTATTTTTTTTATTTTCACTTACTTAGTTCGAATTTTGTTTTCCTTTATTGCTTTTTATGTTTGTTTCTTTTCTTTCATTTAATATTTTTTATATTTTTTTTCATGGCAAAAGGATTTATACTTAAGGATCATATTTTTTATTTATCATTCAATTTGAACTTTTTTTTTTTCTTTCCTTCTCTCTATTTTCTCCTACAAAAAAAAAAAAGAAAAAATGAATGTGCTGGAGAAACAGCCCTAAAATACACTATAAGATAATTGAACCATTTAGGATTCAGTGTACACATGAAACTGATCACTTTTAGATTTCTACTTGAAACCGAAAGTAAAGAGCAAAGATAAGAGAAAATGTCTGCTAATTACAACTGAACATGTTTGTATGTGTTCATAGTTCCATATAATCTTAATGGCTTGTATATATCATTAATTTCTATCTGATGTATTATTCTTTGATCAATTTCTGCAAAACATGTACATCTGAATTTTTTTTTTTTTTTTTCTAATAATTGTAGATTATCAATAATCAATTCCTTTATAATCAATAAAGTTGAAAGTACAGACAAGCCTTGGTGAAGTGTATGGAGATCCTAGGATGCCCAGTCAATGCAATCCCCTCCATCTCAGGCTTGCTGATGAGGTCCAAAGAAAGGGGTGGGGGGCAATATGTTTGGCATTAGCTTGGCTGCAGAAACTGGCAGAAGGAAGTCGGTTAGCATCCAGCTGCCACTCTAAATTTTGTTTGGTTTAACTCTCATAGTCTCTCCTTCTCTTGAAGATATCCACTAGGCAGTGGGGACCATCATCCAATGACTTGGGTGCGAATGCTTTTTAAATCAAATTGTCCTCTCCTAAGCTGGCTACCAACCAAGGCTAATAACCCCAGCCTGCCCATCCAGTTATTCTGCCAGACACTTGGTCATACCAAGACATACCAAACAGGAGACACCTTCTTTAGGTGTTGCTACCAGTGCATCAATGTTGGAGAGGCCATATATAGTGGCTTCCTGCCTGGCAAGCTATACAGTGACCACACATGGTGATCCTTACAGGAAAGGAGCAGTGTGGTGTATTGCATATGTACTTTCCCCAGATGGGTGGGACGTTGGGTCTAGACCTCTACCACCCCCCTCAATAAAGTTAAGCAACGTTGTATCTTGCCTCTGCATAATGGATGACTGTTGAAAATTGCCTATTTCTATTTGCTAAAAATGATTAAAAATTTTTTTTTTATACAGATTGATCTTTTGACAATGTTCATCTTGAGATATATTATTACGCTGAGTTGCTATTCAGATTGTTGAAATACTTCATAAAAAATCCCTCTTTGATTGGTTGTTTTTGCTGTGTAACAGTAAAAATTGTATAAACATACAGAAATCAGTTTATTAGATAAGGTGTTTGTAGTGTGATACACACACGCACTGTATGTAAACATGTGCAGACTTACAGATAGAAATGTATATATAGATATGCAATCATAGAAACGTTTCAATATAAGTATTTACTAAGTTTAACTTTAGCACAAAGCTACAATAGTATGACACTCGAAAGAGCTCTGTCTTGCAAGGGACGACCTGAATTATTGCTTACCATTGTGCTGCTACTAGTGCCTACAAAACTTTCACTGTATGCATACATTAATTGATAAAGTGACATGCAGATATTGCCTGATCTTTAACGTCATCAACCGCTTACAACTGTTCTAATTGTGGTTCCATATGTGATCTATTTAAAATTGTTTCTCTCAGTATATTGATTGACTGTTAACCTATAAAGAAATAGCACTTTATAAAATATAGTTGAATGGATTGATTTGATCCACTACGATAAGTGATTGTCATGGCAGTTAGTTTCTCTTTCTCTCACCCACTTACACACATACATTCACTTATATAAAACGCAAGGTATATCTATGTGTATTACTTGTGAATTTGAGCCTTAGTGAGTACCTCCACTGGGATTGTGACCTTGCGCCACACTTGATTGAGCCTAGCAAATATCTATAATAAATATAGGAAAATAATGTATCTATAATTAAGAAATGCTGATCCCACTTAGATGTACAATAACCTATCCTTGATTTAATGTACTTATTCTATGAAATACATTTTACTGCATTAATGACCACTGTATTCAAATTATCTTTTCATCATCAGAAAAGTTATTATACCGAATCATTCATATGGTTAAAACAGTCTTGCCCTTTGTTTGATCCTTGACTCTCACACACATACACCAAACTTATTCATTGTTCATCCACGTGGTGTTTCATGATACAATCAAGTCCAAACAAGTTGAGCTAATTTCCTGTACTTTAAAGAACAAGGTTGCTCTGGCAAGAAACAAGCCTGAAAGCCAGAATATAAATGCACTAGTTCTTGTGTGTGAAGATCTAGCTGGGGCAGTATTGCCAACTTTATTTTCAAGTTTAGATATAAAGTTGAGTCTAAAAAAATCTCCAGGAAACATTCTCCAGATATATATCTAAAATCTAGGAATTAGTGTATTTTAATACATTAAATGTGACTTTAATCTTCATTTATTTTATCAAAATTTGTCAATTTATTGAAAATCTTCTTTTCTTTTTTTTTTTTTCTTTTTGCTTGACCATAAATCAAATAAAAATATTATTTTATCCAAAACATCTAAACAGCCATTTCAGACATTTAGATGCAACTAAGAACAACTAAATTGGTTACACTTGAGCAAAGGATGTTACTCTCATTTACATTTGTCAACCTGTCAGTCAACGACGGCAATTGGTGCTAGAGATGCTATCATCAAAAAATACTGCCATTAAAAGAATTAGAGGCTAAGGGAACTCCCATGTTGAATAAATGCAAGACATTTTTGTTTGCTTTTTTTTTTCTTTTCAAAATGTCTGGTCTTTAGAATTTATTGCTGCTTTTATCATCAGCATCATCATATTGTTAGCTTTGGTAAGTTTTCCCAGAGGTATTTTATTTTGTGGTGACTTATAAACTAGTCTAAAGTTATATTGTCAAACTGCAATCCAAGTCTGGAGTTGACTTTGTTTTGTTTTTTCTTATTTTTTTTGTTTTTTTTCTTACCATCACAAGAATAATCCTCACCAGTTTTAATGGAGTAAACTCTCCACTGTTTCTGTACAGTGAGATTAAATGAAACTGATTTGTAAAACTAACATTCCTCTACCATGATTTGAAATGATAACCAACAGATTGATATGATAGCCAGCTCTCCACAAACTCAGCCCTACTGAAAAGTCTTGTATATCTACTGAAAATTATCTCAGATATGCAAGAGCTTATTTCATTCTGATACATAGATACATTTATACTAGAAGATATACCAGCATTCCAAGGGAAATCATGAATCACTATATATGCTGTATTTTACCCTGTTAATCAAGCAGTGCTGATGGTAAAATCAAGTTCATCATCATCATCATCAGTCTTTTAGCGTCCGTCGTTGGACATAGACCTTCCCCAGGATTTGCCACACTTCTCTATCATGGGCGTCACGGAGCCAGTACTTCCTGAACTTGTCTAGCTCGTCTCTCCATCTAACATTTTGCCGGCCTCGGTCGCGCATATGGTCTCGGGGAATCCATGTTTTGAGTCGTGATGTCCAGCGATTGTCAGCCATTCTTGCAACATGGCCAGCCCACCGCCATTTGAGGTTTTTTATGGATTCTATGATGTCTCTAACTCTTGTCTTTTCCCGGATGTGCTGTGCTGTTTTGTGGTCTCTCCATGTGAGGCCCAGCATTATTCTTTCATGTGCACGTTGCATGGTTCTCAGCTTACGGGTCTGTTTCTTGGTTAAGTTCCATGTTTCAGCTCCATAAGTGACTATTGGGAGGATGCATTGGTTGTACACCCTTCTCTTTAGGATTAATGGGATCTTATTATTTTTGAAGGTTGAGCTAGCTCTGCCAAAGGCTTGCCATCCTAGTGTGATTCTTCGCTTGATTTCTTCTTCTTTTGAGGGTCTCATGGAGATTCGTTGCCCTAGGTAGATGTAGTGGTCTACTTTCTCGAGTTCTGTGTCCTCGATTTCGATCTTAGTGTTCTTATCTCCAATGTGGTTGTTGCACATGATCTTCGTCTTGCTGAAGTTCATGTGTAGGCCGACTTTCTTGCTCTCCTCATTTAGTTCATCTATCATTAGTTGGAGGTCACGTAGGTTCTCTGCGAAAAGGATGTCTATGTCTATGGCTATGTCGTCTGCGAATCTGAGGTTGCTCAGATACTCGCCGTCTATTCTAATTCCTTTACTCTCCCAGTCTAGCCTTCTGAAGATCATCTCGAGGCAGGCTGTGAAGAGTTTAGGTGAGCTGGTATCACCTTGTCTTACTCCTTTCTGGAGCTGGAAGGGGTCCGAGTCTTTATGTAGCCTGATAAATGAGCTGCCGTGATTGTATATATGTTTCAACACTTCAACATATACTGGATCTACACCTTGGCGACTGATGGCCTCCATGACCTTAGGGATTTCTACTGAGTCGAACGCCTTTTTGAAGTCGATAAATGCTACGGCAAGTGGTAGTCTATACTCTGCTGCTTTTTCTTTCAGTTGATTTATCGAGTGCAGGTGGTCCATGGTCGAGTAGCTTCTTCTAAAGCCAGCCTGTTCACGTGGCTGGTTTTCATCGAGTGTTTTTGTGATTCGGTTGGTGATGATCTTTGTGAAAAGTTTATATACACAGTTGAGTAGGCTTATAGGCCTATAGTTGTTGAGGTCTTTCGGGTTTCCTTTTTTATATAAAAGCATTATGATAGCAGTATTCCAATCGTCTGGGACTTTACTGTGTTTTAGACACAGGTTGAAGAGGACGGCCAGTTTCCTATTGATGGTTTTACCTGCTTTTCGGAGTAGGTCGATGGTGATGTTGTCTGGTCCAGGGGCAGTTCCTTTCTTTGTCTGTTTAATGGCTTCCTTCACCTCCCACGGGGTTACTTTTGGGAAGTCCTCTAGTTGTTCGCCCGTGTCTTGCGTATCTTGCTCATCGTTTTGCAGTCCTTGTTTGGACGAATAAAGTTTTTGGTAGAATTCTTTGGCGCGTTCGACAATCCTGTCTCTGTCTGTTGTTAGGTTTCCATTTTCCTCGAGTATGCTAGTTATTTGCCTTCGTCCCGAGTTGAGGAGTTTGTTTATAGCTTTGAAGCCCCGACCTTTTTCAAGAGTTGATTCAATGACTGCCGTTGTGTATCTCCTTCTCTATGAAAATGTGCTGTCAGTATAGTTTGAATCATAAATTCATCATTGTAAATCAAATCCACCTATAAAAACCTTTTTTAGAGGGCCCGATTTTCTGAAAACAAAACAAAATTGCAATAATCATCATCTGTAAGAGTAGGAATGGAGCTTGACCCTGCAAAAGTCAGGTTCTTTCGTCTTAGTCATTTCATCAGAGTTGGTGATCTGCTGCTCATTTACCCAGGTTTCTTTGTCGATGTTGGTATTCTTAATAGTCTATTTTAACTGATCTTTGTAACTGTGTAGAGGGCAGCCACAGGTCTTTTGGCAGGTTAGTCTGAATTCACTCACAGGTTGCACATGGTCTGTCCATCTGAGCCAGTGTTTGAAGATGTTGGCTTCGATGTTGCTAGCTTGAGCTTTCTCAAGGACTTCAATGTTGGTGACATAATCCTCCCATTTGATGTCTGTAATTGATTGAAGTTTCTGCTCAAATTTTGTGATGTTTTGACAGTGCACGATCCATGTTTCATATCCATAAAGTAAGGTTGAAATGACGGCTTGATTTGTACAACAGGAGTTTCATTTATTGTTCTATGTTTTTATTTCTGGCGATGCTGTAGTGCAGTTCTCCAAAAGCAAAATGGGCTGCACGAATCCTGTTCTCCACATACTTCTTGCTTTGTTGCATCACTTAAAGGGGAGACTTCCAATGTAAGGAAAATTATCTACCTGTTTTGTAAGGAAAGATTAATACTATTATTAGAACATTACTTGGGGTTATGAGACAACCTAAAATTAACCTTTTTAAGTTTGGTGTATAAATTTTTTTCACTTTTTTTTTTTTGTCCCGGATTTTTTATTTAGAAAATTTTTTTTTTTTTTTCAATGAAGTAGTTGGCGGAGACTTTCTTCTTTATTCAATTTTTTTTGTCTCTCTCCCTATGGCAATGCTTGTTATTGTCAATTGTCTTTACCATTATCAATTCATTCTTTTGTTGTTGAATTTTTTTTTTTTTCTTTTCTGCTTGCAAATAAACAGCATTTAGTTGTGGTAGCCTGTTATTGGATAGGGAAGTTCTCACAAAGCACTTTTGTGTGTGTGTGTGTATATATATATATATATATATATATATAATCTCTTCCCCATACATCAAGACTTCTATTTTCTGTGTAGATAGAGGGATGAGGTTTTGTTTTATTTTTTTCCTCATCCGTAAAATGATTGATTTGTTTGATTTATTTATTAATCTCTTCATTTTTTTTTTTTTTTTTTTTTTCCTGATGAGTAGAGGTAGATAGGAAAAGTAAGCGAGATTTGGTTGCGTACTTCAATCTAGTGTTTAAATTCAGATACTCCATTGTTCAGTTTTGTATAGCAACTGACTGACTTAGCTCGTTTTGTTATCAAAGCACACTTTAAATAAGAAATAAGACTAGTTTTGCTACATTTATTTATTTTTTTTTATATATAAAATTTATGCTGTTTTTCTTTTGGGGGCGGGGGGGTAAGAAAAAGTCAGCAGCATTTAGGTTATTTTTTTGAACATAGGATCGATTTGTGCTTTGTGAGTAGAAGGAAAGAGTATGCAAAAGTGAGACATGAGTCAATTGAATCTTTTCTATCTTGTATTATTTAAGTAAGAAATTCCTTTTTTCATTGCTTTCAATAGTGGCTAAGTGTCTCGTGATTTTTTTATCTTGTGTTTATACAAGAGTCCCTCAATATAGCACTGTTCATGATGGAAGGCAGGTGAATGGTGAACCCCAACACTTTTTGCCCATCTTGCCTACTTATCCAGAAAACCGTGAATAAAAACTGAATATCATCAGAAGACCTACTTAACATGACTAAGATATTAAATTTCTTCAATTTGAAATCAATTGACGTATAATTACAAGATGTTTTAGTCATAATTTCTTTGATTTTGTGATGAAAATGTCTTTATTCACCCATGAATTTGTATGGCACTCATAATTGACTTCTGATTATCCGTGATTCAATTATAACACATTTGCCCTTCTTGGACTCCAACACCTACGTTAACTAGGGGACCTACCATATTGCTCTAGATCAGCCCAGTTGTGGTAGGTAAAAAATCATATGAATACATACATTTCTTTTGTAGCATTTTGGTAGATTTATCAGAATATTTCCTCTAGTTATTTTTTAATTTTTTAAAATTTAATTTTATTTATGTTTTCAGTTGAACACTTCAGTCTCGAAAAACTGAATTATTACTACTTTATTCATATGTAGGTACATCAATAAGTCCACAGCCTATTGTAAAAAAAAAAAAACGCATATATATCCTACTACAAATACTTATTTTTCAATATAATCTACCTTTTCAAAGCATTTTATTCAGTAGTGAATATTAACCACATAGATCAAGCATTATACAATGAAAATATCAGATCAAAATTCAGCTAATGATTGTGTAAGCTATGGTCTCATTGATTTACCCTCATATATGCATATTAGACTCTAGTGTAGTAATTTTAATACCAAGTGCCCCACTATGAAGATAGATTTTTAAAGTAACTGGCCCCAATCCTGAATTGAATTTATACATTATGTAGCAAAAGTATATGCCTCCCTAGGGAAAACTTCTGAAATAGTGTGTTATTCACAAATTTTCCACTGAGTACAGGTTTGCCAAACTTCCTGACATAAGGCAAAAAAAGTTTAGTACAAGACTGAAGGTATATTTTTTAGAAATCATTTTTACATTACATTGTGCTGTAGAACTCTGCCGTCTCTCTACTATAATCTGGTTCTTGATCAATACTTAGAAGCTTCAAGTGCTTCGATGATAACTTGCAGTTGCTTACAATAGTTTGATACAACTCTTGCCACAGATTGTCAACAGAGTTCAAATCTTGGCTCTAACTTGACCACTCAAGAACTTTGAGTTCACTTTAATCTAAACCATTCTTAAGTAGCTTTTGGCTGTTCATTTTTTTTTTTAATCTTCTCACACAGGTGAAATTGCAGGTGAGTTTCCTGGCTGATTTTAGGAATTTCTCTTGAAAAATATGGTGATATAAGATTGTTCATAGTTCTCTTCAGGGTGACAAACTATCCTGACCCAGACAAAGAAATTCCCACAAAGCATCATAGATCCACCCCCATCCTTAACAGTGGGGATGGTGTTTCCTGGATGATGAACTGTGCCAATTTTCTACACCTAGCACTTGAATTTTGGCCAAATAATTCTACTTGGTTTCGTCCGACCACAATACCTTTTGCCCTATATCTTCTGAGTTACTGATATTTTTTTTTTTTTTCAGTAATGGCTTCTTTTGAACCGCTGCCTTTCAATCCAGTTTTGTGTAGTTCTCTTGAAATTGTGCTAATGTATACTTTGACTCCCACCTCAGCCACTAAAGTCTGCAGCTCTCTCAGAGTTGCGGATGGAATTGGCAAGAGCGTCTTGAAAAAGTTTTGTTTTAGTCTTAACAACTTTGTTTAGATGCCTAGACATAGCTAGAGATGATGTTGTATAGTATTTCCTCCAACTCTTGCAGACTCGGGATTTTATTGTGCTTTTTCCATAATACTATCTCTGACTTGTACTAGCTGTTCTTTTCCTATTTTATCGCAGTCAGCATTAAATGACTATAATAATCATAAACAAATGAAACTGAAAACACATGGTGGTTAGAATGAATGATTAGATTTGTTATTAAAACACACAGAAAATAAATTTGTTTGGATAATCATACCCATTGTGTAAAGATATGTAAAGAGTATGCTATTTTACAACTTTTCCTCAGTCTGATGTAGATTTTTGCAACCCATTGTTGGTTTATAGATGAATTTTATTTTTCACTGAATTAATACTTATGCTGGTAATTAAAAATAACTGGTATTTCCCCCCCCCCTCAGTCACAGGGTTACAAAAGTGGTGAGCCCGCTGCACTAGAAAGAAACTATCCTTCTAACCATCACTCTAGAGTTGCTACCTTTTAACTGGTATGCATGTATGTTAATCTTCTCAAGGAATTGAGTTCCTTTGCCTTATCTGATTTCAGATCACCCTGAGGCAAGATGTGGTGCTTTTAAACCTTTAGTAGTGGGACCTGAAAGTTAAGATTCAAAATCCTGAATATCTGGTTTCTTCGTTATTATACAATCGTTACCATGTATGTCAGTGTATGAGATGGTCATTTGATTATAGATTTTTTTAAAAATGAACTATGCAAGTATTACACTGTCCAATGTGCTGGTATTATGATTTGGAAGCTACTTACCAAAACTTGATATAGCAGTTATGATGCTCAGGTGAGTCGCAGCAAGCTCTTGTCCTCCAAATACCTTAGTAAACTATTAGTTTATAGATGCCAGTCAGCCCCAGTTAGAGGAAAAGAAGGCACCATTATAACAACTGAATGAGAGCAAGTAAAAGATGGGTCCAACATTTCCAGGAGGTGCTAAACCATCCTCAACCAGTACAAGATGTCCTTAACATTGACATTAGTCCCCTTTCTGTAATTGAGATTGCGGAAGCCATGAAGAGTGACGAAATACTAGTTGTTGATGCCATCCGTGCTGAGAAATCATACCCCTCACAGTGTCAATTGATCTTCTTAGGACTATCTGAGAGAGGGATACAATTCCAAGTGACTCGACTAAGAGACTAATAACCAAACTTCCTTAGAAAGGCAACATACAAAACTGTGATAACTGGCGTGGTATCACACTCCTTTCCAGAAGTACCAAGGCATTTTGTCGAGTTCTCCAGCAACAGATTGAATCTGCAATTGACAAGCTGAGGGAAGATAAAGATAGATCCAGGAAAGACAGAGGATGCATTGATCAGATCTTTGCACTAAGGAATATCATCGAACAATGCCCCCAAGTGGAATGTTCCATTGTTCATCAATTTCATAGACTAGAAAGGCTTTTGATAGTGCGCAGAAAGACCCTTTGGAAGATCTTGAAGTCATATGGAATACCTGAAGATGGTCACCCTGATTAGTCTATTCTATAACCACTTTGAATGCTGCATTATCATTGACAGGTAGATGCTCTCTGAATGGTTTTCAGTGGAATCTGGTGTGCTACAGGGCTTTATCCCCTTTCCCATCTTCTTCCTAGTTATCGACTGGATCATGCATCAGATAAGCCTCTGAGGCATCCATTGAATGCTTTTCTCACAATTAGATCTTGATTTTGCCAATGACCTGGCAGCCCTTTCATCAGAGAGAGACCATCCACAGAAGAAAACTGATAGGCTGAACAGTTATACAAAGCAGAATTACATTGAAAGTATTAAACTAAAATGAATGCTACCATTTTGATTTTTGCTAACATAGAGAAGCTTTTTTTCCGCAATTTTCTATTTTTATGTGTATGTAACATGCATTGCTTTCTGAAGCATTACCAAAATAGTTTGTCAGAAATGAGTTAATTTGATTTTTGAAGTTTTTCAAACCGAGTTGATTTTACACTTTTTCAGTGAACTGAAACAAAGTATTAAATTTCAGTTGTGAGCAAATGCCAAGAACAATTTAGTAAAAAGGTCTCAAAGTAATTGGCACCAATTAACTGATCTCCACGGAGATGCTGAGTAGTTTAACGATTCCTAGCACCGAAAATGAAATCCACAAACTATGTTTAATTCTATGCTGGGGCAGCTTGTGCTCACATTGCACTAATGACCTTGGGAAAGGCATGAATCCCCATCCACCTAAGGGTAAATGAAAGGGTAGTTACAGCTCTTTAGCCCCTGTGAGGTAGTCCATCTAAGATAAGGTTACTCTGACAGGAAAAAACCTCTAGCTTGGCAGTCACCATAGCTGATCTCAAGCCGGAATAAAAGAGGAGGGTTAGGCGTGGGACTAGCAACTTTGGCCCTGTAGAAACCGCAAACAGAGTGATTGTAACCCTGTATTCCACAAGAAGTATACAGGAATAAACAAAACTTACATAATGCAATGGAATGAAAAAGAGAAATATCTGTTTTTTTTTTTGTTTTGTTTTTTTCATCCGTGCATTCGAAAATTCTTCCTTCAACCTGCTAGTTCTATTTTTGTTATTTGTATATTTTTGAGAGTATACAGGTTAGAATACTCATCTTGAAAGCTATAGGTACTGAGTTTATTATCTTGGTGTATTGAAATTGTTGTTTTACTTCAGGCTTTTGTTTAGTGCAAGTAATATTCTTGTCTCTTTACTGATTTGCTTAGATCAGAGTGTAGCACTTGTTCAGTGAATTTCATGTGGGTAGCTCTTGATTCCAGATAATCTTTTGAAAATATCTTCACTATGAGCCAAAGATTTTCAGCATGGTTGTAGCTAAGCTTGGACAAATTAATCCTTTTTTTGATGTATCCTTAGAATTCGAGGTCAGTGGTCTCTAAATACATTTAAGTAGTGGTTCTCAACCTTTTTACTTGTACACCTTGCTTAAGTTGTTGATTCATGCTTCCACTCATATCTGCAATCAAATAATCTTACTTTTTTTCCCACAGGCTCATGCCCCCCTTTGAAATTATTCATGTCATCCACTTAGGGGGACATACTCCTCCTAGTTAAAAACTACTGTATTAAAGGTTGATATAGATTGGTTTAGGATTGAAAGTACATTCAAGCATAGGATTGTGTTTATGATAAACCAGGAGTAGCTTCAGGATTAGTTGAATAATTAATATTAGGTATAAAATTAATGTTCAAAGGTAAATTTGTACTCTTAAAATTCATTTTTACAAGAACTGAACTTATTGGTATCTGTGATTATTACGTTAGCAGATATTACTGAAGTGACACAAGCAAAAAAAAACAAAAATTGGGAAATATATCAGGTCTGAAGTGAAGGTTTCGACCCTACCTAGTGGTACTGGAAGGGATACTGGATTGTTTATAGCCACACTGAAGAGTTTTAATACAACAAAACGTGATTATTAATTATATATATATATATATATATATATATATATATATATATATATATATATATATATATATATATATAATTATACACACGCATGAACTCTTTACTCTGTTTAGTCTGCTGATTCTAAACCAAAATCTGAGTGGCTACTTCATCCTCAAAACACTGTAACGTCCATCTGTAAAATTTTTTCCTAAAGAAGTAAGAGACTTGATTGCCTAGGTTAGCCTTCATACAGATGGTTTCCAACTGTGGAAATTGGTTATCATCTTCCTCACCTAATCCTCTCCATTCAGTAGTCATTTTCGCAGATGCTAATCGGAAATAGCATATATACCAGCAAATAAGATGAACATTTGATTCACCTCAAGAACACTACAATAATATTATACTGTGTCCAATGAACTGGTTTTATGACATCCATCAAAGCTGAATATGGACAATTATAAGGAGCCGTCAGCCATATGTCTCATAGTCCTGCATATACTATTGATAGGTCATAGTGTTTAGGCTACATTTTTCATTAATCAGTATTGTAATTTTTGTTATTACTTGTGAATACCCATTGCTTTTCTAAGGTATACCTAAAGCTGTGTCCTGTGTCAGTATGTTTACACTGTAATTTGAAAGATAATGCAAGGTATTGTTAACTGAAATATTTGTATTCATTTTACATTAGACTTGAAATGATTAAAAAGCTTAGATTTACGCTGACTGGCCTTGGGCTTTATTATCATTAAATTGCATAAAGTTGATTTGGGTTGTGATGGTGAATGGAGGAGAATTTCAATAATTATTGATGGTATAGAATTAAATGCGGGGGATTCTTATATTGGAAAAAAAAAGATATATTGCTATTTATTTTTTTTTTCTCTTTCTTACCAAGTGAATTTTTCATTAATAAATTGAGTAATCAGAGTAAATACCAAAAGTTTTATCTAGTTTAATAGGGGAGTTTTATTCAGTGAAATACCTGTTGCTTTGCTAATGGTATACTTTAGTGTGGAAATCTAAAGCGCTATAGTGTCTGAAAAAACTCACGGGAGTCGTTGGAAGCAACCATTCCCGGCACTTGAACTAAACTTCTGCTCTTAGATGCTTGAAAGTAAGTTCAATTCAACCTAATTTTACTTTCACAATGTTCTTCTCTTCTTGATGCAGAGTTCAGTCATTCCCCTTCAGCAAATATCTTTGTTTATCCCTTTTCTCTTTTGCCTACCCCTACCCTGTTTCTCTCTCTCCCCTTTTCCCGCCCTCTTGGCTATCTTTTGTATTGCAATTCCATTCTCGGAACCTTTCCTCTGCCTTCAACCTTTTCAATGTAACATCCTTATTTCTAAAGTGTGACAGACAGGACAGAAGTATGACAAATGGACAGACGGACATATTACAAATTATTTGATTTATTTACTTTGCTGAAACAAGATATATAGTCAATGGCTTTCATGGATTTTCTAAAAAATGCTTCCCGTCTACTATAAAGATGAAGAGTATGGAGGAGAATACAAGTGTAAAGAACAACCAGAATAATTATGAAGACCCAACTCATAATTTTGAACAATATTATAACTTATAATAATTGGAAGTGTCAAAACATGTCCTGCCCTTCCTCCATTCAGTGTAATGGGAAGGTCTGAGGAACTGGTTCTCAGTGCTAAGGCTATTATTAGTAAGACACTGGGCTCGTATTCCTGGCCATGGGCCAAAGTGTGAATTATACTTATCTATATATTAACACCTCACCCTTTACCTATGGTGTGGATGACACTCCTAACTCCCCACAAAATATTGATGCTGTTACAAGTTACTTTACTACCAACCGATTTATGGATGATTCTACTGAAATACATCCATAAAAAAATCAAGATTATTTACGCATAGCTCATCCGTTCTACTTAAAATTTGAGTATTTGTATGCTCTGCTGAGGATCGAAATGACACTCCCTGGCGCTTAGCCTAGGGTTAAAGTGTAGTATCTTTGCACTCTAGTGCAAATTACAGACAGGAACACAAAAGGTCACACTGTTCATTATATAGATAGATTGGCTTGAAAATCTCTATCTGTGCAAGTATAAGATTCCTGACCAAACTGTTGACTCACTTTGAATATACTTGCTTTAACTAATATTTGTCCAATCGCAACTTGAAATTACCTGTTTTCACCTATGGGATATTGGAAAATACTTGCGCAGTGCACATTCCAAAAATGCATGTTTGGAAAGGGTTGGACTTTGATATGCGTAGCAGCTTGCCATCATCATTTCCCAGGACCATCTTTTGCACGATGTTAGAGAAATCTAAAAGTGTCCTTGGTATTTGCTCAGCTCTTTATTGCTTGTACAATCAGTCAACTATTTTACATCTACAAGCCTTGGAGAAAATTCAGAAGCTAGGAAAATGGGGTCCACATGAACTTATGGGAACAAGCATCAGTCGGTATTTCAAAGGAGATGGTGCATCTCAAAAAAAAATTTATTTGCATTTAGAAACTAAACCTTGGATTCTCCTTTCAAAACAACTGATATATTACTTACTACTTTTTGTTGACTCACTACGGGCTGTGTCTTTTGATGAAAATTTACGGGATGAAAACTTGTGAAAACATTTTCTTTTTTCCAATTCAATTTGACTTCAAAGCAAGATCTGATTGTTTATATCCCGAAATGTCTGAATACTCCCTCACTTAATGATTTTTTTTGTAAATTGATAGAAAATCTGATTCAAATAGCAAAATTACTCGAGATACCAGGAGAAATAAGAAACAAACAAATACGGGACACAAATCCCAAGCTGTGCACAAAAATCAATAGGTTGACCTTAACCAGCAAACTGCGAAAACTCATTTGCAATTATCGGCCTGGATAATCAATAAATTGGTGATTGATGTTTTCAGTAGAAAACATTACTTGTTGGTGGATGTTTCTGGTCACATGGCAAATGTAAATGTTTGGTCAATGTTTGAGCAATGTCACATTGCATTCATAGTTATAGCAGTTTTTCTTTAGAATACCATGCAAAAAAAAAAAAAAAAAAGGAACAAAAATTAAGTGGTAACTGTGGTAACGTCTTGATGTAAAGTATGTAATTCGAAGAGATGTGGAGAAGCCTTTGCTTCTAAAATTAAAACACAGTTAAGTAGATTAGTTTAATTAGATTTACCATAGGATTGTTTTTTGCTATATTTCAGATCATGTAATGCACTTAGAACCAAACTTATTTTTAATTACTAGTGCCAATGACAACTTAATTTTGGTCATAAGGGTAGGTAGGATTTCTTGACCGTATTGTTATGTGGTGCTACCAAAAAGTTCAGGGAATGCGAACAGAATGTTTGTTTTTTTTATTTTTTTTGGTTTTTGTTTTGTTTTTTAAACAATGTAAAAGATTTTTAATTGGTGTTGTACCTGTTATCAGATAAAAACTATACCTGCTGAAAACTCTCCCTTAAAAACATTTTTTGTCTTTTTTTGGATACCCCCTCCCTTTCCCCCAGGTTTTTAGTGGGGGGGGGGGTCAGTTTGCAATGTTAGTTCATATTGAATTGACCTCTTAGTGTCTGGTGGAAATCACTCTTGCCTTTTGAAAATCTGAACTTTTTTTAGTGAACACTGCCTAACACAACCTGCTGCCAGAAAACGTTGGTCACATAAGGGTTTCTATTGAGTGACTAACCAGACCTGTTGTTGATAATATTTAGACATATTTGAGAATTATCATAAATTCAGATATTATTTCATGATTTTTTTTTTTTTTTTTTCTTTTTAAATGATTTGTTGAAAATACTTTGTTGGATTTAAGATTTTCATCATGACATATTTTCAATTAAACTGTATAATTTTGTGAAGAAATACTACGAACACCTTGGGGTTTTGGGGTTTTTTTTATGAACAATTTCTGTATCCTGGTCCTTTTTTTATATATGCGGTTTCAGTTACCTGTGCTGACAATTTTGATTTGTAAAAGTCATTCCTTTTAAGTGAGTTAGTAAAAGTTCTTCACTTAATAAGAGAAGAAAAAAGATTGTATTCTGAGATTGCTAAGATCTACAGTAAGAATAGAGTCTCCTATCTGTCACTTAACTTCTATTACAGCATATTGTCACGAATGATCATTGTGCCAAACTTATAAATCAAACCTCATCACAGGTATTTATGTAGAAATGAAATATATCCAATACTATAAAGACAAAGGGTGTTTTTGTTTCTTACCTTGTTATATAGACTCCTAAACAGCAAGCTGAAAACTTTTGTTTAAGGGTAACTTGACTTCAGGGCGGATATAAGATTTGTGGCAATCACCTCTAGAGGTCATTTTGAGGCTAGGTCATATTCAAATTTGAGACGGTTACACCCTAAAGGTTGAAAATTAGTGTACAAGGATAACTTGACCCCAGGATGAACATATGATAGGTGGTGATGATGACCTGTGGTGACTCATGAAGGTCACTTTGGGGTTAGTTCATTTTTTTTTTTTTTTTTCTTATTAAATTTTATTTTTTGCAGCAATGCACTCTGCCAGTTAGAGAAAGCCGGTATTCAGTCTTGTTGATGTAATTGAGTAAAAGGTGGCTATGAATTTTCCGAAAGTGTTGGGGTGCAATTGGGTAGAATGGGGTGGTATGGTAAGAGAGAAAGAAACATAAAAGGAAGAAATAATCAATGAGTGTTAATTCAAGTGGGGTTAACGATCATAATGGATGAAAAAAAAAACAATAAAAAAGTGAAAGAGGGGGAGAGATATAAGGGAAAGATATAATAGAGTAAGTGACTGAAAAAAAAAGAGAAGGTACTTATGAAATAGAGCAGGAGAAATAAGACTGGTAGAGAAAAAGAAACAGCGAAATAGAGAGGGGTCAAAATCAGGAGGAGAAAGTGAGTGGGATTGAGAATGCTGAGAAGGAAAGAGAAAAGGAAAAAAAAAGAGACCATTGAAAAGAGATTGTTTTGTTTTTTTTTGTCATTGAGCACTCCTTACTCTATCCCCCACCCCTCTGCAAATGTTCAGAGTTGAGTGAGTTGCAATAGATGCTGAGATTTGACAAGGTGTGATAAAAAGTAAATTTTAAAAAAAATAAAAAGAGGATCAAGTTAATGGACTAAATTCAGGGTAACAATGGGCAGGATGGAGACATGTATTATCCTAAATCGGTAATGGGGCCGGGTGTTTATTAAACGATCCTTATCAAAGCAATGTAATGGTAACAAGAGGATTCAGGTAGCTTAATACCTACATTTTTACGCACTGTTTGAAGAGATTTGTTAGTTTTGACTGAGACATCAAGTTACACTCCCCCCTCCCCCCAGCTCCATTTTCCTCCTATTATTTATGGTTAAAGTATTGTATCTCTTTTTGCATATGCCCTGGGTGCTTGCCGCAGTGATGGTTAACAAGTAATTATCACTGAATTAATCAATCAATAGTTGAATCCTGACTGGTTGCTCCCAGTATTGTGGCCCTTGTGTCAAAAGTGAACCAAGTGTTTGCCTTGTAGTCATTATCATTACTAGCAAAATACCAATTGCTTTGCTAATAGCGTATTTAAGTATGGAAATCTAAAGTCTGCAATGTCTGGAGAAGAACTCCTGGGAGTTGTTCGAAGTGACTATCCTCCACACTTGACCAAATCCTCCATTCATAGAAGCTCGAATTGGCAAGTTCACTTCATTTTACTTTCTCAACTTTCTACTTCACTGGACGGCCGAGAATAGCTGTTCTCCTCTTGCAGATATCTTTGTTTCACCTCTTACCCTTTTGCGTAACCATACCCTTTTTCTCTCTCTCCCTCTCCCCGCCCTCTTTGTGGTCTTTGTGTTGCTATGTTTCATTTCCAAAGCATCAATTGTTACATCAATTGTTGTGTAAAAACAAATAGAAAACCATAAAGCCTTTAAATAGTTTCCCTAAAAATTTCTTTAGATAATTAGTTGATATTAGGTGGCCAAAAGAATTTGTTCAGTTTATCATGTAAAAATAGAGAACAATTTTTTCATTTTCAATATTAACATTATTGAAAAATATATATACTGTTTTGCTCCTTATCTTTCACCTTATTTCTGACGATTCCCTCCTCCCAGAACTTTTTATCATTCTCAACCAAGAACTGGTTCTATGTGCCTTTTGCAGTCTTCCAGGGAATTGAAATATTCTCGTTAAGACAATTCTATTAAGACCAGAATTCAAAGATACAATATCTAGTGAATACTGCAGATGAATGAAAACCTCCCAGCCAAGCTGCAACAATTTTTTTCTTAGTCACCTAATGCAATCTAGTGGGGTTTTTTTTTTTTTTTTTTTTTTTGGTGGAATGTTATGTACCTTCTCAGGATAGATGCTTTTTTTTTTTTTTTTTGTCTATTGCTGCATTCTATTGGTCTAATTAAGAGTAAAACCTGTTCAGATCAATCATTTGGCTCTTCCAATTCCACTATTTACACAGTATCACCTTTGGTAGAATTACTGTTGCTTCATTTCACTTGCCCCATCAATCTATTGTATTCCACATTGTTTTTAAGTATCCACTTTTCATAACCTATCAGAATTTTTCAATTCTTTCAAATTTTTCAAAAACTGAACATTTAGATATGGTCAAGTTGGTGTTTTTCATTTATATAGAAGTCACATATTGAAAGAACTAACCATTTGCTATCACACCCACTGCTACTAACATTGTGACAACAACTTCTACTTCTTAGTTTGTAGAAGTCCAGGAAAACACGAGAACAGACAAGATGACACGAGAGTACATCGGCCATTTTAGCATATGCGTAGACTGTGAGGGAGAGGATGTTGAGAATTCCAATCGTCTAGTGAAGCAAACAGTCATTGTTACGCTATGGGTAACCAGCTAAATTCACAGCTTGTGATAGTCAGTAAACTGCTTTGTGCTGCTAGTAGATACTAGGACAACACCTTATAGTCCCTACCAATGTTAAAACTTAGTATACTGCTGCAGTGGTATACAAGACTAATATAACCGAGCCATTGCAAATGATTTTCTACCCTTTATTTGGATATTTTGAGTATGTTGACTATCTCAAGGGAAGTCTTGATTCGATTGTTCTCAACATCGACATCAACTAGTCTACCTAACTACAAAGCATCATTCACAGAAATTTCCTGCATGAAACTTTTCAAACCACTCTTGATTAGTTTGATCATTTGCAGTACCTTCTCTAGGCTAAATTTATGAAAAATAGATCTATGCTCATTACAGCTGTTACAATTCAATCAAAATTGAATTTTTTGAATGAAGTGAGTTACAACTTAACATTCCTAATGCCATCTAACGACAGAAAGAATTAACTTTAAAATTTTTGGAAAGCAAGAACCTTCTGAAATTTCAAAATGCTATGTACAAATTCAAGAACACAAGTATATGTTGTTTATGCTGTTCATATCAAAAATATGAAGCAAATCACATTGGAAAATAAGAAAATGTTCAACTTTAGGCTGCTTAGATATCTCAAAAGAAATTTCCTCGTCATGGGTCTTCTTACACAGGATGTGTTTCAAATAATGATTTAAGACATTTCATAAAATGTTATGAAGGCAGTGAAAGCAATGATTGTCTTGGAGCAGCTGATGAGATATTTCAGTGGCATGACAAAAATATCTTAATCCCAAGTAGTTAATAGTAACTGAATTTCATACAACTGATTCTGAAGCTCACACCTAATATTACTATTTAATCATCGTATAATAATAGCTGTGTTTGTCGCACATAGTGGCAACCATCAGCCTCTCTTCCTTACTACCCTCTTTCTAAACTACTTAGCTTCCTTTTCTCTCCTCTCTCTTCCTACCCTCTTATTAAACTACCCAACTCTTCTCTCCCTTCTCCCTGTCTGTCACACGTAGTTCCAGCCAAGCCTGTTGTACACTAATAACCATCTGAGAAGCGACAGGTCATAGACAAGTTTCATTAAAAATTAATCTTATAATAATCTTAATACATTCAAGCTGATATTTATATACATTTAAAATCTGATATATTGATTGCTGAGGAACCTGAAACTAGTCTAGCTTTTACTTTCTTCTAAATTTTAGTAGATAAAGTATCATAAGTCATTATTTATTTTTACTACCATTTACCTACGTCTTAATTAATAAATAATATCCACAACACTGGTTTAGATACTGTGGTTATTCATTATTCTGACATTTATATGTATTTGGACTGCCCAGCCATAACCGTTAAACTTACATGGGGTTTTAGTGGATGGGAGGGTGTCCATTTTTAATGTAAGTTTATGCTAAATTGGTCCTTTGGTTTGTGTCCACATTTGTTGTGTATGTAATTGTTTTTGTTGTTATTAATTACCACTACACACAACTAACCAGTTTTGCTGGGTTTAAGTTATTCACGTGTTCTGACAATTGTATGTATCTGGACTTTGTCTAGCTCTAAGCATTCAGAGTAGAAACTTCAAATTCCGCACTCATACCCTCTTCAATGAGTAGTGATATTGTTTTGCTTTCTTGTTTCCCTACCCCCTCTCCAAGTTTTCAGTGGAGGATTCAATTAACCATATAAGTTTATGCTAAATTTAAATGATAATGTAGCAATGATTCATAATTACCCATGGAATGCTAGTTGTTTTTTTGTTTTTTTTGCTATTGCATAAAATTGTATTTGCAATAAACAGTAACAATTAAGATGAAGGTAAGTAATAACAAAAAAGAACAATAGAGATTAATAATGATATGAATTTTTAAAAATAGGAATGAGTTTAAGGATTTGATCGGGACTAATGCTTGTCACCAAGTTCCAGTAGTTCAGTTGTAAGAATGGTCGAGTGTTGAGCGAGCTACCCTTCTGTATAGAGGGTGGTGAGTTCAATTTTTAACATGGAAATTATTCTTTATTCTGAACCACACTGTTGACTTATTCACTCTCTGCTGAAGTGTATCCAGCCTGAGTTTAATTGCAATAAAAAGCAACAGCAATTAAAATGAGGGTTGATGGTTACAAAAATAAGTACTAATGATTGTCTATGTTCATCCAGAGATTTTGCATTCAAAACTGCCTTGAGTTGGAGGTTTATGGTATAGCCAAGTTCGCCAACTACAGGAGCAGAAAAGTATGTTTATCCACTCTTGGTGAGGTTCTCGAATAACTATGTGTTCATAACGCCAGCAGAAGATCTTGAGAATATCTTATTCTTCCACATGAATATTTGGTAAAGTCATGAACCCTATATTCCTTTGGTTCTTGTTTCATTGCCAGTAATCCTAACTTATAGTCTTGGCATCCATATCATGTGAATGAAAAAGACAAGAAAACATGTCTGGCTGCTGCAGGGTCAAACCCCTCTCCCACTTCTATTCCAACTGAAAATATTTACTGCAACTCTTATATTGTATATATTATAATGATAATGAAAAATTAATTTTTTATTATAGATGTATTTGTATATTAGAAAGAAATAAGGCCTTTCATATTAGTAATATGAATTTTCATAGATTTATAAAACTTATCAGCTTGGCTCAGTCAGTAAGGGACTAACATTATTCCCAGGGTGACGGAGCCATCCCCAGTGAAATAATCACTACAAATATGAATGAATAACCGATATTTGTGTTTACGCTCACTTTCCAAATCGTCTTTCTTTTTTTTTTTTTTTTTTTTCCATGTTATATAGACATCCTTTTACACATCATTATCCATGATTATAATAAGCAGCTTCCTCAGTACTTTTAACACTTTAAAACCCAGCAGTAATATTTCACAAAGTAATTTAATTTATTTATTTTATAATGTCGGTTCGGTGACTTTGTTGCTGCTGCTATTTATTTTATACTTTTTCTTTTCCCTCTTTTTCAGGTGAGATTTCCATTTTATTATATACCCATGGAATACATTACCAATGGCTGAAGCAGAGATATCCAGCTAGATTTTCAAGGTAAAATCATTTTCCAAACCCTGATGGAGTTTAATAAAGTCAAGAGGGAAAATGACAGGTGTCTTTTCAAGGGGAACAAAATTTTTTAAAAAGCTATGAATCATTATGTAGAATATTGAAGAATATCAGCACATATCTGTTTTCAGATTAAAAATGGAGCAAAAGAAAAAAAAGATAATTTATTCCATTTTATATTACAAATACTTACGTTGTAAAGGCTTTTTTTATATTATGAAAAAGAAGGAAAAAAAACTTTTTCTTTTTCTTTTTTTCTTTTTTTTTTTCACCCCCTTAAGATATTTTAATTCATTTTAGGTGTGAGTGAATTGCTGGGAGCCCACTTGCTTCTCAAAAATTTTTTATGCCGTTGTGTAACATACCGCCCACCCACACGCATGTTTGTCTGTGTGTGGGGGGAGGATACACAAGCATATAGAAAGGCAGAAAAGTTTGCTGGTTGACAGATGCACAGGTTTCATACACAAAAGATATTTTGTACGCAGTAGCTAGCTAGCTATATATATATATATATATATATATATATATATATATATATATATATATATATATATATATATATATACTCGCACACACCTACATGTTGCTTTTAATACATTAGCCATTCTCAACTGGGGATGAGCCCTGGCTCATTTGATGGAGGCCATAGACTGAAATATTTATAAATGAAATTTTGTCTGTTAGTGTTGTATCCCTGTTTGTCAGGGAATCCTGGAACCTGAGAAGAGCTCTTAAGGGGGCCCCATGGCCACAAAAATGCTTGTCTGGTGTGTATGTATATGCTGTATATTTCAGCGGATACGGCAACCATCAGATATGCCAACACCTAAATTTTAGTTTGAATTTCATGGTTTTTTAGTCCACTGTTAAGTCATTGTTTTTATATCCGGCCTATTGCACACATTGTTTTTTTTGGGGGGGGGGTTGTTTCTTTTGGAGGGGTGGCGCTTCTTGTGTTGTCTTATTGGCAGAATTATATATTGAAAGAAACCCCCCCTTTTTTCTACTATTTGTCTATATTTGTTTATGTATTTGATGCCAAACAAAAGAACGAAGGTGATGTAAATGTTGTATCAAAATGTTATTATACTAATCTACCGATTTTCTTGAGTAATATACTAAAAAAAAACAAACTGTTTTTGTTCAAACTTTTATTAATCAATAGATTTATATTCAAACATAGTCGTGTGTGTGCATACATGAATATAACTATATTTTTGCTATCACTTAAATGTAAGTAATTCTTTTATTTATGTTTCATAACATTGGCACATTTTTTTGCTGAGTAGTGTATTCCGCACAGCGTCAGTTTCCTGGTGTTTCTATTAAGCAGTCTTTTAGGAAAATAGGTCATGACAATTACTGGCATAAAACCCCTTGGACAGTGAGTGATTACAGAGAAGAGTACTTGAAATGACATTAATGAGAAATTACAGAACTTAACTCCAAATTGGTGCCCACAGCAACTGGGGCCCTTAAAAATCAGATGCCAAAAAATGTTAACAGTAAGAAAAATTTATCTGTATTTACGCTTAGTACAGTTCTACGTTCATGAACTTGCCTTGTTTCCAAATGAATTGGTTCAGAGGTTTTTATTCTATATTTAGAATTCATATGTATTCTTTTATATTGCCCTATAGGTTTTCGTAAAACGTAATGTACTCTTCAAGTATAATCCAAATATTTAATTTTATACAAGGTCTTGCAGCATAATAAAATCTTTTGCTTATCGTATGATAATGTCATCATCTTCGTCAGCCTTTTAGCGTCCGTCATTGGAGATAAACCTTCCCAAAGATTTACCAGACTTCTCAATTGTGGGCCTCACAGAGCCAGTATTTTCTGAATTTATTTAGTCAGTCACGCCATCTTATACTTTGTCAGCCCCGGTTTCGCTTGTGATCTCTGGGGATCTGTGTCGAGGTTATTTTCCATCTTTTGCAACATGACAGTGTGGGTGGTGTAAGGGTTAGCAGCATGGAGAGTGGAATCAGCGAGCATCGTTCAAACTCCAGTTGAAACAGTTCCACATTAATACCCTTGAAAAAGGCATGAATCCTTCACTCATCTCCCTAGCTATGGGTAAATAGCAAGGGAGACTGCCAACAAAAATTGATGAGACCAATTGGTCTAGGCAACGAGCAACTTTAATTCTGAGCTGGTCAAGTCTATCCTCTCGGCCATTGTTTTGAGAGTTGGGGAACATATTCCAAAATTGTATGGTTAATAAGGCTCTGACAAAGCTTTCACCACCGTTGCCAGCTAGAAATGGATTATAATAAATTGCTGCAGATTTCTTTCTGTGATAATTATGAAATAGATTTTAAAATCAAATATAGCGTTATAACACCCGACATTATTAATATGACTCACTGTATACATTGTATTGTACTATATGTAAAATATATCACGAACAATATACAATATTCTAATGCCTGAAATACGGATCAATTCTGTATCTATAAAATGGTATGTATGTAAAACATTTATAACCTAATGCCCGTAATTATGCTTTGCCATTTAACATTTTATGTTCAACTTGGTTAAAATCCAATGTATATTTTGAAGTAATATGCAAGATTAGAATTTGAATAATACATGTTAAACAATGCTTTGAATTATGATACCTACAATATCACACACTAATCTGCAAGAATTTTGTTTTTGATATTTTAGATTTTATGATCTAAAAAAACTAAGATCTTGTGCATCTTTATAATGTAATAATGTGATTCTGATGTAACTTTATGCATTTTTATATAATGTATTATGTCTGTGCTGCCTTCAGTTTACGTAACAACCTTGAAAGATAAATACGTATTCCCTTAATAATGATTCGTAAGATAGCTGTCTAGACAACAGGTTTATTACCTGAGAAAAAGTTTGCAGAGAAACAAAAGAAAAATGCACAGAAAACATTACAATAATTGTATACAAAAATAAACAAAATATAAACTGACAGATGGATGGAGGAATTTGTCAAGGAAAAGAAAATAACTGCAGGCAATGTTCCAAGAGCATAAAACAACAAATGTTCCTTGACTGAAGTTGCTCGTAAGAGAGGCTGAATAGAACTGGCAAATATATTAGGTTGTTATGTATGAAATGTTGTTTTTTTGTTGTTTTTTTTTGGTTTATTTTTTTTAATATTAAGGTGAAGGATAATATAAGCAAATTATGGTAAATTTTAAATTGAAATATGACTTTTTTTGAAGCAATAACCATTTTCCAACAATCCTTTAATGATAGTATGCCATCTCTTAAAAATCATTTAGGTTTAGTGGTCACAATTAATTAAAGTTTTTTTTGCATACATTTGCCTTCATCTTGGTTTAATTTTTGAACATAAGATTTCGGCCATTGTATCCTATAGCCATTTTCAGGTGATGAATGAGTATTATTTGAAAGAAAAAAAAAAATTCATCTGGGTAGAAAAACACCCTTCTTGTTATCGCATTCCGTTGTCTAATATTGTCTGTCATAGATTTTTTTAATTTTTTTTTATTTTATTTTATTTTTTTTTTTTTTTTTTTGTTCTTGTTTCCAAAAAAAAAATCATAGCTTTTGTATTACTGAACCTTTCATCACTGATATAGAGTTCGAAATGCATGAAAAAATGATCTTTTGGAGAAATGTCAGATCAATAGGGAAACTGGAAGAATTCATATCCTAATCCTTTGAGCTTAGACACAGTTAGCTGAGAGTTGTGGAGCCTGACATTATCATGGAGTATTTCAAATGGGACCCATTTTTCTTACTTTTTAGCCTTCCTATTGCCTTGAGATTATGTGATATTAAAGTCCTGAAGTTTCCAGAAAGTACTTGAATTTTTGTTCATGGGTCTGTGGCCATTGATATCAATAATTCTTCATTGAGAACAGGTCTGAGTGTTTCTCGAGGTTTATTATTGATAACTATATTTCCTGGCCTGAACCAATGCTGAAAAGTTCAACTAAGGTTAGTGTTCACTCCAAATGCGTTGTTGGTGTTAATGGCAGCTTGACCAGCATTTTGCATGATTTGAAATTTGTACTTGAAAATTGGTCGAACTTCATTGGTGTTGAAGGTTCAAAAGCCTCCGATTATTACAAATTATATCCCTATTTATATTGAGTCCACTAACTACATTAGTAGATCTTTCACTTTTAGCATTATTCTGTTATGTAAGAAAAACAAACAAACTACATTCCATGTGTAAAAACCTAATATCTTTTTCAGTGATTCACTACAACCTTTTTGCAATTACCATGAAATTTACATCCTGTACTCGTGCTAGGGGGATGTGTGAAGCAGTGGTGGAATCAGAAGAGGTATTGGGGACAATCAACTGGGCTAAAATAGAAGATAAGCAGGGTTGATAGCTTAAAGCAGGCTAATACCATAATTCTATATATATATGTATCCAGCTGTTCAAATACAGATAAAGGCCAGATATATTGGAAGGGCCATTCTTCTAAGGGTTGGTTGTTGGACAATGTTAGTGAATAGAACAGAAAAAAATTTTCAAAAATGCATATGCCAATGAAGAAGTCCCATCAGGAAGTAAAGAGATGAGGATCTGAATCATTTGCCATGTCAGTTATTGTAGTTACTTTGATGCTAAGTGAGAAATCTAATTCAGCTTGTCACGATCTACATTGATGCAATGATTAGTCAGTTTTTAACGAATTGACCAATCCTGAGAGAATTTTGAAGTGCAGAAATTTTAATTAGAGGTGTCAAGACTGTTTCTTTGTAGAACAGATTTTCTTTGTTTCTTTGTCACAGTCCAGAATTACAAGAAATTAAAGCAAAAAGAAGATCTAGATCAAGATTCAGTTTAGCAAACCAGAATGATTTTATGGGATCATGTTTTTGTTTTGTTTTGTTGTTTTTTGGAGGGTTTTTTTTCAAATAAAAATATTACTTATTCTTACAAAAAATATTTCATTACTACATAAGTAATTTTTCAGTTCAAATGATTTATTTCATATGCCCTCCATAGAGCAGTATGTACAGAAAAGACGAGGTGCACAGTCTGGTCCTAGTTTGGCAAGAATTTCTGTTAATCAGCGGCAGAGCATAGGTCGAGATGGCCACAGAAAAATATAGTCGTTGCATATGGCACCTGGTATCCCCAGACGGTCACCCATCTGGGTAATGACCAAGCTGGATGTCACTTAACTTCAATGATCTTATGAGAACTGGTGTATCCAATGTATTTTGGCCTTACAGTGATTACCTGATAGCAAGGACGATGACTATCATTTCTTTCATCCTGTTTAAGAGAGACTGATTCTTGGTAATTTATCAATAGATTAAAGCTTAAGGTTTTCAGTGCTATCTTAGTGAGGTTTGTTCATTCATATAAAGAGATAACATTTGAACTGGAACTTATCATATGTGTCTGACAAATGGTTTACGAAGGTATTCAGAGGACTACTGCTCACTGCAACTCCTCCAAGCCCTATTACTGTCCATATCAAGCTTTGGTAGATAGACCCCTTGTTATAATACCAGTGCATTGAATGCAGTGAAATTTTCATCGTTTATTTTCGTAATTAAGTGTCCACCTTATATTAACTACATTTTTAGTATGTTTTCCTGAATTACAGTAAAATTGTCTGATGGGCCAGTCATTTTTATTCATTTGTTTATTTTTGTTTTTAATGAAATACTTTTAGGAATGCCAGATTGGACATGTGAGAATTGTCTCCCCTTGCAGTTTGTTAGTTTTATCAGTTTGTTTAACCCTCTCAAGACTAATCTATAAGTGAAGATTAGAAGGATTGGTTTCAAGCCAATATTATAATTTGTTTTTTCAATATTTACTTTATATTGTGACTTCTACCACCTATTTATTTTAATACTATACCAACAATTAACAAGAACAAGCAACACTTGTTGACCTTGGGCAAAATACCAAAGTAGATTTAGGGCTATTCTATTGAGGTCCCACCTAAAATGCTTATTTTGATCAATTTCCTCTTTTAACTACTTTTTATTGAGTTCTGTTATCATTAATGAGGCATAATAATCTGGATTTCAACTAGTGCAGATGATACCATGAAGTTATTCCATCATTTCAGAGTGAACTTACTGCTCTTGATAAAAGTCTGCCCCAAGTTTAAAACTCATAATGAAAGTCATTAACTCTAAAGTAAACATATTTATTCTCACATCATAATTGGAAAAATTAGCCTTTACCACAAGTCACAATATGAACATCCTTTTGTGATTGAAAAGTTTTACCATTGATAGCACTTGACTGATCTTGATTCACTAACCCTGGCTACTTCAATGGTTCAAAATAGTGATATTAAACTGTTGGTCATATAAGATATGATCTCAATTTCCAAGTGAAATTGATATTGGGGAAAGAACAAGTCAGTTTCATTGTCTCAAGAAGTGTTTTTGCCATTAGGAAGAATAAAGAATGTTCTGATGCATTGATTATCTGTGTACACTCTAAAGAACTGGAGATATTTTTGAATAGCGATACTTAGGGATGTTGTTAAAAAAAAAACAAAAAAAAAAGATAGTAATAATTTTGGGGCAAATTAGACCTTGATTTAAAAAAATCACTCAAAATCAACTAATTATTGGAATTTAAGAAAGATTTTCACTATGTATTTCATTACTATCACCAGGCATTTAGAGTCCATTGTTGAACATAGGCCTTCCTTATTGTCTGCTATTTGCTGTCACCATGCCAAAACATTCTGAATTTGTCTGGATCATTTGGCCATCATATCTTTTGCTGGCCATAATTTTTGCCCTAACACTTATCTAATTGAAGACAAAAATTATTTTAAAGAAGTGTCCTTTCCAAATCTCTTGGCACTTCCTCTCCCTGGATCATGCTTTCTCACTGAAGGTGAGGGGTTTGAAAGTTGGGACCTTAAAGATAATTGTGCAGCACACACTATTTTATAACTTTATGTAAACCCAACTTAATGCTCCCATATGAAAAGAATGTATCATTTATTATTTGCCTGTGCTCACTCCTTCGTGTCACCTCAGGGTCAGGTTATACATTTTGTCAATGGTCAAGTGCACCATCTGAAATCTGGATTGTAGATATACCCTCCTCTCCCCACGAAGTATATGCCCCTAACCTGCAAAAACTGTCAGAGGATGCTCATGGTCAACTTGGATATTAAACTTCTTCATTCATAAACTGAAATATAAAGATAAAAGAAATGTTTTTAGGTAAAACATTTGATTAACAAATTAGATGTGATGTATCTTGATACTTTGATTGTCACCATTTTCTAAATACATGTCAGAAAGCTATCTTGAGACTTCAGAACTATTTGTCATCAAGTGATTGCAGTATATGTATATTTCCTACTGCTTTCATGCTGTATACTTTTAAATTGTTACTTCGACATGGCTTTTGTATGAAGTGGAAATATTGTAAAATTATTACGGTTATTTCTTTGGTTTCTTTATGATTAGGTGAAAGCCTATTTTGTTATAAACACATTCATATTCACATACGTACACATTACTGTTATATTCATTATCAAAGTAATGGTTATAATCCTATCATAATATTATTAAAGCTGAATTCTGTGTTATTGCTTCAGTAATGATATAGTCATTGTAGCGCCATTTTTATTTATTTATTTTAATGCTGATATGGTAGTCGTAATACCAGTCGGGATGATGATGATGATGATGATGATGGCAACTAGCAGTTTATCATGATAACTGATTCATGTGAGTCTGCCAAGGGTTCTATGAATTTAAATATAGCACTTCCACTTCCTCTCCCCCTCCTCTTACCTCTTCTCTCCCCCCCCCCTGCTCTTTTTTTTTTTTTTCTTCCTTTCTTCTTCCTTAATCCTTACTCATCCTTTCTGTCCATTCCTCTCTTCTATCTATCTATCTTTCTATCCTCTGCTGATGGTACCACTGCATGATTTTTGGTATGCCAGTGCTCTCACATTACCATTATTTTGTCTTCTTCCACACCTTCCTTCCCACCGCCTCTCATCATTCATTTTTTTTTTTCAAATCTTTTTTATTCTTTTCTATTTCAATTCTTGCCCCCCCCCTTCGTTTATTAATAGGATGTGGTTAGATAAAGTAGATATTTTCTGCCTTCTTGTTGCTAGTGGTGGTGGTGGTAACAGTTGCAATCATAACTACAGTGGTTATAACTATCCACATATGTAAAATGTAATGTGTAGCTATATATATATATATATATATATATATATATGTATATGTGTGTGTTTGTGTGTGTATACAATTATAATGCTACGCCGAATCAAGTGAAATGGTCTGATCGATGAAATTTACTCATTTTTTTTGTAAAATGTTCAATATCACTTTGATTACATAAACTTTTCATTGTAGAAAAAAATAGATGCTTTATATCCTTGGTTTGATTCAATAAACTTTGGATCAAATTAAAACTATGTGCGTAATTATTCATTTTTTATAAAGGTTGAACCTCTGTATTTACCTAATTTTTTTTTTTTTTGATGTTTGATTTCACTAACTTTTGATTGTTAGAGAAAAAATGTTTTGATTAAATGAACTTTTGATCAAATTAAGATTATGTATTTATTTCACTGATTGGTTTAGCAGATACAGAGCAGTCTATTAATGTGGACTGAATAAAGTAGTTGTATATATATATTCAACTGATTACATGATATTACTGTTTTTCAAATTTTCAACTTATGATTCAGCACATTAGTTTTAATTAGATAATCCCTCACTTTTACAAATGCTATCATAAGAGGAAAATGAATGAGTGTTTTTGTTTGAGTAAATATTGGTAAAAATGCTGCTCACGCTCTTGAGAATATCTATTTCATATTTGGAATAAAAAGAACAGTGCGATGCTAGTTCCACAAATTTTGTACCAGAGACATGAGTCTGGATGATGACCTTTGAGGATTCCCTCAATCAGTTATTGACGAGAATTTGAGGGATGTTGCGGAAACTGATCCAAGGCTGGTCATTTGAGCTCTTGCTCAAAATTCGCAGATTTCCAAAACAACTGTAGGACGTCACCTAGCATCTATCAGAAAAGTAGAAAAAAAATGGACAAAGTCCTGAAATGAGCTCTGACAACAAAATGTGTCATTTAACAATCTGCTCCTTGTTTGAAGCATACTATTTTTGAAAAGAATTGTCCCTTGCAGTGAAAAATAAATCCTGTATGACAATCACAAGAGATCTCCACAATGGCAAGATGTGACACAAAAGCCAAAACATGTTTCAAAACTTCCATCTCGCCCCCAAAAGTTATGATTGTTTGTTGGTATTGTGAAGGAATCCTCCACTATTTATTTTTGCAGTGTGGAGAAACAATAAATGCTCAATCATAGCATAACATTAATTTCATCAATTAATTGATGAAATGCATTTAAAATCAGCCAGAAGACATCCAGCATTGTTAAATAAACATGGGCCCATTTTGTTGCACAACAATTCCAGACCCCACATAGCCAATACAGCCAAAACAAAGTTCCCGCAACTTAATCATGAAATCTTTGATCATCCCTCATATCCACCAGACTTATATCTGACAGATTATCAACTATTTCAATGTCTCACACTTTTCCTTTGCAATAAAAAAAAGTATAATAATGAAGCTGTAGTGATACTATTTGAGCAATTTTTAGCCTTCATCATCATCAGTCTTTCATCGTCCATCGTTGGACTTGGATCTTCCCCAGGATCTGCAACATTTCTCTATCACGGGTTATCGTGGAGCCAGTATTTTCTGAATTTGTCCAGTTCATCTCTCCATCTTGTATTCTGTCAGCCCCACCTTCGCATGTGATCTCTGGGGATCCATGTTGTGAGTTGTGATGTCCATCAGTTGTCTGCCATTCGTGCAACATGGCCTGCCCATTGCCATTTGAGTTTTTTAATAGTTTCTATGAAGTCTCAGACTCCCGTTTTCTTCCTGATATACTGTGCTGTCTTCTGATCTCTCCATGTGAGGTTGAGCATGATTCTCTCCTGCACATGTGGCATGCTTCTCAATTCGCAGGTCTGTCTCTTGGTTAGGCTCTATAAGTCCAGTTTTTTCAAGCATTCAACATCTCTAAGCCAGAAGTGTTGTTGTTTCATAACATGGTATGCAGGTTGAGCAGTTTGCGGGTCTGTCTCTTGATTAGAAAAGACGTTAATTTCTATAAAGAATTCTGTATACTTAAAGTTCAATGGGAAAAATTTATTGAAGCAAATGGAGTCTATTTTGATTAATAAATCAGGTTTGCTTACATTTTCAAGTTGTTTTTATCTTTCCATTCAGAAAAGGCTGTTCCGTGTAAGATAATCTAATAATGATCGCTGTTGCAGGTTCCATAGTGATATGAAAAACCCTGTAGCAATAGTCATACTGCTATCAACCCAACTGCAGTAGGTAGTGAAAAGTTATGGCAGCAAGATAAAAACCCCGACTCAACTTAGTTGCCATCAATCACAATAAAATGGAAATTTTATTGAGTTAGCCATAAAACTGTAATGAAGGAAATTCCAAGTTGATGGGTTAATAACTGCTGTGGTAGACTTGAAGAATCATTTTTAAATTACCCACACTGAAGTTTGTTAGTTTTTTTCTGTTTAACCAAATAAGCCTGGATCCATGCACAGTTCTGTTTGGTGTTGCTTTAAAAGATCTAACCTAAGTGTACCTTGCTTTGAATATAATTCAAAGAGTTGTTACTGATGAATCAAATCCAAATGAATATGCAGGCAGTGCCCGGGTTACAAACGCAATCTGTCAAGTTTGCCTTGTAGTCAATTACAGTTCTTATTTAGTATCAGATAGTCAAATTTTTGTTTTAGTATGTGGTATATGTACCATTAGCAACTAATTCTCCATCATAATCACCTTCTCTTGCTGCACGTGCAGCTTTTAAATCATTGAAAAGCCTTGAGCCTTTTCTTGAACCTGAGTGAGGCTATTATCAATAACCTTTCCATTTCAATGATTAAACCATTGCATTTCCTAGCAATAATTGTAGCTTTAATCAGGGCTGGGTCTTTCGCATGATCCATTATTCTCACTTTATCCTTCTAAATTGTTTCGATCGTTTACTGACTGTAGCCTAGCCCTTTTTCAGTGACCGATGATGTTTCACCACTCTTTGATTGCATTACTATTTCCACTTGATTTTCAGTTGCAATTGTTTCTTCGATTTATCAGCATTTGCATCAGATTTATGCTTTGAAAGCCTGATTACCAGGGTGAAAAAGGGAAAACTTCAAGCATTTAATGTATTTATATAATATAATAGGCATAATAACAGTCTGCTCCTGAGTACACATTGTCCATAAGTCAAACATTCTTAACCTGGGGACTTCACTCCACTTCCTTACTCATTTGTGATATAAAGAATCTTGCTTTCCTCTCAACTCCCTAGCTCCCATTTTAAACCACTTTCATTGTTCCTTCATGTCATATCTATACTTACCTGCTTTGTAAAAACAGCGCCGTATATATGCTAGGTGTTTTTGATTCTCACGGGTATCTTCTGTGGTTGTCAGTTTCTTTAGCTGTCAAGAGAATGACACAGCAATAATGATGTAGTTCTTCTCACTACCTTCTTTGCTTCTTTTAGCAAGGAAAGAATTAAGGAAGAACATCAAAGACGACTGCCACTTCTCCATTCTGGCAGACCGTTGTAAAAACTGTTGCCAAAACCAGTTTTTACTCAGCGAGTCTACACCAAAGATCTTCAAACTTTTCAATAATTGGATTTTCTGGGGAACCCCTTGAAAAAAATAACAACTTTCCTTTCTACGTATGTATTTAACTATCAAGTCCTGGCCTTGTTCATGGAATTATCTAATTGTGTATAAACCCAAATACAGAATACACACTCCTATGGAAAAGTAAGAATGAAGCTCACTGAGGAAAAATAGACGTATAAATGACTACTTTTTCTAATATAAAACGTATTGTTAGTGTTGAAGAGAGATAAAATAAAGATTTGTAAAAGGTGTAGAGAAATTGTTTATATGATGAAGAATTATTTGGTATAATGCAAAAATGAAAGTTTGTTTTGCGGAACCTCTGGAAAGATCGTATGGATCTCTCCCACAGAACAGTTTGAATACCGCTGGATTATTTATCCCTTATAAAATACATCTTAAAACATTGGCTTATTTGGGTTTTTTTTTTATAAAAAAAAGTACTTACTAAAACTAGCCTGGGCTTTACAAAGGGAAAGTTATTAAATTTAATCTTGCAGAGGTAAATGAATGGGACGGTGGGGGTGGCTGCCATCATTTTCAGAGAAAAGTATTTGGGGTGGTTCACAGGGAAAAATTTTCCTCTGAAAAAGATGGCTGGTCCTCATTGAAATGCATTGGACTATGCCCACAGAATAATAATAAAGAATTGAGGCGTAACACATATCTCTTGAGCCATTCTCTTCACCTTCCAATTGTCATTTTCATCTAATATATTCAGTTTTTGTATCTCTGCATTCTTGATCTCAGCGCTGACCTTATGACCACCCGTTAAGCTTTGCACAAGCATTCGTCTCTAAGGCCACACCCATAGAATCTAGACTTCATCACCTGCCCCTTCTTGGGCAATGATACTCGCAAGCTATCAATGTTGATATCTTGTGAAAAAGACAAACCACAAGATGAAAGAAAACAGTCCAAGCAAATCATATACAACGATTACCACCACCCCCTCTGATGAATTTCAGACAAGAACTATTCTTCATGAAGTTTTGAAAAGTTTTTTTTTTTTTCTTTTCAATTTTCTTCCTTTTTACTCCTTAAAATGGCAAAATGAAACTATTTCCATTCTAATGAATAACTCTATAATGAGCCTTGAGCTTCCTATCCAAAACCTGATTCTTGTATTTTCCATTGGCTCACATATGTGTATCTCTTAATCAAACCATTTATTTTTCTTTGGCAACACCGAATCAACATCAATATTTTTACATTGATTTCCCTCCAGAAAGTCTCACAAAATCCAACCTAGTTTTAAACGAGTTAAAGAGGGTCCTGAACATACGTTGTTTGCCTTTTAATTCCCACAACACTTTCCTAATCACCTGTGTCAAATGTTGTCAAGAATGCTGTTGTCCTCTGGGCAAGTCTAAGAGGATATTTTCAATACAATCCTTGATAACTCAAAGATTTGCGGTCAAGAGAATTTCCAGGCCACCTGCCAAATCCATCTTCCAAACCATGTGGATCCGTGAATCAGGCACACATGATCAGTTTTTTCACCAATGAGTCAGCCACTGAACCCCACAAAAGATGCAAATACTTGTTTGTGTACAGCTCGCATGGTGTGCACAAATAGTGTCATAAACACCAGGACTAAATCCAGAAGACTATGCACCTGACCATCAATACTGGTTGTGCGCATGCCTCTTTCGAAACAACAAAACGTCCAATTGTAAAAAAAGACTTTGTTTTATTATGAGGCACCCTTTAGTTTCTAAATAAGACGACCTTTATCAAATTGCTTCACTTTCCTATAGTTCTCATTTCCCTGCAACCATAACTTATCAGCCAGTTCATTCCTCAGGAATTATTGCTTGGTGTTGATGACCTAATAGTTGTGTCGCCTGAAGAATAAATTAACAAATAAGGAAAAGCAACAATAAGTAGATGGTCGCAAAAAATGATTGAATATTTAAACAATTCCTCTTGAAATCTGACAGAAAATGTATTTTCAGTCTGCAAAACTCTTATTATTAATTTCCTCATTATACCATGTTCTATGAGTTGTTCCAGTGTACAGTTATTATTCATGGGTTTCTTTAGTTTTATCTAGTTTTTGTTACATTTAGATGAGTTCTTGAGGAGTATGCTAGCCTATAAAAAAAACAATGTTGATAATTAAAGCAAGTGACTGGGCTGTTCTGGATTAATACCATTGGAAAAAAAAAAGGGCCAGTAACTCAAAACTGTCAAAACACATTCCAGACTTGGATTTCTAATTAAAAGTAGCAAAATGAATATGTACATATTGAAAAAGAGATTCTTTAAAACCTAACAACAGAAGGTAAACGAGAAAACCACCGCTGTGTAATTTCTCCA
Source organism: Thysanoteuthis rhombus (assembly GCA_963457665.1). Taxonomy (NCBI): domain Eukaryota; kingdom Metazoa; phylum Mollusca; class Cephalopoda; order Oegopsida; family Thysanoteuthidae; genus Thysanoteuthis; species Thysanoteuthis major. Next base: position 59,778,587 of record OY735198.1, on the reverse strand, counting down.
GGAAATAATGGTGATAGGTTGCTTCATTTGGGAGTTATTGTATGTTATCATGGGAAAAACTCTTGGAAGTTATGGCATAAAACTGGTGAATGTCCTCATACCTCTACCTTTACTTCAATCTTCTGAAAGCATCTCAACATTATTTGTTTTGTTTTTTCATTTTGAAGTATTTTTGAAAGTGATATTAGCATTGCTTTCTTAGAATTTGTGAAGAATATTTTCATGTTTGCTATATTCCTCAGTACTTCATTTTGATTAGACTAATATCTTTGGGCATCATGTTGGTACCTTTAAGAAAAGGCGTTTCTCTAACCTGTTTTGTTTTCTTTTTAGATTGGCACCTTGGTCTATGTTGAATATTAACTGGTATTTTTTTTAGTATTCTCCTGGCACTACTTATGTTACCCAACTAAAAAGGATGCAGGCAAAAGTAAATACATCTGTCTTTTGTTTTTGTTTGTTTTATATTTTCGTTTGGTATTTTCTAATTTGTTTTTTTTTCTCTCCACAAATTCATAAAAGAATATAGTTCGTTTTTACTATTGTTTTCCTAGCCAGATAGACATGTTCTGTTCACAATGAAGTGCCGTTTGGCATTATATTGAGCATTTGTAGACAAAGCTTTTCAGAGCAACTTTAGCACATAATTTACAAACTCTACGTTTCTATCAAAAGAGTCAAGTTTAAGGTTTATCATAAAGAAAATCTTGAGTTGAATCCAAGACAAAGAATGCTTTACCTCTGTGATGTGCATTGTCCTGTAAAATTCTGATTTCTTGTGTTTAAATAACATATCACTCTCTGGCACTTCTACTTAGGATCAGAGTGTAGTGTTTATATGCTCATTGAAGAGTGTATCCCACACACTATATATTCTTCGATGAGCATACAAACACTACATTCTGATCCTTGGCAGAAGTGTTAGGGAGCAATACTATGATCTTACCCGGTGTGCACAGATAATACAATCTGAATCAAGGCCAAAGAAATCTCTCACTATGAACATAGCCTGAGTACACAGAAGTGACAATCCACACAAATAATGGGCACTATGCTTGTAAATTTATACAATCCATGTTGATGTCTTTGTGCCAAATCTTTATAGGACAATATTATTGAGGGCTCACTGTCTAACCCCCATGCTAAGCAACCCCCCCCCCCATTTCTAAACTCAGTTTAGTCTTGCACAAAACCAGAACTCGGTGATAACCCGATGTAAAGGAGAGCTATAAGTTTGGCGACCAGATGTAATGGGTGAGCTCTGCATTAGGTGATCAGATATAATGGTGTGAGCTCTGTGTCTCACCATGTCAAAATTTCTTTCTCCAAAGGAAATATCAGAATTTTATTCCTCAATTTGTTCATTGTCCAGAACAATTGACTTGACCTGAATTAATCAAACTGAATGTGCATATTTTTATGAGGCTAAATGAACAATGAAATCCAAAGAATCATTTACGCCTACTCCTGAGTAATAACAGTGTGAATGAAAAAAAATCTAGGCCGTATCAGTTGGAAAATTTTTGAGGACAATTTTGTAAGTTCCACTCGAAGGGCTGTAGATAGAGAATGGTTCATAATAGAAGGTTGCTATAAAGAAATGAAACAGCCATCTTGGATTTTAGAATTAATAGTACAACTTTTTTGCCATTTTACAAAAAAACCCCAAAAAAACCTTTACATTTCTCTTCAAAATTCCAGCAAAAATCTGCAGTATTTTACTTCAGGATTATATCAATATTTGTGCTCGACCTATTGGTCATATACACTGCAAATTTCTATCCATATTTACATATATATTATCTATACTTAGTGAGGGTCATTTTGGCAACATTTGTTTATAAGGGTTGATATGGAATATATTTCAAGTAACAAGGAAATTTGATGATTTATGTGCAAGGCAAAAATTTATGCCATATTTCTCACATCATTTTTTTTTTTTCCAGACTACCTCCACTTACCTATTTGAAACTGTCAACATGTTTCTCCAGTTTTTAAGTGATTCTGTCAGGCTAGCTATGTATGCATGTGTTGCATATACAGCCTATACTATTAGAGCTAGGGGACTGAAAATTTTAAGATTTATTTACTTATGTTTTCAAAAGAATTTTTTAAAACTTTCTTTTTTTCCATTTTTTCACACCAACCCCTCAACTAGGTTTTTCATTTGAAGTTCAAATCAGGATATAAGTCAATGCTGAATTGATCCCTTAAAATGATAATGATAGTAGTATTCTGGGGTAAGGCTTTATAGATAGCCTCTCATACCAGGTTCTAACATTTGTTGTTAGTTTTGTATCTTGTTCAGCGAGCAGTTGCATTTTGGGTCATTGGTTCTGCTATTACCTCTTGAAGTGACCTCTGGTCAGTGACTTGGCATTTGAAAGAGAATCTCCTTATATCTTCTTTTTACAACTAACTCTTCGAATTAGTGGCCTTTAAATCTATGATCTCTAAAGTGACTAAAGAGAGATAAGTGCATGTGATAAACTTTTACATTTCAATCATATCGCCCCTGTATCTATGGTTGCTTAGTTTTGGTATTCTCAGAACCTGTAACCTCCCCTGAGAAGACAAATGCTCTAATCCAGGGATTAGTTTTGGTGCTCGTAACATTTTGGATCTGTCTGCATTCACACCATTTATTGATTAAACAAAAGGTGAGAAAGGTTATTGATTCATTGATCACCCCTTTTCCCCAATTCTTTAATTGATCATCTCCAACAAAACATGCTGCCAAAAGACATTGGTCACATGACGCCTCACTTTTAATGCTTTGATAACAATAAGTCTCCAAATTTACATTGTATGACTCAACTGATTCAAGTCAAACTGCTGAGTAAAAAAAAAAAAAAAAATGCTAGTTTTTAAGTACAGAGAATAAGAGTATTATATTAACCAACTACCACTATTGATTCAAATAATTAGCCATTTATCTAGATATGATCAACAGGCCATGAAATAATTGTTCAATGACCTTCAATAAAGACACTATTGAACTTGTATTCTTTTTTTCTTTCTTTTTTTTTCCGCCCATATGTCACTTGATGTAAAAACATTTTGGCTTGGAGAACAAACCTAGTTCTGTCCTATTTTATCCATCCTATCTATTCTATCGATCGTTGAATTCTGAAGTTTGCGTACACTTTAACCAGATACATTTAAACTCGGTTTTCTCACAATTCCTGATATTTGATCTTCGTAAAGATTCCCTGTCTCCAGTCAGTTAGGATCACCACTTTAGTCTGACCTTTCACATTCTTAAAATAATCACGGGGAATGTGTTTGATTTCAGCTTTTATTTCTTTCATCACATTCCCAGTGGGTCAGAAAGTTTATATACACTAAGTTGACTGTCTCTCCAAATAGTTTGGAATATTCCAGAAAATCATTTCGTGGCTGTAGAAGCTTCCAACACCAGGCAAGTCAATTGGTGACGTACCTGTAGATGTATTTCAAGGCCTACCTTCAAACTCTGTGTCTCTTTGCTGGACATCATCATCATAAGAAATCAACCAAGACATAAGAAGAAAAAATTGTTGACATGCAAGTCTGGTTCATTTCCAATTGCTTGGAGGTACCATATTCATCCATACAAACAATAGTATAAATACCATGGGACGACTCGGCCGTCATACCACTCAAGTAGACATGTTTGGTTTCCTAGAGATGAACACATTTTGGTGCGAAAAGTGCAAATCAATCCCAGAACCTCAGCAAAGGATTTTGTGAAGATGCTGGAGGAAACGGGTTCAAAAGTATCTATATCCACAGGAAATGAGTATTATAAACCGCCATGAAAAAGCCAGGCTATGGTTTGCAGCTGTACATGGGGTCAAAGATTATACTTTTGGGAGAAATGTCCTCTAGTCTGATGGAGCAAAAATTCGCTGCAGGAGGTACTGGGGCAATTCACAAAATTGATTGCGTCATGAGGAAGTAACTCAAAAAGATATTCTGTTATATTCCAGCAGCTTATTTTGAGAAGCTTGTGGAAGATTACCTGAAACGTTTGAACCAAGATAAAGGATTTGAAGGCAACGGTACCAAATACTAAGTGTATGTAAACTTCTGACCTACAGTGAATGTGATGAAAGCCAAAATATATCATTCTCTCTTCTATTATTCTTAAAATAAAGTAGTGATCCTAACTGACCTAAGACAGGGAATCTTTACCAGGATTAAATGCCAGGAATTGCAAAAAACTGAATGTAAATGTATGTGTTGAACAGTATGTAACTTCTGACTTCAACTGTATCTATCTCTTCCTATCTGGCTAGCTACATACCTATCTATCCCTCTTCCTAGCTTCCCATGGCCATAGCTGCTACCAGACCTATGCTGAGCCTATTTGTATAGCAGCAATAAAAGAAAGAAGGAAATCTGAAAGCAAAGAACTAGAGAATGAGTGAAACAAGGCGCAAAATAATGATTCAGATCAAATTAATTTAACTTTTTTTTTTTTTTGTCTGTATTTGTTTCTTCCCTCACTGCATGAATGTAACTCCAAATTCAATTCTTGGAAATATCACCAAGGCTGATGAGACTGACTTGCATTTTTTTTTTTTCTTTCTTTTATCATGTTTGATATTTTGCCATTCAATTTTTAGTTATTGTGGTATTTTTTAGGCATGTCAGCACTCTGTGTTAATCTATATACTGGGAATCAACACCTGACAAAAAATACAGTCAAATTCATGTAAAATTAATTTCATGGTTGAAATTATTATACCATTAGTAAGAAACAAGAATGAAGAAAAATCTGATACAAAAATTACTCCTGTACACTTTATAGAAGTAGAGATGTGTTAGAAAATAAATTGTGCAAAAGTTGTGACAAAATGTCATTTTTCTGAAGTATCATAATAATTATACTATATATGTCATTCATTAGATGAATAATCATAAACAATCTTTACTTGAAATATTTTTTTTTTTTTACTCCTTCATCTTAATTTCATTTGTTGCTTTTTATAGCAAAATATTTTGATTTATTTCGGGGATTTGATTTATTCTAAGAAAAAATGTACAAATATTTGGGTCTTTTTAAAAAAATTTTCTTGTACTCGGTGTTATGGGGAGATGGAGACAGCTGTCAAATAATTCCGTCCGTCTGTCCATTTTTACTCTTCGTTATTTTACTTGACAATTTATTACAATCCACTTCCTACTTCCTAGGTGCGTCAAAGCCCCGTTAACTGTACATTTTGAAAACATGTTCCCTACTCCATCCGTTGCCAGCCTCTCATGACGCTGGATGAGGAGTTAGTTTCCCTAGTTTGAAATTTGAGTTGCTCATTTCTCCAATCAGTTGCTAAACAAGCCTAAAAAGCCCAGTCTGGTCTGCTATCTACCTATTACCTTGAGGATTCATGCCTCTCCTAAGAGCATTAGTGTTGAATGGACACACTCGAGTTTGAATTCAGTTAGTCTGGATTTTTTTTTCTTGTAAAAAATTGTTTTAGAATATTGGTCTTGAATGAGACTGATATCTATCACATGGAACAAAAGGGATTGTTTGAGAAAATTTATAATTTGTACTGAGCTACTTGAACTTCTGGCCTCCATAAATTTGATTAAACATACTTACCTTTCTGTTATTGATAGTTGGCTGTCACATCAGTCATTTTTATCAAGTTTCCTCCCCTCAAAACTCGTTGTGTGTGTATAATATATATATATATATATATATATATATGTGTGTGTGTGTGTATAATTTTAATAATAGTTTTGTAAATCATGATAGTGTTCATCCAATTTCAAAATGGACAGAAAGTATATTCAGTTCTTTATCACAGATTAAAGAAGCAGTGCAAGCGAAAGTATTTATCAACAAATATCACATGTTAATCCTTTTGTCTATCAGGCAATGGAGGAAGACAGATCCTTATCAGAAACTGGTAGAGAACTCCATAAAAAGCTATTGCTTTTAAAATCTGCTCTTGGTTTTGCAATACCAAATTACTGTTCCTAACTCTCCTTACACAACTGACATTAACTTGCAGTTAGATGGCTTCCTGTTGATTTGCAACTGAGACTGGCCTGAAATATATAACTTTATCTTCATCATCATGCCAGCTTGTGTACCAAGAATCGAAGATATTAGTGTATTTGAATAAGATTGTCCTCGGAGCCAGGAATGCAGTCTGCCACTATCAATTGGTTGGTTACACTCTCTGTCAAAAGCTTATTTGTTATTTTGCCTCAGTTTACTGGGGGACTAGCCGCAAGAGAAAGCAAGAATTAAATCACTTTTTTTTTTTTTTTTCTGTGAGTCATTTATATTTATTTATATATGGCGCTGAGGTGATACTCTTCTGCAGAGTAGAAGTTTACTAAACTTAGCCTTGTCTGGTACAAGGTCATGAGTGTGAAGAAAGCTGACAAACAGCAGTCTGTAGAACTAACCTACTAGTTTTTATTCTACAATAGCCATTCTCAACCTTTTTCTTGACCATGGCGCCTTCAAGAGCTCTTATGTTTTAGAGTCCTCTGTCAAACAGAAATTCATATATTATTATTTCAGTCTATGGCCCCCTGTATTTGAAATGAAGTGGGGTTGATTTGTCAGAAATTTGGTTTAGGAATCGTACACATAAAGAAAAGAGGATAAGTGGTTCAGAAAAAAAACATTTGAAGAATAAAGACTAGTAAGAGTTATTCATAATGGTTCAAGCTATGCGAATCAAAGCCATACAAAGTGACGTCACAATTGACTTATTGAATCTATACAAATGGACAAATTTGAAGTCGGTATGGTTCGAGAAGATTAAAGTCAAAAGGAGTAAATGATCTGGTTTACCGGAAATGTTTAGTTCATATAAATTGAGAGTTGCAATAGAACTGGCAGGGACCTCATAATGAATTTGTGTTTGTTGAAAACATTTTTGGTTGAGTTCATTTTCTTATTCCTTTCATTAAGAGTTTCATCATCAAAGCAGCAACCTTTTAGTGTCCGTCATTGGACATAGACCTTCCCTAAAATCCGCCACACCTCTCTATCATAGGCGTCACAGAGCCAGTACATCCTGAATTGGTCAGCCACAATTTTGCATATGATCTCCTGGGATCCGTGTTGTGAGTCTTGATGTCTAGCAGTTGTCTGCCATTCTTGCAACATGTCCAGCCGATTGCCATTTGAGTTTTTGAATGGTCTCTGATATCTCGGCCTCCTGTCTTTTCTCTAATATACTGTGGTCTCTTGTGATCACTTATGTGCACTTTGCGTGGTTCTTAGTTTGAGGGTCAATCTTTTGATTAGATTCCATGTCTCTGCTCCAGAGGTGACTATTGGGAGGATGCATTAGAAGAACTAGTGAGATTTTTTTTGAAAGTCCAGCTTGCTCTACGAAAGCTTGCCAACCAAGTGTGATTCTTCACTTGACTTTTTTTTTTTTTTTTTTTTTTTTTTTTTTTTTTCATTTCTTCTGAGGATTTTATGGAGATTCATTGTCCTAGGTAGATATAGTAGTCCACATTCTTCAGCTCTGTGTCTTTGATTTTGATTGCTGTGTCCTTATCCTCAACATGTTTGTTATACATGATGGTATCATTTTAACTCAAGGTTTATATTTATATCACACACACACACACACGTACATATATATGTATACATATGATTTTTTTTTTTTTTTTCCGTTGATGATAATGACTTTCGTACTTCTCCCTATTTTCATACGTAAGTACAGTTTTTAAATGCTTGGTTTAGAAATGTAGTAAACCGAGAAAGGTATACCAAGTTAGCGAAAAAGGGAATGCCTCTGGCCTGATATGTATCCAGGACATTCATGCATGGTATTTATATAATGTGTGTGTGTGTGTGTGTGTGCACATGCATGAATAATAAAGAGAGGAAATTGAATATATATGATGGGAAAAGAGGACATAATGAATATACGGTAAAAACTCTTTAAAATATAAAAATAAAAAGTCAATTGGATCCATTTACCTTGTTTAGATTTCTTAATACTTTTACAATACAGAAAATCGGAATCTGACACCTAGATTTAATAATTTATGTGTTATATATATATGTGTGTGTGTGTGTGTTTATTTAAGCCAGAAGACTTCTTTTAGCCATGTGTTATTCATTATTTGTTATGGAATTTTTTTTTCCAATTTTTTGCTGATTGTAGTCTTATATTTCCGTACACCACTGTAAAGGCTGTTATGCAATTGGTGAAGTTTCTCTCTGAAACTCAGAATTTTCGTGCTCTTATTAAATGCTTTAGAACTGCGTAGTTTTCTCTGTTTGTAATTTTGCAGTTAAATAGTTGTAACTTGTTTGAATGGAATAAAGTTTCAAAATCACAAGATTATGCAATATGATTATTTATTAGCATGTTTATATGAACAACACTCCTCCTGGATTCATCATTATTATACACTGATTTATTCAGATTGTGTCATCTTGGCTGTTATAGTCACAACAGTTCAGCAATTGTACCTTCCATGTCTGTCGTACACGTTAACATTCTTGGAATTTCAAATTGAATCCAATGGAGTATACTGTTTTCAAACTGCTGTCCATCCTATGTTAATTCTTCTGTTATTTCATCATTGTTATGCTAATTCTGGACTATAAGCTGAACTGACCCTTATATCTTCAAGGCCATTTCCTGTGCTTCATAGACACAAATGTTGGTCAAGTGAGGCAGCTTACCTGGTGGTCTTGAGTTTGGTTGAGTCTGACAGTGGGATCCCAAGTGGGTCTCCTAAAATGGATTGAGGGGTGGAATGGAAGTAAAATGCTGTGTGAAAAATCTTTTCTCAGAAATTCTCAAAAGATCAATTAAATTGAAAATAACTAATCTCATCTTCATCATCAGTCTTTTATGTCTGTCGTTGGACATAAATCCTAGGATTCACCACATCTATATTGTGGGTATCACTGAGCCAATATTTTCTTAACCTGTACAGTTGATCTAACTATCTCATATTCTGCTTGGCCTTGGTTGCGCATTTAATGTCTGGGGATCCATGTTGTAAATTGTGATGTCCATCAGTTGTCTGCCATTCTTGCAACATAGCCACTCCATTGTCATTTGAGTTTCCTAATGGTTTCTTGATGTCTTGGACTCCTTTTTTCCCCTTAATATTCTGTGCTATCTTGTGGTCTCTCCATGTGATGTTGAGCAGTATTCTCTAATGTGCACATTGCATAGTTCTCAGTTGGCGGGTCAGGCTCTTGGTTAGGTTCCATGTTTCTGCTCCATAGGTAGCTATCAGGAAAATCTATTAACATTGTATTGTACCTTCTCCTAATGGGATTTTCCTGTTCTTGAAGGTAGAGTTAGCTCTACTAAAGACTTGCCATCCTAGAGAGATTCTTTGCTTGATTTCTTCTTTTGAGAATGTCATGGAGACTCATCCTAGGTAGATAATCTATGAGAAAAAATCTATGACAAATGAAATTTTGTCTCCAAAAACCTCTTTATAATTGAAAGTTATCAACTTATAACAAAAAGCTAAAAAGTGATGTAATGACTTATGTTGTTGGCTAACTACACTGTAGTGGGCATTTAGTTTAGATGAAAACACTAACCATGTGTGGAATGAGTCAATTTATAAATTTGCATTATTTCCTGTATGTTCCAAGACGCTGTCTTTTTATTTTTCAGAGTAGAAGCAGGTTAATTGATTGTTCAAGAAGATATATTGAACAGGAAGTAAGGGTCCAGTTTAACATTATAGTTATATTGTGAATATAACCACCCTCTAAAGTCATTTAGAAAATGTTTTTCTCAAAATCTTTACTTTGAAATTTTCTCCTCGGCCTATTGAATGTGCATGCTAAAATTGATTCCGTTGTGCCATTCTTTAGGTGGTTTGGAAATGGACAAGACATGAATATGGATCCTGTAAAAGACATTGTTTATGTGATTGAACCATCTGCACACTGTGGCAGTCATAGCTAGTGCTCTGTACCAAAGGTGGATAAATTTCATTTATTTTTTTATTATAATATATATAGATATATATATATATATATATATATATATATATATCTTCATATGTGTATTTATTTTCTCTCTCATATTTATATATGAATAAACACAGATTTCTGACTTCTCTACTGTGCATGCTTTCTTTCTTACAAGTCACTTATCTCCACCCAGATCCTTTCTCTATCCACATCACTTCTTCCAATGTTCTTTTCTACCTAAACCCATCTTGCATATGTCACCCTATTTTGCGTTGTAGTCCCCACCCTATGAATATCAAACCTTGTTCCCATTTGTTTTACTTCACCACCGTTACATGTGGCAAGCACATTTTTCAAGTCATCAGAAGAGAGGGATGATGTCCATAGCCTACTTTAGGACCTCAACAAATGTATAGTTTTTGACAATTTCATACTGGCATATATATATATATATATATATATATATATATATATATATATATATATATATATATATATATATATATATATTTATTTACACTTTTAGACTTCAGTATGTTTGTAAATTTATGTGTGTATAATAATGATATATGAGAAGCATGTGTTAATCTCTCTCTCTCTCTCTATCTATCTATCTATATATATATATATATATATATATATATATATATATATATATATATATAATGTATATATATATATATTGTGTGTGTATGTCTAAAAAGCTTTTCAGGTTTAAACACTAAACATTAAAAAACTTATTCAAATTTTTTTTTTGTGTCACTTCAGTCACTTATTTCCCCAATATCAGTCAATGCAACTTATATAATTTTCTTTGGTGTTTTTTCCCCTGTTTTACTTATACTTTGTTATTATGGTACAATGTACAAATTTTCTCTTGTTGGGATCATCAGATGTTTACCATGTAATTATTTTGGGGATTTTAAAAATGAAACTGTTATATCACCGTGTCACCCCTGCAATGTTGATCAAATCCCACCTCCCTTTCAGCTATGTTTTGATTTATAGGTTCTGTCATACATGTACTTATTTTATATAGGGTATCATGTGTATTTTGATATTATTTTATACTACACTTATTTTTTGAAACTTATGTAGGTTATCCAAAAAACATATTCAACGATGAGGGATCAGTAAGTATAGCAGACGTGACTTGCTATTCGTGTCATTTCTATTGAATGTTCACCCATGTGAATATCAAATCCATTGTGTCAGACTGTATGCAAACCAACTTATGATATCATCTCTCTAAAAATACTAATTGCACAACAAGACTTCTTCAAATTGATTCTCTACCAACATATTCAACCAAAGAATATGACAAGTTTTTCCACTTACTTCTCGGTTTGGTCTGATTTTGATTAGAAAGTATGGAACAAGCACCTATGCCATCTTCTCTGATAAAGACTCTCACATCCAAGTTCATTAATCAGCCTCTGTCTGCTTGTCCCCTTCTCCATTTTCCTGTCACAGCTAGTGCAGCAGAATATTGTGTGTTCTAACCTTCTAGTAATATCTAACCTCATCTTTGAATCAGCCTATGAGACCTCATGTCCCCTATACACTATGGCATATGGGTATGTCGTCTTGCATCGAAGATAACAAGATAAGCGAGATTGATCTTGGAAGTAATTCGTAGTCACCAGAGGTCATTTTTGATCATTTCTACTAAATTTCCAAGTTTTTAGCAATAATTTCATACCTGTGTCACTAAAATTGGGCAGAAGGGCAAACCTTTTCTTGGGGAAGCCCATAGGTCGTGCAATATTGATCTCAGAAATCATTTGAGGTCATTTTTTGACATTTCTAGTCAATTTTCCGAATTGCTAGCCACAATTTAGCAGCTATGAAACTGAAATTTGGCATAAGATAAACTCTTTAACGGCCTATGTATTTAGAAATGGGATTTTGACATCGAGGTCACCATATATCACTTCTGGTAATTTTTAGCTAATCTTCTGTGTTAGTGGCCACAGTATTGCACCTTAGGTACGTGGAGAAAGTTTTAGGCAAGTTTTAATGATGTTAGAGGTCACCTGAGGTGATTTCTGAATATTGTAACATGGCACAAGGACAATCTGTCAAGATCTCTGGCCCTTACTTGACTCTTCCATACTTTTCCAATCGACAGCTCTCTATTTGTTGTTCTAGGCTTGGATCCTCTATCAACCTTTACATACTGACAGCCAATTAGAGAAACACTTGTGTAGTATACCCAGAAGCTCCTTTAAAAGGAAAAAAAAAAAAGCAAGGACATCATTTGTTTTTTTTGTACAGTAGAATACTTCTTCTGTTACAGCTACTTCTGCATCTATAAATCTGAAATTTGCCATATCTCCTCCTCCACAGCTACTTTGGCATATTCATTGTATAAATAATCATTTTTTCAGTTGTGTTGTATAAGAGGAGATGTATCAAAGATGATATTTTTCCTGTTTGGTTATATTGTTAGTTATTTTTCATCTGGAGAACACCGGGTATCCCTGCTAGTAGACTAATTCTTGCTCTATACATTATAAAATAAAAACTTTTTTCTGTATATTCCCCGTTGATAGGAAGTGCATTTTATATGCCATCAACAACAGTCAATAGATATGCATGTCAGTGTATTTGTTTCAAAAATATCTTTGTATTCAATTATACATTTATATTGGGCCGTACTTATTATTCCTGCCATTCCCTAATGCTATTAGTTTTCAAACATAATCAAACTCCCTGCCATATTTTTCATTAATGCTTGAGAACTATTCTATTGAGAAATATATTTCATTTATGTGTGGCAGGAATTAAAAAAAAAAAAGAACTGCCAAATTATTATATATGCATGTAAAATTACCCCCCTCAAAAAAACCTTCTAAAATCTCATTTTATCTAGTAATATTTAAGCTGACATATTTACTAAATCTTTGTAAATTCTTTGTAAATATTTTATAAAAAAGATGTCTTAAATGTCACAATGACATATTTTATTCCTGTAAGCTCCTTGTGGAGTATAGGGCAGCAACCACACCATCTGAGAGCTGGGCCTATGTCAATCCAGCCACCTTTACCTCACTCTCCATTGATCTTTTCCAGGTCCACTTTGGCCTCCCTAGTTTCCTCTTCCTCTGCGAATCTCAAACTGATCCCTCTCCTGGTTTTTGCCTTTGTCTTTGTTCGAAGGTTGGTTCATGAACTGGCTTTCTATGGGCTTCCACTTGCATACATCATGAGCTCATCTGAAAAAGAATCTTCCCGAACCAGGCTCACACTGGTGATTGCATAGGCAATCTCTGGAGTGATGCTACTACGGTAATAGTAGCAAGTAGGTGGTGGAATTGCTAGCCCTGCACCTAACACTCCTCCTTTACCCAGGCTTGGGACTGGCAAGATGACCTGATAGGAACATCATGGCATTCTACATTGAAAATTTTCTCAAGACTTATTCTTCCAAATCCCTTTTTGATTAGAAATATTTATGATTCAAGAACTTTCTAGATGATACTGAATTTTTTTCTGTATAAAAGTTGCTTATATCATTTACAGTTCCTGCAAAGCACATATGACATGCTAACCAATAGTTCAGAGAATTTGCCCACTGAACAAAATATTACTGAACCTAACGCCTAGGTTCTACCACCTCCTTCAAAGTAGTCCTCTTGTATAGATACAGTGATTTCACAGGGAGGTAGTAGCAAAATCCATATTACACTCAGTTTGTACTCACTGTTTAAATTCTCTCAACTTTGCAGTAGCACCCCCCTCTGAAAAAGAAACTTTTTTGGAAAAGCATCCAATTATAACACTATCATCCTTGTATTGAGTCTTTTTATTCTTTTATTTCAATGATAAACAAATAATAATAAGTGCACTTATCCAAAGAGAATTCTTCCAATTTATCTCCCATTGATACCTGATGAATTATTTCAAATTAAGATCCATCGAGTTTGTGGCATATCATAACAAAACGGTTTAATCACTGTTGCTAGGTTTAGGTTATTCATATAGTCCGACATTTATATCTATCTATCCAGACTTCACCCAGCCATTTATAATGGAAACTTGAAATTTTGCTCACCCACTCTTCCGAATCAATAAAAAAGTGTTTTTTGAAAATTCCTCTGCCAAATAGGTTTTTAGTGTATGTGTGTGTCAATATGCAATGTAAGCTCATGCTTAATTGGTCACAAGGTTGTGCCCACTTGTCTTTTGAAAATTCAGCCCTTGTTTAGTGATCACAGTCCAATAAAGGCAAGAATACTTTATTCATTGATCATCTCTTTTTCCAACTTTTTTTTATTAATCACCCTCAAACACAGCATTTATGGGTAGTGATGATTCATAACTACCCTTTGAATGCTAGTTATATCTGTTTTGTTGTCAACTTTTGACATGCAAGACTTGGTGGATCTGAAAAGTTGTTTTCTTCCCTATTGATAATAGACTGTCCTGGTTTCTTTATCACAATGATTTTATCTAATCACTGAAATTCATTCTTCTTAAGCTCAATTCCAAGAAATTATGACAATGCTGTATGTTCATAATGCACAATTTTAAAATCAGCATTTTGTTTATTTGACAAATATAGGGGAGGAAAAAAATCATTGCCCAAAACCTGGCACAAATTTTCTGAGTTAATTAGATGTATGCACTATTAACTAATTTAGGGGTTGGGGAGTCATATTTTATACGTGTTTCAACTCGGGTTAACTTGCTCAGAACTAAGAGGCTTGAATGATCAAAATATCAACTCAGGCTTCTGGAAGGTGTCAATTACTGTTTTTTCTGTATTGTCCAATTGACACATTCAATGTCGAATTAGCTGTAGTCTGGTAATTGACACTCTCTGCTTAGAAATTTGAAAAACTTCCCATGTCTTCAGGCCTTTCACGTTTAAGTGTAATGCTCTCTTCACCTTCACCTTCTGAATGACACTGATGATAGTCATAGGCTCACAGTTTGAACAGAATCAAATATCAATAATAGATTCAGCTTGAAATGTTGGCACAGGTTACATGTGGGTGGTATGAGCTATCCATTTGTTATATTTATCTGTGGAGACTGAATACACGGCATTTATTACAACTGACTTCTGCATAGTCATAAATAAGGTGTCCGACTGATGAAAGATAGTCAATATTTGAAATGCTGGTCAAATAGTTCTCCATTTATGCTGAGGTTAGTGTATATTGGCTTTCTTGAGTATACAGCAAAATTCAGATTCCACTTTCCATTGAAAAAAACCTATTTATTAACCTTGTGTCCACTGAACCACAAATGTAATTTTCATGACTCTTGACTCAAAGTGAGACTTTCGACATAGCAATATCTATAGATTTATTCAACATTGATGACCATTTACTATTGTGGGTTCAAAATTTTAGAGTGAACAAGACTGTAATACATGACATTGTACAAATCTGTGTATGGAACAAAATCTATAAGTTATGTGCACCCACCATGGGCATCCTCTGCCACTTTTCCAAGGGAAGAGGGGTGGATATATTTCCAACGGGGGACTAAAGGTTATATATGGAATACGTCTTAGCGACAACCCTGTTATGAACAAAGAATAATACCACCTTCTGTATGGGTACATCAAGTTGGGGATTCATAAAACTATTGCACACTGCCATTATCTTTTATTGACTACATGGTTCCAATTTTCAAACCCCCTAATTCTAGGTAAGAGCATAGTACTTGTAAAGAAACCCAAGATTTATTTTGTAGATCTTGGTGAAATGAGACTGGTATACTTAGAGAGTGAATTCTTTGAGAGGATTTAATTTCAGGATTTCCATTTTGTATTTTTGTATGGAGATTTGCATTCTTGTTAAACAAATAAGGTTTGAGTTTCTTGGTTTTCTGTGCTTAGAAACTTGAATAATGAATGAAATGTGACTGTGCTCTCTTCTAATCCTTCTTTTATTGCTAATCCTTTGACAAGAGTTTTTAATGGACAATCACGATTATCTTACATAGCAACAGGTAAATGAACTACAGTATTAAATCATTGTTTGATATAACCTCTTTTGTGGAACCAAATTCTCGGTGGAGAATGAAACTTATAATCCTATTCCAAACAGAAACCAAATGCAAAGACTAATTTTTTTCGAGAAAATGTATTTTATTAAATCAAAATGTTTTCATGTTTGACTAGATTTTCAACTATAGATTCTGCATCATTTTTCTTCTACTTTAATATCACACAAAGGCATTCCAATAACGATTGGAATTTTCTCATTAAACGATTCCTTGACCACCTTCTGATTCTTGTTTTACATGACGGAAAAAAATACTCGTTTTCAATCACTTCATCTTATGAATAATGAAAAAAATGCTGTTCTTTCTGTTGTTTTTAAATTTTGCATAGAATAATGAAAAGTACTGCATTCTCTAAGTTTTGCACTTGTAACCAGAAAAATGTTTTAAATTAAAGTGGAAGTGTCTTAGTTCTAAGAAATGGTTGTAATGGTGGGGTTACTGACACAAACTTATTTGCAGACACTGATTGGTTAAAAGGAGGCATTTAGTTCCTCAAAATCTGTTTGTTCATTCCTATAGTCTTCATATGGAGACTAGGGCTGCCATTTCAGTAGCAAGTAGATTTTTGCAGGGTGGAGTTGCTAGCCCCATGCTCTACTCATCTTCTCTACCTGGGCTTGGGACCAACTATGGTGACTGCCAAGCTGTAGGGGTTTTTTTTTCTGTCCAAGTAACTTTTAGATGGACTGCCTCACAGGGCTCAAGGGCTGTTACTGCTCTGTTAGTTACCCATGCCCTAAGGGAGAAATGGATCCATGTCTTTCCCAAGGGCATTAGTGCAAAACTCAGGGGTTCTAACTGCCCTGTTAGTTACCTATACCCTGAAGAAGAGATGGATTCACACCTTTCCCAAGGACATTAGTGCAGAGTTAATGTAGACAATCTCTGCCGAAACTTCCAACTCCATTTTCCGTGTCAGTAAGCCATTACATCACTCCATAACTGCAATACTTCATATAATATGGTTATTATTAGTTTATTTGAACTGGGCAGATATGTTCTAGGATATGACAGCCACTTATCTGAATGAACATCGATTTTAATTTGATCCCAACCCTTTCGAAATGGACCGGGCGAACGCACATGTTTGATTACAACCAAACCTGTTTGTGTGTTTTGAAAGTAGCAATATGATTGAATTTCAGGAGAAAAAAGGCCTCTGCTACATGGCCTGAGTATAACCCCAATAGCATATATATGGTATAAAGAAGTTAACTTGTGCAGATAGCTCTCCAATTGAATTTAAATTAGAGCTACCTTAAAACTGGTAAAATTCAGAAATAAATTCAGTTTTGAAAGGGTCAAGATATTTTTTAAATGTTTTTTGTTTCAATATCACAAATCTATTTTTGTATTTTGAAATTTGCAAAAACTTTAACACTTTAACTCTGCAGCATATAATCACTGTTGGGCAGAGCAAAGAATACATTGATTCTCATTTCAATGCAATGATATGGCTAATTCTTTCAGCTAAGGTAATTATAAATTCTCTCAGAAGCCTTTGCCTGTGAGTAGAAGGTAACAATATCAATAAATGAATTCTGATCTTAATTTTCAGCTACTATTTTCTTTTATCCAAGTTTCTCAGTTGCTTTTTTATTTCAACTTTACTAAAGCCATCAATCTACGAGAGATGATCCTTTATTTTCGATCCATGCTGTTTACTCACTGCTATAGATAGATGGCCTTTGTAGTGTTGCAATAAAAAGCAACTTGAAAATTTAGATTGAAGGAAATAATTAGTAATGGTTGACAATGCTTCATCTTATAAAAAATGAACAAAGATTGATATTGTTATTGATACTACTAGTAAGAAAACGATATGGTGCCAAGAGAAATCTTGCAAAAATAGATGGTACGTTTAATCTTGTACCAACCATAATGTTCTTGTAGCTCAGTCAGTAAGAGCTGGAGTGCTAATCTAAATGTGAATAATCGCATCATAATGGTACTATGTTAGTAAAAAAGATAATAGCTATTTGATTGATTACAAAGAGTAACTTCATGATTCAATTTCACTTGAAGTCATTGTGTGTGAAAGGAATAGTATAATTAAATAGTTTTATGAAAAGATAAAAATTACTATATGTTTTACAGTGGCTTGCAGAGGTCAATGGTATAGAACCCCCTCCAAGTTACCTGTTGACTGATATATTAACAGTAAATGTCAGTGTGCTACTTATAAGGAAATGAAGCTGAACTCCTTTACATCCCTCCTGGCTATAAACACCAATTTCACCCCCAGCTCTTGGGTCGATCTCAACTGAGGCTCCTTTTGTGTGTATTTAAGTATTTGATGCTGTACCAAATAGTCATTGTTTTGGAAGCAATGTCGGTGATTCAGTCTGGGGGAAATGAGCATCGGATCTGCTTAGTTTCTTTCAAAACCATTTCCAATACTCACACCCTGTATTGGCATCTTTTCACTACCCTAACCTGTCTATCTTTGGCCTCAAGCAAAGCATTGCAGTGTACCACCCACGCATCTGTGTCCACCTACTAATTTCCCCAAATCTGTTCTCTCTCTCTCTCTCTCCCCTCCAGTAAATGCTGACCTCTACAGGCCTATACCCTAGGGACCAAAAACTTTTGCCAGTGTACTGATTACTGCCAAACACTTCATTAGTGCCACACACACAATTTTATGTATGTAGATGCATTAGTGCATTAGATTTACATAACTCTATGCATAGAGTTATGTGTGTATTTATATCTCCCTCTCCATGTATGTATATATATATATACCAGAAGTCCAGCATCATAGGGGGGGAAAAAAAGCTTTTATTTATTCAGTAATGGCTTCTTTGACTTTGATTTTTCCATGAGTAGATTTCATTGTTCCTTGCTCAAATACATAATGATCTATGGAAAAAAAACATGCATTGACCTTATGATGCTGGGCTTAATGGAATAACCTATATACAAACGTGAATCAATAAGTCTGTAGCCTGATGCAGTTATTAACTCTATTTTGATCTGAAATTTTCACTCTATCATTAAATCCTTGCATCAGCTTTTGCAATACAATGGATGTACTGTATATATACACAATGTGTGAAATAATAGTCTAGGAAATAAGATGTATTTTTTTTTTTGGCTGGTTTGATAAGTTATCAGATTTATTTATGTAGCATAATGTATTATTTCATTTATGCAACTATATTTATGGGGTTGCTACTCAACTCTGTTGACAAAAACAAATTACTTTTTTGTCTCTTTTATTAATACATCTATTTTTACTGATTCATCAATTGGAGGTGCACAGAGGCCTAACTGTTACCAGCCCAGAAAAGTTCGTGTTTAGTCCAAGGCTGTTAACTTCCACCTTATACTAATGCCCTTGGAAAGGGTATTATCCACGTCACCTTGAATATATATTAGTGGTAACCCTGTTACCAGCGAATAATAGAACAATCTTTTTATATGGGAATGTTAAGTTAAGATTATATAGAAATTGTATTTCCTCATTATCTTTATTGCCTATGAGGTTCGAACTTTCAAACCCCCTTGCCCTCAGGGGGAAAAGGTATGATCAAGGGGTGCAAATGCCCTGTTTGCCGCCCCCCATCATGTCCCAACCCCATACCTTTAGAAGCCCTGTCTTAGTAGACCACCCTAGCAAAATGTAACGTCAACATTTAGTTTGAACGTAGGAAGAGGAGGCAAACATGGGACCGTTGATAACTTCCTTGCAGATGGTTCTTGCTACAGAGGAACAATCCAAAGGAGAAAGTGTGCCAAATTAGGAGAGAAACTAGACCAAACAGGAAGTGGCATGTGCTGTACGGTTTAAACTCAGAACTAACGCTGCTTCTTTCTGGGTGTATGTGTTTTGCTTGAATGTACTGTGGTGTTGGTGGGTTTTTTTGTTTTTGTTTTGGTTTTTGTTTTTTTTTTTGTTGTTTAGTTGAATTTATTTTTGACTCTCCACAAGTTCTTCAATCCTTGTCTAAACCCTGTCAGATAAGCAAACCATGAATAAATTTTCACTATCAGATGCATATATTTTATCCCTCTGTCTGATTGCCTCTTCCTCTTTATGTGTGTGTGTGCATCAAACACAGAGAATTCATAAGGAAAATTTAAACACAAAAGTTGGAAAAGTACAGAACGAGCATAGACTTTTTTTTTTTTTTTTTTTTTTTTTTTACTTCAAAATCAATTATAACTATGGAATAGTTATATTCATGGAGATACAAATTAACAATTGAAATTTCAATTGTGGATGGCTCGGATGACATACGCACATGAGAAATAGTGAGTGGATTTTGTTTTCCAATAGTTATAACGTTAGTTCTTGGTGCTGTAAGCTTTACAGACTCGTGTGTGTGTGTATATATATAGTGTCAATACTTATTCACAAATATCTAATTCTAGAAAAAAATTAGCCTGTGCTAGATTATATGCAACAGTTTTCAGAAATTTTCTCAATATCTGAAGGGAAAAGATGTAGTTGACTTTGCCAGATTTACTAGCAGCATCTTTTCTTATCAAACTCCAATAATTAAAATGACTTGCGTTTAACCAGCCATTCTTAATAGGACCATAGACCCAAATTATAGTAATAAATGAATTTTTTTCTATTGTATTCCTGTTTGACAGGGTCCCTGGAACTTGAGAAGAACTCTTGAAGGGTCAATGACCAAAAAAGGTTGACAATGGCTGAACTAAATTAATTCCTGGATTTCCTCTGTGAAATAAAGAATTTCCTGAAGATCTGTGCTAAATTTTGGGCAACATTTTATTTACCAGTTGAAACAAGCTATGGAATAATGGGATGATCATGTTCTTTACTACTCGTAATCACTTCAGTGAGTGTCAATTAATGATATTTGAGTTGAAAGCAGGTGTTGCTTGATTTCATTTAATAGACAAAGATTCACATCCATTTTCCAAGTTGATATATTGTACAAGGAATCATTTTTTTACCCAAGCATTCAGCTCTTTAAACCATCTTAGTGATATGGTGACCAACCCACTATCTGACGGTGGGATGTGTTATTTCTTTGTTAAAGGTGTTCAGGAACCTTTGCCTCACATTTTGTAGAAGATAATTGGCATTTCATGAGAGGGAATAAAGGAAAATGGTTGATTTTTTTTCATTCTATAAAAGGAGAAGAAAATCACAAATAATCGTATAATCTGCCAATGGTATGTGAAGGTGGTTTATTGATTTCTCATCTTTTTTCTCTCTCTCTCTCTCTCTCCTTTCTGTTAATTCTTCTCAATTTCTGTTTCTATTTTGCCTTTCTTCATTTCCTCTTTATCTCTTACTTTCTCTACAACATTTTTTTAGGCCATGGTCTAGTTCTACAAACATGAGCCATAATCACAGGGAGTTTCTTTCATGTTTGACTTGTTAACATTATCACCATCACAGTCTTCTTCACCTAAGATCCTAATCATCCCTTGTTTTCTCCGCATTGGTGTTGAATGTACCAACACCAATGCCCCACACTCACACATTAAAAAAAAGAACAGTCGAATTTCTTTACTTTTTTAGTATAAGAAAAAAAACTATAATGAGGCAAAAAAGATATTTTCTCACAGATGTAGTTGTTCAGTTTAATCTCTAACTTCACCGAAATAACTAAGAATTCCACCATTTTTACTTTTGCAATGGATTTTAGAATCTTTTTCATTTCATTTTCTTCTCTGTCCTTTTTTTTTTTGTAGTGTCGGAAAATGTACTTTTCATTTTTTTTTTTTTTCAAGTTTTCTCGTTAAATGTTTATGTTCAAGGGTTTTCTTTCTTGCATACTTCATTGTACAGATTTATTTTTAAATTAAGAAAAAATCTTTTTAGTTTTTATCATTCAATTTTGTTCAAAAAATTCATTTTTTTTTTTTTTTTCAAATCAGTAAAAAAAATTTTCAGTTTCCTGATTTTAAAAAATTTTCAAAGTTCTTTTTCTTTGTATAGATTTGAACTTTTCCCTTTTAACTTGGTGTTTAAAACAAAACTGCAGTTTATTCTTTCTCATTTTCTGCTGAAAATATTTTTGCCACTTACAAAAACACATTGTTTTTATCTCTACTTGCAAATTTGGTTTCTGCATCGATTTCCATAATGCATTTTGCAATGATTTTAATGTGTTTTTGATAGAATATTTTGTTATGGGTGCAGATGAGTAAACCAAAAATTGCAGAGCAAAAGATGTTCGGATGAAGTTGAAATGAAACAAAAGATAAAACAGAGGAAAAAATAAGCAGTACATTTTTTTTTCTTCTAGTTATTTTGTGCTTTTTAAAGTTTATTCTATTTTCAATCTGAATCATCCAGTGCTTAATTTCTCTGAAAATGTCCTTTTCAGTATTTTCATTCTCACACGTATACTTTTCATTTCTTGGATTTTTTTTTTTTTTAAATTTTTAGCACACTTTCTTAATTCTTTGATGTTTTTGTCTGATTTTTTGTGTTTTTGGTGGTTTTTTTTTTCTTCTTTTTTTTTTTAATCTATCCTTCAGATAATTTATGTCCTTTTTTTTAAGTTGAGGAAATTATCCTATTGAATTGTAAAATATGAATGATTTTGTGGACTCTTCATCTCTTCATTTTCTGTGTTTGTGCAGTTCTGTACTTACCCAAATCTTTGATTAATATATGGATAACGAAGAGAGGAATGGGCGAAAATGATCCTTTTCAGATTTAATAAGTTCTGGAAAGATAAACAAAATGTAGGAAAATATAAAGTATGATATAAAATCTTTGTTCCTTTAGATCTCTAAATTATAAGAGATTTTTTTTTTTTCAATAATTTCTATATAGCTTCAGCTATTATATATTACTTATGTAGTTACAATCAGAAACTGATTTCAACTTTGTTTTCATTATTTTCTCTATCATTCTTCTCTTCTGTACTCTTACTCTTGTGGAAACTTCAGATCTTATAGATTTCATTCCTCCATCATGCAATATACACCTTAGCATAGATCAAACATCCATGTAATGTATTTTTTTTTAATTTGTGATTGTATTTTCAATTATTGTATTTCACTGCATATAAGACACCCCCCCCCCCAATAAAAAAATGTCTCAAAAAGGATAATCAGGAACAAAGTTGGTGAAGTATATGCATTCAATTATGTCCATCTTTCTGTCCACACAATGTCTCCAAAAGTACTTTTCTTTGTGGCAGATCCATGTACAGTTACCTCCTCTACATTGTATATTCACATCATGTATTATTACCAAAATTGTGCGTCTGCCCTACATGATATCTCCTGAAGTTCTCAATGAATTTGAAATGTCCACACCAAACAATATGGCCAAAAGTCCATGACTATCTACAAGATATCTCCAAAAGATCTTCATGAATTACAATGGAAATTTGTGCAAGGGTGGACAATGAACCGTAGAAGAAGTGATTTATTTGGGAAGTACAATTACCTCTCCCACATCATGGTTATATGTCCACGCTACATACCACTGAAATTTCATGTCTGTCTTTCGATTTGATTCATTTATGACCTATCATTTTCAAGTGTCTTCCTAAGACGGGGGGTTAAGAAGCAAAGCAAAAATCATTCAGTGTGAACTTTCTCGGAAAGTTGAAATATGATAATCAGTTTTCTCCAGGATATTTTTGACGTAAATCTATATGAATACCCACAGCCTGAGGTGAGATGATTGTGATACATAAAATTAATCTCATTTATATTTCATACCAGAAAAAGAAATAGTCCTGGTTCTTATAGCAAGATGTATTCTGAGTCTTATATAATTCAGTGCTAGAAATTTCTTGAAACCTTATCCTGATTTTGCTCTTTAATAAATGAAGTCTTGTCAAGCATTATTATTTTTTTGACTAGTATTTTCTTTCATCTGGAATTTTTTAAGTTGCTTCTTTATTGCAACTAACTCTATCAGTCTTTGGTGGTGAGTAAACAGCTGATCAGAAATGACACTAGTAGCTCAGTTGGTAGGACAGTGCCATACATAGGCAACTTCTTGAGGTAAAAGGGTTGCAAATTTGAATCTTGCCTAGAGCTTATTCTTTATTTCTGATTAGCGCTGTTTACTCATTGCTGTACTCTTGATGATCTGAATAAGTTTTGATACAAACAAACCATCATTTTATTTAGGTACTACTGCTCACTAGTGTTTGACCGAGTACAAAACCTGTTTCTTATCGCCTAAAATTGCAATTAAGGATTTTGAGCTGGATGGGAATCAAATTAACTTACTAGTTTGGCAACTCTTCCAAATAGCAGTGCAAGTTCACCTTTTGAATCTCCTTGATCAACTCTGAACAAGATTTCAAGTGGATTAGAATGGGCACTTTCAGACCAGAGAAAGCAGTATATGACAATAAAATGCCTAAAAAGTATTTTCCCAAAACAAGGAAATCATTTCAGCCACTTCCCCATGAGTTAACACAATTTTATATTTTGAACTTTTTTTTTTTTTTTTTTTTTTTGCACAATCTTCATGTCTCAAATATATCTTATTTAAATTTTTTTTTTTTTTTTTAAAGCAACTACAAACTTCCCAAACAAAAATGTTCTAGTTTTATTGAATTTTATTTTTCCCCTGATTCAAGCCATAATTTCTACATCTCCTGCTAAGCCATCGAATATAATTTCAACTAATTTCTCTGAGGACTTGTCTTTATAGTTTTTACTGATAATTTTTTATTCACAGGATATTTATTAGATTTTATAAAATTGAATAAAGGGGGTTTGATTTATTTCTCTAAAACAATGGTTACTCAAATTTTTCTTAAATACCTATTCTATAATTCAATTCATTGAAAAATAACAAGTAACAAAAATTCCATCAATTTGATAATAATTCAAGTTTTGGTAAAATTTCAAAAACTGTATGCATTGTGCATACAAATTTTCTATTTTCTAATTATCTCCCATTGTTTACATTTTGAAAAAATTGTTTACAAAGACGAAAATCTCCAGTTATTTTCATAGAAAATGAACTATTTTTAGATCTTAAAAGAATCTCCTTTCACTTAAGACCGAGATTAACATTCCCCTACAATAAAAATAATCATTGTACAGGTTTTGAACGTTTTTTTTTTTCTTTTTTTTTTCTTGTCATATATCTTTTTTTGTCGAAGTTTGGGAAGTACCTAATCTAGCATTCAGAACCACAAAACATGACTAAATGCATGCCTTGTTATGTTGATGGCAAAAAAAATTTCTTTTTGCGTAGTGTTCCTGTTTTCAGCTCTCAAAAGCAAGTGATTAGAAACAAAATGTCCATTTGTTCAAATACTCATGACAAGTACATGATGTACACACATACATTTATATGTATGTATGTGTACTTCTTTTATGTGTGCAGCATCATATGTACTGAACAGCACCGTTCTCTTTTCCTCTGCCTTGTTGAGAAACTCTAATATTTCAATTTTATCTTTGACATTCCTAGGTGAAAAGCCAAGAAAAAAAAAAAGATTTTGTTCTTCCAAGATGATCCTGGAAATTAGGTCTCTCATTTATTTTCTGGCTACTAAACTATTTCATGTGATGTGGGATGAAGACAATTAGGGTAATGATGACTCCGGATACCATTTTTGTCTATCAACATCTTATAAAGTCCCCTTTTAATATATAGGGGGATGATTATACAACATGTATTATCTAGATTTTATAAATATTTGGATGTATTAATTGCTAAAAATGTATGCAAACACACAGATATTTACTAAGCTTACATTAGTGTGACACAAGGCATATATATATATATATATATATATATATATATATATATATATATATATATATTAAGCCATTTGTGAAAAGGGAAAATCAAACTTTTTTATTATGGTTTTAAGGTATAATTTTTGACAAACTTCAACTGATTTGCTACATGCCTTCAGAAAGCTTATGTGATTCTGTTTCTGGACATTACTTTCCACTATCCAGTGGGTGGGGGGAGGGTTAGATTCAGGCCACTTGTACTGTAATTTTTAATGAATTCAAATTCCATGAGTGTCATAATTCCAGTTGTTAGTGAATATATATATATATATATATATGTGTGTGTGTGTGTGTGTGTGACACAAGACAAGTATTTTGAGTGCTCTGAAAAAAGTGATATGTAGTGCCAAATACTCTTAACATTTTGTTAGTGCATTGATGATAGTAGGTAGAGGTGCACTTACCCAGTCTCTCCTATTTCTTGTTTGTTTCATTGTTGTGATGATATGATAGAAATATGCAGGAAGGGTTTGAAAGATGCCTGAGGAATAATCATGGTTTGAAATGTTTCTGGCTTTACATTCTACTAGGATGATACACCGAAACCTCATCTGGATTTTCTCTTAATTTTTACCTCCCTCCCTCCCTCTCTCTCTCACTCCCTCCCTCCCTCCCTCTCACTCCCTCCCTCTCACTCCCTCCCTCTCACTCCCTCCCTCTCACTCCCTCTCTCCCTCCCTCCCTCTCTCACTCCCTCTCTCACTCCCTCTCTCCCTCCCTCTCTCCCTCCCTCTCTCCCTCCCTCTCTCCCTCCCTCTCTCCCTCCCTCTCTCCCTCCCTCTCTCCCTCCCTCTCTCCCTCCCTCTCTCCCTCCCTCTCTCCCTCCCTCTCTCTCTCCCTCCCTCCCTCTCTCCCTCCCTCTCTCCCTCCCTCACCCCATCTCTCTCTTGATCACTCTTTCTCTCTCTTGATCACTCTTTCTCTCTCTTGATCACTCTTTCTCTCTCTTGATCACTCTTTCTCTCTCTTGATCACTCTTTCTCTCTCTTGATCACTCTTTCTCTCTCTTGATCACTCTTTCTCTCTCTTGATCACTCTTTCTCTCTCTCGATCACTCTTTCTCTCTCTCGATCACTCTTTCTCTCTCTCGATCACTCACTCTTTTACTCTCTCTCCCTCTCTCTGTTACCCTCCATTTTGAGAAAAAAAATATCTCACTGAACTTTCTTCAAGTGATACAATTCAGCATTCTGTCCTAAGGTCAGATGCTTTTGGGGCTTTTTCTACTTGAATTCTTCAAAATACCAGAATGTATTTATGCATATTTGATTCTTCTTTATTGCATGTGATGGCATTCTGGTGAAGTTTTTGTTATAATCTTTAACATAATTGCCAAGAAGCAGGTGCTACTCATGGTTTTCTGTATCTGATTCACATGAAATAAATCATATACATGTTGTAGTTGTATAATTGTATGACTTGGTAGGAATGGTGATCTACTGGTAATTGTGCAAATGACTGTGTATGGAGGTCAATGGTATATGCGTGAACCTAAAGCTGTGCTTGCGGATAGATAAAAAAAATATTATAATTACCAATAACATTGAAATTAAAACAAATTACCCAATTCAAACTAGGAGACTAGATCTCATTATCATAAACAAAGATCTTATATAACTGATATTACTGTTTTAGCAAACTACTAAGTGAAATTGAATGAGTAAAAAGCTAGAAAAGTATCTGGACTTGGCCAGAGAACTGGAAAAATTGTGGAACATGAAGGTGACGAGTGTTGTTATTATTAGTAGTAGTATTATCATCATCATCAACAACAACATACTTGGAGACTACCCCAATTTTGCAAAAGTAATGAAAGAAATGGATATCCAAGGGAAAACTGAAACTAATCTGAGAACAGCATTAGCTATATCATGAAGAAGACTTGCTGTCACTTCATCTCAAGTGAAAGCCACCAGATATTAATGGTGTAAAAACTGCATGAGTACAAATAATATGGATAGTACACTTTAGAACTGTGATAGAAACACTTTTTATGAGTTAGAAATAAGAAGGGTTGAGACTGAACAGGCCACAGCGTTGCCAGGCTATGCAAGGATACTGAGAAAACTGCTCAAGATTCGAGGAGACTTGCTATCACTCAGTCTCCAATGATGACCAGACATTTGGTGTGAATATGCAATAGTTCAATGGTAGAAATTTGATGAAAGAGATGAATATGTGCACAGAATCAATAATGGGGTACTCAAGACACTTCCTAAACTGAACAAGACAGGATCTCAAATTAATAGATCATCAGATGAAGAAGTTAATCATTCTGCACAGGTTTCTATAAACCTAGAGATAATACCGACAAGTTATATGTAAAAGGAAAATGAGGAGGAAGTACCTTGGCATCAAGGATTGTGTTCGGATGCCCAAATGGGATTTGCAAAATGCACACAACAGAGCAGTGAAAATATAATGAAATCTGCTCTTCACATTATAGCAAGTGTCGAGGATGACGAACATGGTAACAGTGAGGACCACAAAAGAAAACTCCCTGGAGAATTTAAGACAAAAAATATTCCAGGCCAACAGTGATGGACATGGTTATGCAGAGGACAGTTGAAAAGAGAAATGGAATCTATCATTTCAGCCCAAGATAAATGCTTCAAGACCTATTACATCAAAGCAAAAAATGCACAAAACCCAGAAAAACAGCAAATGCTGCTGTAGGGACTGAAAAATGAAATTTACAAAAGAAAACTCAAGATGACAGTTCTTGAATTCAAACCCTCGTCTTTTGTTTTACAAGTATGGATTGTGAGCAATTTTCTAACCATGCATTATATGTCAATTTTGACAGCACACTTGCAATAAGATTTAAAGTTTGGAGTACCTTTTAAAACACAAGGTTTCCATGTGTGGAATCAATATGCAACAGTGTTCAAATGGTTGTTCTTATAATTCCATATATATATATATATATATATATATATATATATATATATATACATACACACACACACACACACACACACACATTTGAGTGGTTGTATGCAGATGTGACAACATTGGTTCTTTCAGGGAAGTATGTGTGGGTGGATATGAAAATATGGCAAAACACATTCAGACTCAAGTTACATACAATAATAAAAGGATGTTTATTTAGATAATAACAAGTGTTTCTCATTTGTAATCTGTACCCATTTAGAATATATATAGATGTTGTGTGACTAACATTTTAAATATTGCTCTATGGAAAATCTTTGTTTTTTTACTTTTATTTCTTTCCTCTCTTTTTCCTCTCTTCTCTTTTTCCTTTCCTCTCTTTTTTCCTTTCCTTTCTTTTTTTCCTTTCCTCTCTTTTTTTTCCTTTCCTCTCTTTTTTTTTCCTTTCCTCTCTTTTTTTTCCTTTCCTCTCTTTTTTTTCCTTTCCTCTCTTTTTTTTCCTTTCCTCTCTTTTTTTTCCTTTCCTCTCTTTTTTTTCCTTTCCTCTCTTTTTTTTCCTTTCCTCTCTTTTTTTTCCTTTCCTCTCTTTTTTTTCCTTTCCTCTCTTTTTTTTCCTTTCCTCTCTTTTTTTTCCTTTCCTCTCTTTTTTTTCCTTTCCTCTCTTTTTTTTCCTTTCCTCTCTTTTTTTTCCTTTCCTCTCTTTTTTTTCCTTTCCTCTCTTTTCCCCCTTCCCCCCTTTGTTTTCCCCCCTTTCCCTTCTCCCCTATGTTTTCCCCCCTTTCCCTTCTCCCCTATGTTTTCCCCCCTTTCCCTTCTCCCCTATGTTTCCCCCCTTTCCCTTCTCCCCTATGTTTCCCCCCTTTCCCTTCTCCCCTATGTTTCCCCCCTTTCCCTTCTCCCCTATGTTTCCCCCCTTTCCCTTCTCCCCTATGTTTCCCCCCTTTCCCTTCTCCCCTATGTTTCCCCCCCTTTCCCTTCTCCCCTATGTTTCCCCCCCTTTCCCTTCTCCCCTTTGTTTTCCCCCCTTTCCCTTCTCCCCTTTGTTTATCCCCCTTTCCCTTCTCCCCTTTGTTTATCCCCCTTTCCCTTCTCCCCTTTGTTTATCCCCCTTTCCCTTCTCCCCTTTGTTTATCCCCCTTTCCCTTCTCCCCTTTGTTTATCCCCCTTTCCTCTTTTTTTCTGATGCTTCCCGATCAACTGCAGAGCACATGGATAAAGCAAACAAAAAACTTGAGCTTTGCTGATGGAAAGTGTGTCTGTGTAGGCGTGTGTGTGGCCCCCCCCCCCAAGCCATAATTTTTATCAATCCTCACCAAATCCAAAACAGGGCACATTTTTTTAATGTAGCTTGCAGAATGTCAAGTTCCAATGTTAGAAATGAGTGAGAATCGTATCAATTTCAGCTTTTTTTTTTTTTTTTTTTTTTTCTTGGTTAACATAAAGTTAAGGGAGATATCATTTTGCATCAATCACGAAAAATGATTAAATCTAATCTAAACTAACTAAATTTATAAATTTGGTTGCATTATCTAAAATTTTAGCCCCCCCCCTTCTATTTTGCTTGAGATTTTTTTTTTTTTCATTTGTTGCTTTGTACCTGTTTTTTAATCCCCTTTTCACCTATAAATCCCCTTTTGCACTTCAAAGTGCAAAATAGATATGACATTATAGGGAGAGAAATTCTCAAGTAACAAATTCTCTCGACTTTCTGGGTACAAAATTGCCATAGCCTTGAATGACATTGAATTTTACAGGTTCAATCAAACAAATCAAATGCATTTGGACGAATCATTTTGAAAACAAAGAAAAAATTGTCACCCTATAAATCTTTAAAACTAGAAAAGAAAAAATGAAGTGGGTTCATTTTGAATTCGGTCAACAAGTTCAGAGACATGATGGAACTTAATCTTGTCTCCTCCTGAACAAATGCTACGGTCCATGCATATCAGTTGCCACTTTCATTAAAGAATCAACATGTTGAATCTACGACTTAATCGGAGGTAAATCAACTATTTTTCGGCTATGTTTGGCTGATTTTCGACAAAATTTGGACGATAAAAATCTACGCTTGATTTTCTATGTGTTTTGTTCTCGTTTGTTTTGTTTTTTTCTTTCTGTGTCCCCCTATTGTTTCCGAGGAACAAACAACTTTCCAACAATCATCACTCGGTCACTTCCTTGATCCCTGGTGGAATTAGGAAACGATTTTTGACAAAAGGTAATTTTCCAAATAATAATTTCAGGAAATAATACACAGATAAGAAAACTGAAGATAAAATTGAAGTTATAACAATGAAAGTAAGGGGCATCCAGGAAACTTTTGTAAGATTAGCGCAAGAAGCAGCTTTCACTAGCCAGCTTCTATTGTTACCCATGGCACTAGGAAGCAGAGAAGGCCGTGGGTGCTGCTGCATCCAAGTTGCTGGCCCCAAGTTTGAAGTTGAGAGACCAGCAGCTGTTGAGGACAAGAGGAAAACAGCCATCATCAGACAAGGGCTTCTTTTGACCCAAGGGGGGGAATTTGTGCTGCACTCCCAAGGATTGGGCTCCACAGTCCTTCAAGCCTACAGAAAATAGACCAAAGAGCAAGCCAACAATAACAATGAATTTATCTAAATTGCTTGAATTGTCATTTAGTGCATGTAATTAGGAAAGTTGAATTAAACAGTAGTGTAGCACGTGTTTGTTTCTTCTTGAGGAAAACATCCGTTCTAATGCATAAGAATATGGAAAAGATAGCAGTGGATGTCGGAAAGACAATTGACCGAGGTGGCTGGTTAACAGCAACCAAGCTTGCCAGATTTGTCCAATTTTCACTCTGTTCGACTGGTTGTAATTTTTTTTTAATCGGACTTTCGAAAATTGTCTGTTTTCAAGGCCCCGCATAAATTCAGATTTTTCAAAAACTCCGTTTTGATTTTCAAAAGATCATCTTAAATTTTGATAAATTGAACTTTCTTTTTTTTTCTTCTAGATATTTCAAAAATCTGTCATACAAACACACTCACACCTAATGTTTACTTTATATATTATAAGATCTGCTCATCTTAAAGTTTCTTTGCTTTGTAGTCAAGTTGTTGGTAAAAAAAATGCTCTATTTACAGTGACTTTAAGGGAGTGGTCAGGTAGAGAGTTATGGTAAAGGTAGTGTCCACTAGGCTTTGAATACAATTACCATCTGTGAAATCTATTTTTCAATGTTTGAATTTTTTTTTTTAATTAATATATTATTTAGAAATCATATTGTATACTTTCACTGGTTATATAGTCAATAAATTGATATATTTTTTTTGGCTTTTTCCCTTGTTTGGATATCCTCACCAACTGTAGGTACTACAACTAAGTCATAAAATGTGGCTCCAAAGATAACCAAATAGGGTTGATACATTTTTTTTTTTTTTACTATATGTTTAAAATATTCATTTTCATTGTGTCGATATCTGATCAATACAGTGTATAATTATACTTTTTTTAAAATCAAAGTTAGAGATGAAATTAATCCAGCTACTTTAAGCCATTTTGTCTGATTTTGACCAATTTTGAGGCAGGATTGTCAGATTCTGACTAATTTGGGACAACCCCGTCTGCATTTTGGGAAATTAACTTGGCAACCCTGGCAGCAACAATTGTGTTGAGTAAACTGTTAAAATGCTGATCACATGTGGCTGGCTAATATACCCCCAAAAGGCTGATTAACAGAGTTGAATTGAATATTCATGTTTGTAGAAATTCAGAAACACTAAAAGTTGAAAATATATATAAGTAAATTGGTTTAAATATTTGCAGTGTAATCTTGGAAGAAAACCAACTACTTAAAAATAGAGGTGAATTTCAACTATTTATGAGGACTTTCTCTTTTCTTATTAGGATTCATTTAACCCCTGATTGGTTGGAGAGGATGAGTGATGAAATTCAAATTTTTGTATGTACAACATTTCTATCATACTTTCATCTTAGCAGAGTTCGAACCCACTTTTTACTATGACGAAAACTTGGATATTATCACAAAAAAAGCTACTGCTTCATTAGTGTTGTCCAGTTCACATACATATGATATCATGGATTTTTAAAAAAAAACTGGGACTTATCGTGATGGGGCTCTTGGCTTTGATTTGGTTAGGTTTGGTTTTGAATGAATTTTCCATTGCTCAAGTGGAAATGTGTAATCTCTATTATTTGTAATTGAAAAGGGAACCTCAGCTTTTAGTTTCAACCCCTGAGCTATGCCTGTAATCTCTTGTTTTGGTTTGTGTCGATGAATAGATATTTAATTAAGTCTAAGTTCTCTTCTGCTTGTCTGGTAAGTAAGTATGGATTTTCGTTTTATAAGAACCCCGCCTACTTGTCTTTGATACAAGAGTCTTTTTATAGAAGTTAAACTGAGAGCAGACGTGTTGGTTATGCCCTACATGCAACCCAGCCCCACTTGACACGCCTTCACCCACTTCCTCCCACCCCATTCCTAAATTAAACCGTCCCAACCTACCTCTACCACAAATTGGTGAGAGATTGCAGTCAGGTAAAAAGGCAGCTCCACTTGCCTTTTGATGTCTTAAGAAAACAGGTGAACCTGCATGTATTGTTATTGAAAGAATCTCTTCATATATTAATATACTTTGTTGCTTATCTTCTCATGAATACAAAATACACCTTGAGGTTAAGTACTGAATGAGATATATATATATATATATATATATATATATATGTATATATATATATGTATGTATGTTTTGTGCTTCTTTGGAAATTTCTGCTTTTGTTGGGGAGGAATTCATTTCACGGGGGTGAGAGGGGAAGCGTTTTCCCCAACGAATGAATTGTACCAAAATAGCTGCTTTCTGAAGAATATTCAACAAAATTAAATACAATATAAGCTTGTGGTGAACAGAACATTTCAGTGAGATTCAAAATGAAGAGATTGCAAACGTCTCCCAGCCCCGTCCAACAACTTCAAGGGTTCATTAATGTTGTTTAAAATCTTGAAACAGGTCCCTCAGTGGAAGTGGCTTATTCATTACTCATGCTTCCCCTATACACATCTATTGTCACTCTTTAAGTTTTGATCAAGATAACATGGCTCAACTTCGATCACAAACCTTTACCAAAAAATACCCCCCCCCCCCCGAGCAGCTAGCTTCACATTTGTAAAATGAATTTTCATTCATAAATTGTGAAGTCACTGGAGTGTTTGACTAGAAGCTGACAAATTTGCAGTATAATGTCAGGTGATGGGCAAGTTAGTTTTGCTGAATGACTTTACTTTTAGAAAAAGAGACTTTGATTTCAAGGCATTGTTATTAGGGGGTTTTTTTCTGTCAACTCTTTATGCAACCATTCCATCAGATTCAGTTGTAGCCCAAGTCAGTCCAGTCGCCTTTACCACACTCTCAACTAATCAGGATAACTATGATCTCTTCCCCTCCCCTTTGGATTCCAGTCCACCACATGAGCTGATTTTTTGCTCTCTAACAAGGTTCTTATGTTCCTGATTCATTTCATATTGTTGGGTTATTTGTCAAACTGCCTTTTCATTGGTCTTAGCTAGCATGAATCATTAGCCCTTCTGAAGGGGGAATCTTCTTGACCACACTCTTGCAAGGGTGACCAACAATCATTCTTGTAAAATCACAACACTATTGAATGTATGCTTTCAGTACATACATGAAGCCTGCAATCTTGGATTCATTCATCCGTTTTCTATACATTTTTTTCTCACTTGAAAAAGTTGTATAAATTTCACAAGCTCTGAAGAGAAGCTCTCTTCCCTCTTCCCTCCTCGATATATTAGCATAAATTTTCTCACTGAAATTTCTAATATTTTTGTTGCATTCATTATAAATCATACAGGTGAAGTAATATTAACAACTTACTGCCTACATATTCCCAACATCAAAAAGCAGAACTTTTCTATTTTCGACATCGTCACAAGAAAGATGTACAAAAAAAAACAAAGGGCCATTAACTAATAGCCTTCCATGAGTCAAGTAAACACATTTTCCTTGTAGATTTGAAGTGGTCAAGTAGATATCTGAAGAGTGCATGGACCCACGTGGCATTTTTGTTGAATAACCCAAAAGAAAACTTGACCTCTAATTAAGGGTGATGATTAACAAGCCAAAAGTAGGCATCAAAGTGACAACTTAAGTGTTTTGGAGAGGCAGGCAGTACTCATCAAAGGACAAAGATTATTCTATTGTTTGAAGAAGGAAATGAGGAAAGGGTTTTCTACAATCTGAAAAGGAAACAAGTTACGGTTGGAACAGGGCAAGTTGGTGCATGAAACCATTTTCTTTGCTTCTTTTTTTTCTTTTTACACTTATTTACTCTGTTTAGATCAATGTGACACAAGGCCGCAACTGTGAGGCATTCAATTGGAGGATTGAACTGACTATAGAAATGATGATCTGCACTTCCCCAATCGTTGCATTCACCAAGAGCTGCAGTCATTTGAATATAATCCATGTTGAGTGCTGGTCCTAATTTTTTTGCTGCCACTGTGTACTCAATTTTTTTCCGATTTTTGGGTATGAATTATTCTATGAAGAGTTATGTCATGTGTCATTGCACCTTGCCTCAACATAATTATTTCAAGTTATTTGGGATTTTTTTTTTTTTTTTTCTATGTATAATCCAGAGATCTTTCCTTCATGGATGTCCTGTTTCTCCCACCCTATGTAATTCTTTCCACTTCCCACTCAACCCACTCCTTTTTTTTTTTTTCTTTTTTTTTTGTAGACCACCCTGCTTTGCCTTTCTCACCTGTCCACTATCCGCTGTCCTTGGCTTCAGCCACAACAGATTTGCTTTTTCTTTTCTTCTATCATCATCATGATTTCATTATCCGTCGTTGGACATAGACCTTCCCCAGGATTTGCCAGACCTCTTTATCGTGGGCGTAGTGGAGCCAGTATTTTCTGAACTTTTTTATTCATCTTGCCATCTTATATTCTGGCGGCCACTGTTTCCCATGCAATCTCTGGGGACTCACTTTGTGAGTTCAGTGGTCATCTGCCATTCTAGCAACATGACCAGCCCAATGCCATTTGAGTTTTTTGATAGATTCTATGATGTCCCGGACTCCAATTTTTTCCAAAATATATTGTGCTGTCTTGTGATGTTGAGCATGATTCTTTCATGTGCACGTTGCATGCTTCTCAGTTTGAGGGTCAGTCTCTTGGTCAGGTTCCATGTGATAGCTCCATAGGTGACTATTGAGATGTATCAAACTTGTATTGATTGTACCCCCCCCACACACACACCTCCAAGTGTAACTTTTTTCTCTTTTCTTTCTCTTTTCTCATGTTCCTGGGTAATAAGTATTTTTTTTTCTAATTGATTACATATGTCTAAAAAGTATACAAAATGTCCATTAATCATTCCAAACATTGCTTTTGCAACCAAGGCAGTTATGATTTCTACTTACTTTCAGTCGGACAACTGGGAAATTTGTACTATTCTAGTAATGTGGTAAGAAAAACAATTACACATGAACATTACTGTTCTGGTCACAAAACTCAAAAGAAAAATCACACTGCATGGTGTAACCCACTTGATTTTTTTAGAATTCCATCAATATCACTCGTTTAGGTTGAAAATCAGCTATTCCAATCTTGACATAAAGCGAATGTATTTTTCACTTTATTATCAGTAAAACGTGACTAATACTTTTTTTCAGTCAAGATATGATTGAATTAAGTATTTTTCAATGAATTCTATATTTCTATCACGTCTGCTTTATTTTGGCGATTTTTAATTACAGAGTTTAAATTGCTCTATTTGCAGACATCAATCATGGCTTAGTCAAAGTTATTTGCATGACAAAAATTGCCATTAAAAATAGTATAAAGCCTGCTTTAAGTGAAGAAAAGTAATTTCTTTTTTTTTTGTGACTAACTTTATGCTGTTTTCTTGCAATT
The DNA here is from genome assembly GCA_963457665.1 of Thysanoteuthis rhombus. Taxonomy (NCBI): domain Eukaryota; kingdom Metazoa; phylum Mollusca; class Cephalopoda; order Oegopsida; family Thysanoteuthidae; genus Thysanoteuthis; species Thysanoteuthis major. The sequence continues at coordinate 59,742,110 of OY735198.1, read as the reverse complement.
AAAATCAAAACTTTCAATGGAGATATCTAAATTACTCTAATTTTTCTTTTTGATATTTAGAAAAAAAAGTCCAATCATTGCTACAATTTGTAATGTATTTTGTGTATACTTAGTTCAGATGAGCAACATATGAATTAGTCTATTTTATGTGAATACATTTGGGGATTATGTATGTAAAATATGAAAGGTGTATCTGGTCTTTACTCTTAGGTATGAACACAAACATAGGGAATTTTTATGCTTTACAAGATACTGGTGTGTGTATATATATATATATATATATATATATATATATATATATATATATATATATATATATATATATATATGCGCCAGTGTATAAGTTAATTTTTTAACACCTTCTGCGCCAACATTTTTTTTCGTAGATGTTTATAGGCTAAAAATAAAACAATGGGGATCCCCCAGAGACTAAATGACATCAATGGAAAACTGATACTAGTCACAGCAGTGGGCTGGGGACAAAATGAAAACCAGGTAAGAATTTAAAAATTTGGCACATTAATCGACATTTTCATCTTAATAGGTAAATTACCAAAGCTTCAATTGACATTAGCACTGGATGTAAAATTTCCCCTCAATTGGTCATATCTTTCCATTTGAATTCTTTGAAGTTGCCAGTGTCATAGAAATGATGTTGCCTCATTTCCTAGTTGGAGAGCAGGGATGACCTACCAAGTGAATAGAGGTCTTAACCTGAGTCATCATCTCAGAATTTAATGAGTTCACTATAAGTCAACTGCTAAAGTATGCTGGTGTGTACAGGGTTGAATATTTATTTGAATATGAAAATATTCCAAAGTTCAAGCTTGGCACACTACTATTTAAGTAAACATTTTTGTAAAAATAGAATACTTTCTGGAGTAATTTATTTATTTATTTTCTTTAAATTTCTGCTGGAACTGTACGGACTAAAACATTCTGATGCCATTGAAAGGGGAATTTGGTAAAGAACATAAGGGTTTGAATTTTTGTATGGCTACTCTGTAGGATCAATATTTTCAGCTCTTTAAATATAAGTTTCATTTTGAATCGGTCAAGCAAGAGCAGCTGTAAAAAGGCACCAGACTTCATCTGATCCAGATTCTCACCATTTTGTCCATTGCCATCTGATCCAGATTCTCACCATTTTGTCCATTGCCATCTGATCCAGATTCTCACCATTTTGTCCATTGCCATCTGATCCAGATTCTCACCATTTTGTCCATTGCCATTTGATCCGGATTCTGACCATTTTGTCTATTATCATCTGATCCAGATTCTGATCATTTTATTCATTGTCTTGTCCCTAATTCTAGCCTTATTCTCTTTTTCAGGAGAAGACAATTATAGAGTGGAAATGGCTTGGTTTTTTGCTCCCGTTACTACTTGATCCATTCAAATCTTGGATTGAATTTCTCCAACCCTGATATTGAATCGCCTGTGTGTGTGGTACAGTGCGGTACATAGGGGACAAATAAAAGATCCCTCCACCCTCCTGGGATATTTCTTACCCATTTCTCGCCACCCCCGAAGATGGCGTCAGCAGATACCCAGAAGCTCAACAATCGACGGCGGAGGGATCACCCCCGTAGAGAAACTTTACCTGGTGGGACAGTACCCCGTTCTCATGCCAGACAACTGGATTTTTATCAGGCTATGGCCGACTTCAAACACATGTTTCCTAGTATGGAAGAAGATGTCATTGAGGCTGTGCTTAGAGCAAATGATGGTGCAGTCGATGCCACAATCGATCAACTTTTGACAATGAGTGTGGATGCTGACGAGATTACGTGCGTTAGAAATGCACGCAAACACGTTCCTTTATCCAAGGTTGGTTGAATTCTCTTTACTTCTTTTTTTTTTTTTCTTTCCTCTTAATCTCTCTGTATTGCATCTCTACCATGACATTCTCTAAGCTTCAATAGTTTGTTGGGGCACCTCTAATATTTTGTCTACACTATTGGTTGTTCAGCATGAGTTGTTTAATTATATCAGGTTTGTTTTTTTTTTAAATATCAGATCTGAGATTAACCATATGTAACCAGTCAGTTTAAAAAACCTAAAAATTCATTACAATGTAGACTTTGATATTGGTAGAGGAAATTATTCACTATTGATGGGATGAAATTGAAACTTCACCTTTTTTTCTTAAACGATGTAGTTTTAATATGTAGGGGTGTGCATTAGCTTTATGGAGCACACTCTTATTATGTGATACTATCTCTATTTAATCTCAGTAACTGTTCTCAAATCTCTTTCTCTATCACTATAAAAATTCATATTCTATACCTTTTTTTTTCTTTCTCTGTCCACTGTGCCATGTGTGACTCTCTCTCTCTCTATCTGATTATCTTCTCAGTATTTGAATCGGGATATTTTTTTTTCCATGTCCTTAATACTTGGTGTCATTTGGCCATCTTTAATGACTTGTAAACTGTGAAGAATGTTCATTAAAGTATTTTAAACAAATCCAACAACAATGAAGACAATGTTTTTCGAATAAATAAGGTTACTTTGTTGAGGCTCTTCGGGGGGGGGGGGAATCTCCAGCCCACTTGTGAGTTTAGAAATGTTGTGGAGATCAGACATTGTGAGAAACTTGAATAAATCAGAATTGCACTGTTTGCATTTCTGTTTCAATGAAGGTTCGCTTGGTTATTGAATTGTCGAAATTTCCAGCTGAGGCTTTAACCAAGACCTGCCGCTTTACCTTGAACATGCTTAAAAAATCTACAAATGTATGTTTAGTCTCTGGTATGGATCAAGTTGCACCTTCAGTTGGCACTGCTCTAACATCAGAAAAGCAAACAAGAAATACTTAGCGTTTTCAATTTCTTATCATTTACAGCAGCCATGAAGGAGAAGGGAAACTCGTTAGATATTATCGGTTTCTGCAAGAACTTTTCTATTTTACAATTTTTTTTTCTTATCACTAGGGCACTGCCCATTCCAAAGGTGCATGTTTGGAAGGGGCCGAACTTTATGGTGCAATGAGCACCCTACCATAATAATAGTATAAAATAATTTTTATCTTTCATACAAAAGTACGACTTCAAAGAATTTTGGTTTCTTCTCTTTGCCAATTCAGATACTTTATATCTAAATTTGAATCTTTAATGTTATGTAATAGAACTCTAACCTGTAACTTTTTATTTATTTTTACTAAATTTCCTGAAGCGCTGATCAAAAAAATTCGTACTCTATACTGCACTGCCTTAATATATCTGGGAAATGTCAACTCCATACAATGGCCAGTTGTCAATTAATTGCAGTACACATATACACAATTCTTCAATTGTAGTAAGACAATGTACTCTCTCCATCCCGCTTTCTCTTTCTCCTCTTTCTATCTGCTTTCTCTTCCCCTTCTTTTTGTCCTCCTTTTCCCTCCTCGTTATTTCTCTTCCTTTTTCTCTCCCTTTTTCTTTCTCTTTTTCTCTCCCTTTTTCTTTCTCTTTTTCTCTCCCTTTTTCTTTCTCTTTTTCTCTCCCTTTTTCTTTCTCTTTTTCTCTCCCTTTTTCTTTCTCTTTTTCTCTCCCTTTTTCTTTCTCTTTTTCTCTCCCTTTTTCTTTCTCTTTTTCTCTCCCTTTTTCTTTCTCTTTTTCTCTCCCTTTTTCTTTCTCTTTTTCTCTCCCTTTTTCTTTCTCTTTTTCTCTCCCTTTTTCTTTCTCTTTTTCTCTCCCTTTTTCTTTCTCTTTTTCTCTCCCTTTTCTCTCCCTTTTTCTTTCTCTTTTTCTCTCCCTTTTTTTGCTTTTCTCTCTTTATTTCTCTTTATTTCTCTTTCTCTCTTATTTTTGCTTTTCTCTCATTATTTTTCTTCCTCTCTTTTTTTGCTTTTCTCTCTTTATTTCTCTTTCTCTCTTTTTTTGCTTTTCTCTCATTATTCCTCTTTCTCTCTTTTTTTTGCTTTTCTCTCATTATTCCTCTTTCTCTCTTTTTTTTGCTTTTCTCTCATTATTCCTCTTTCTCTCTTTTTTTGCTTTTCTTTCATTATTCCTCTTTCTCTCTTTTTTTGCTTTTCTCTCATTATTCCTCTTTCTCTCTTTTTTTTTGCTTTTCTCTCCTTATTTCTCTTTCTCTTTTTTTTTGCTTTTCTCTTCTTATTTCTCTTTCTCTTTTTTTTTTTTTGCTTTTCTCTTTCCTTTTTTTTCCATTTTTCTCTTTCTTCTCTTCTTCCCACTTCCCTTGTTTTATCTTTCTCCCCCTTCTCCCAACCTATGCCTCCCTTCTATTTTCGCTCCTGCATCCTCCCGTTCTCCCTTACTTCCTCTCTTAGGTCAAGGATAAGACATTCAGTGTCAGTGACTTCCTCTTTTCACCCTCATCACCCTTCTTCTTCTTCTTCTTCTGTCTGCTTCACACATAAAGTTGGCTGCTATCTTCCTCTGGGTGCATCTTTGCTCTCTGCCCTCATCAACAGCTACACACTTCCCACACACACTACCTCAACTTTTCTTATCTACATTCAGCTACTGCATATTCCGTCATACAAATTCACTCTTTGAGCAGTTTATATACACACACACACACATATATATATATATATATATATATATATATATATATATATATATATATATATATAATGCTCAAAATTACTGAGTATATATGATATATAGGTGAAAGTGGATGGAGTGGAACATTATCATAGGGTGGTAACTGATCCCATTAATAGAATAATTCTGATGAGTAATTATCTACATCAAATAAAAAGCAAAACATTTGTCTGCAGGTGTTCTGACTTGGATCTTATTATAATTTGCCAAAACTCTGTTAGTCTGTACTTTGCCTACCACCAAAACTACTCAACACAAACCCATGAAATTTTCTTTGGTTACTGATTTGACCCCCAGGTAATATTTCCAGTGAATTAGTTTTCGAAAGCCACCCTCCAAAATGTTTTTAGTGGAGTTGGATTCAGAGTTAGTTGATTTACATGATAATTCACCTTGTTAAAATGATCTCGTACTTTTTAATGATGTAAAGAACAAACATTTTCATTCTTTTTTTTTCCCCCTTTTTTAAAATCAGTTCTCATAATCAGAGTGTGATGTATGTTGCATTCTTTCTTGAAGAAGCTAAAACAGTTTTTTAACATGCCTCGTATTACGATGTTTATTGATTGTACATGAATACCTTGAATAATGCTGTTTTGATTAGTGCATGTTCTGATGTAGTATGGTCGGAGGTTATATAGATTATATGGAAGGAACTTCTACGGATCAAAATAGAATGGAAATTTTTTTTCAATTTTAGGGAGATTGGTTTTGTTCCCTTTGACGGGACGGTGGGTAAAATTAAAGTGGAATATTTTTTTTCACTACTAGTCAAATTCTTTTGATGTTATTAAGTTGGGGTACATTTTTCCAATTTGAAGATCAGAAGTTATGATTATATGGACAGAACTTTTATTTTTCACTTGCAGGGTCGAAATTGAAGGGTAATTTTTTTATTTTATGGGGTCAAAATCAAGGGGAGGACCCCCCTTTTTTTTTCAACATTAACCACCCCCACTTTTTCTAAGATCAATACCCCATTTTTTTTGGACATTAACCCCACTAATATCAACACCCTAGTGTGAAGGCAAACAGCCTCAAACAAGAATCGATCTTGATCTATAAATTCCGTTTTCCGTGTTAACCACTATACTACTATGCACCTAATAGCATTGAAGCCACTAACAAATCCAAGAATCACCTCAGAGAGATATCAAAAGTTAATTCATGAGAGAATTTAAAATATTAATCCTGCAAAACTATAAAGGTGCCATTTTTTTTTTTTTTCAAATAAATTTGCAATATTAGGAAAATTTTAATTAACTAGCTATCTGATGCAATCTGCTACCTTGTATCTCTACAAGAGTCAGATAAATGAAATACTGCTCACACATCTGTGCAGGTTCCACCCAGCAGGTGTTATCTAGCCTCAATAGAATACAGAATCAAGTGCATGGATCAGTTGGGGATAATCTATTCTCATCTCTCCAAACACTCTCCCATCAGCATGATGCAACGAGCTTGGCACTTCTCTATCGCTATTTTCATGGAAAATGTTCTGAGGAGCATCATCACCTGGTTCCACCAGAAAGATTTTATGTGTTGTATTTTCCACTCAAACAAATGGTTGATTCGTGCAACAAACTTCTCCAAGAGTGCTTCTCCTACTGGATATAATATCCATTTTTCCAAATCCAGGGTCAATTGATATCCTTTGAACCCAAAATGACTTGAACCTTATACTGAGAGTGGCCCGTTGGCTTTCGTACAGGGTGACTAAGAAAAATAGAAATGGGCAGGGTTTCCAGTTAATTCCTGCCAAAGGCTTAAATAGGACCTGTAGCCCTAATAGCCTGTTTTTTGAGGGGTGCCTTAATTCTCTATCTCTGGCTATGAGGCACCATATTGGTTACTTGGAGGTCACATACAGATAATCGGAATCAGACATTTTGTATTATGTAGATAGATACATACATGGAAATCAAATCATTATTATTGGGAAAAGTATGCTGACCCCCCACATTATTCTTTGTTTCAATTTCCACTGACTGTGCCAAAAAACATGATCCGGTGTCATATTAGTTACCGGAAATTACATAGCCATAGTTCTAACTGTCCTTGAGATATGCTAAAATAGATGGATGGACAGACATTTGGTAAACCAAAGTAATAGTAAATGTTTAGGTAAGTGTGACACAAAATGAGGATTCGATTCAGCAAAATATTTACATTGTAAATTAAAACCCCCAATAAAATTTTAAATAGTTTCAGAATTTTCCAAACCTAACTTGCTAAAAAATATGTTCTGGGGTCCTATTAGTACACACGTGAAATTTTGTGAGGATGTGTTTTTGCTAACGCAGACAGATGGACAGACATTTAGAAAATTATAGAAAGATTTGAAGTTATTCAATTCATTATTCAAATCAAATCAAATTATTTGGATTTTCAACATCAAAATTTTTTGTTTTTTTGTTCTGTTTTTTTTTTGTACAGTATTCTAAGATTGTATTTTTTTATTTTGTTTTCATTATATCCTTTATTAGTAAACATTGATTATTGCGATTTGAAAAGATCTGTGTAATTTCTGATCATGTCATCATATTTCAGTATTCAGATTTGAGAAAATAATCAAAATTACTTAACCCTTTCAAGACTCCTGGGGACATAATATCCCAAGGTTTCTTTAACTGCTGGGATATACATGTGCCGTTGACGAGCTAGTTTTAATCAAATAAACTATAGAGTCCTGCTTCTCTCTTCTTTTTTTTTTTAAAAGGAAAATGAAGAGCTCCCTCCAGTGAGTACTTTTTTTGCCAGCACTATTTCACTGGCCTTGTTATTGTTTTCTAAAATTATGACAACACATACTCTCACCTTTTTTAAAATCTGGTGAATCACGTTTTGACCCTATGTCCATTGGTGAAATTCACTTTTATTTCAGGGCAGTTTTATTCCTGCCAACCTATCCTCTGTGATGTTTCCCTCATTATCACTTCTATTCATGTACACACACACACTCATGCACATGTTGTCTTTATACACTGTCATTTCCTTTCTGCAATTATTTCATTTTATTTCATCTTTTCTTTAACTCTTAAATTCATGGACCTCTTGTAACCACTTTATCAACAGTGGAACTCTTCAATGATTTGAAATTTTTAAAAAATAACAGAACTTTACTGTGAATTGACTTGGAAAATTCTCTTTCAAATTCACCTAATGGTCAAATGGGATAAATTCAAGCAGAAGTTATTCCCCTGATAATGATATTCAACTTTTTTTTTTTTTTTTTTTTAATGAATTTCAGAGTTGAGCTTGATCTAAAATTATTCTTTATTTTTCAACCCCAAAAGTGCATGATAATGAGTACCACGTGACCTTTTTGAAGATGTTGACGCACAAGAAAATTACACTAGGTTTTTTTGTTTTTGTTTTTTTTAATTGTGCAAAGAATTTTTATTTACTCCTCTTCAAATCTGTTTGATATCCCAGAAGGTTTCTTCAATCCATGAAGAGCAAAAAAAAAAATAAAATCTTTTTTCATCTTTGACAGTAACTTTATAAAACAATGCATTTATCATTACATCTATCTTTCAAACTTCATGATTCCATCCTCCTCAAACATTTAATCTTTCTCAGCAAAGAACTGCTTAAGGTACCTATTTACAGTCTTTCAGGGAATCAACATTTTTTTCCTCTAAGACCATTCTCCAGAGACCAGAATAAACAGTAATCAAAAGGCACAATATCTGGTGAATATAGCTAATAACTGAAAACTTTCCAGTCAATCTGTAACAGTTGTTACCAGATCACAATAGAAACACAGTCTAGTATCATCCTGATATATTATGTCCTTTCTATTAACTAATTTTGACACTTTTTGTTGATTGGTCTAATTGGGAGAAGTACTTGTTCAAATCAATTTTCATTTTGTTTTTCGAGTTACAAATCGCTCTTGAAAATAGTTTTCTTCTTCACTCATGTTGAAGCTATACATCAGAGTGACTAACCTAACTAATTTGGTGCAAATTATTGGGATATTTCGATCTCATAACCTGACCATCAAGCATCATTCAGCAAGGAATCACTAATATGATCTTGCAACATACCTTTGCAAACCACTTTTGACCAGTTTGATTATTCACAGAACCTACTCCAAAAACTACTGTAATCTTTCTTTTGCAATTGCATTTTTACTTTTTTTCTTTTTTTTAAAAATAAAAAAGCATGATATAGTCCAAAATTGTTGCTTTTTTTTTTTTACAGTTTTACTATTATAATCTTAAAAAATTTTGATGAATCTTTTTTAAAATGCACTTAAATATGACAGCTGTCATGATACAATCAGAAGCTATCTTTTTAAATGAGGTTAAAACTAAACCCTTGTACTACTAACAACAAAAATAGATACTTTTAGGCTACATAATATCTTTTGTTCAACTGTAGAATGTTTTGTCTACTTCCTATTTCTGGTCATTGCTAAAATTGGATATGGTCTTTGTCTTGGTTAGTTTTTCAACTTTTTAACTCTTAGATCCACTTGAAAATTTTGGATTTCAATATCAAGAGAAATAACTTATGATCAAAGTTACTTCCCTTTGATCCTTCGATAATTCTTTTATTCATCTTTCATTTTTTTTGTACATTTTTTCTTCTTATCTACTATTTTTCATTCATTTATAGAAGAGTTTCACTGTCAATTTCAAGTGGTATTTGGTGGTCCATGAATTTAAGAGTTGAATGAATTTGTGTTTTTTCAAGAAATTGCTTTCTCTACTTTCCAAAGGGCTGTACAGATTTTTCTTTACTGTCCTATTAACAAAGTTTTCCGGTTTTATCTTTATATACATACAAATTTATGAATTGTAGAAAAATCATTGGATTATTCTTGAAAACTTTTTAGATTAGGATTTTCTTTGACTAAAACAAATCTGGCAGTAGGTTTTACATCTTAGTCGTTCGCTTGAAGGACGAGTACCAGGGTTCCTAATCTGTCATACACGTGACCCCACTGTATATTTATCTTTTCCATGGGTACATAAGGGTCTGAGAGTATGAACACAGTGTATACTACTTTACAATGGAATAACTTTGTCCCAAAATAGCTGATATCTTTGCAATATTTTGTACAGTGACAGAATCCGCAATCTAATGTTGCTGGAAGAGGAACTGATATTTCCCAAACCTTGGTGATATTGAAGTTTGTACATCTTCAGAATCCTTTCACTGCAAATGCTGAGATGTTGCAGGCTGGGATGGATAATGCTAGAAGATCTGGCTGAACTGCAACATGATGATTCTGCACCCGATATATTTTATGGGAAGAATTTGGGATTTTTGGTTTAGAAAGTGAAATTATTGCAAATGGATTGCTAAACCAGCTATTTAAGCACTGCTGTTATTTCCATCAACATGGCTTGACGAGTCAACATTTTCAGTACTTATGAGGGTTAAATTAGATCTCAGAACAAATCTCAAAACACTGGAATATGATCTTTGTTGTGCAGTTGCTGAAGTTCCCCCTTGTATCAATGGACTTCTTGCCAAAAGGGGGCTGAGCGATCTTGCAATCTACATTTGACATACTCAATGATCTTTTTTATTTGAATATCTCATGAAGCTGGATATTTCTCAGACCTTTCACCAACAATTGGATTCAGCTGTTATTAAAATCAATATAATTTTATTAATTTTTTATCTTCAATTTTTCACCTGTCTTTATGCCCTAGTACAAAAGGGGAACAAGAAGGTTGAGAACTCCTAAATTAGAACATTGCGCAATTGTTCAATGAAAGGCCTATATTGAAATATATTATACTCTGTGAAGACCTCTTATTTTTTAATTTTTGCATACCATTGAAGGCCAATTTAAGATGACACCCACATTTTTTTTTATGACACCCAAATAAACTTTTAAAAATTATCATCTCTGATCAGGTATTCAAACCATACTTAGGCAGTATCACAAGGTTTCCATTGACATTGTCCCTACTGTGTCATCACTATCGACTCATTTATTCAAGAAATTTTGTATTTTTTTCAGTCTTTTAGTCTGAGAAATAACTTTTCTCACCATTACAAAATACACCTTTTGAAACCCTTAAAACCTGTTGACACTTGTTGATATTTTCTGTGAAATATTTGTATCTGATCAATGAATGATACGTTTCTCATATACCCCACAGCAGCCTTTTTTCTTTTTTTTTTTTTTTTTTTTTTTTTTCCAGTGTTGTCTTCATAATATTACTGCATTTTCAGGGATGAGTACTTTTTATCCAGTAGCATTAGTTTATGGTTTGATGTGTTGAAAAATTGAAACACAAATTTGAAGTACTGCTTCTATAGTTTGACATTTTGCATTGAATTAAAAAAATCTCCCCTCAATTCCTTGTAAGTAGGAAATTATATGATTTATAAAAAATTTTGGGGACATACAGAACCTGTTAGAAATGATTTTGATAAGAGGTACAAGGTTTGTTCATCTAATAGCATTATATCTTCCTACACCTGACCAATTAACATCTGATGGCAGATACATCAGAAGTTTATATGAGGGTTTCATAAAAATCATAATATTGAAAAAAAAAAAAAAAAAAGACATTGTACAATATGCTATTTTTCTTGTCCCAAACACATGCGACTCACCAGCATCCAACTTGAAATCACATTCTGCAGTATCTTTCATTTTTGTGCACCTTGTTGGCTAAGATCTGAAAATTTCATCACACCCCCAAAGAATTCTTCCATGTCAAGTGGACCAATTTAGGAGAAGAGTTCCCTTAGAACATTTCAGATTTTGCTCCAACTTAGCTCATTGTTTCTTTTGGGTCCGAAATGATTTTGAAAATACTATCAGTCTAGCTTTAGAAATTATCAGTTTTTTAGAAAGAGATGTCAAAGTGGGTTCCAAATTTCATCAGCATTTCTGGGAAGCCATCTTTTAGTTATCTGAACTCAGGACTTGACAAGAAACATTAATAATGAAAATTTCATTGCATGGACTCTCATTACTGTTTCTGTTATTGAGTGAAAACCAAATGTGGGTTAGGTATTTTTTGAGAGATTGTTTTTACATGAATAGATTTACGTACAGACTTACAAGTCATATATGCTGAGATATGTTAAAAAAGACCCTAGTTGGGGGTATTTTTTGTCATATATGATGGAATAAAAATTTATAAACTATTGAATCATTTTCAAAATGTTATATAATAGCATGTTTTTTTTTTTTTTAGGAATTTTTAACAATGTCTTTCAAAGTTGGGTTTTTTTTCCCCCCAGTTTATCATACATTTGAAATCTCAGTTCTTGTCTAAGATCAATCTCATTAACTCAATGAGCTGCCCTCTGATTTTTTACTCATTAACTCAGCAAAAAGAGTAAAATTACAGTTGCATTAACATAACTCTTGCCTACTCGTCACTCCAATCCTTCAGAAATGTACCTGATAAAAATGTTAGTTACTCTGGTTTCAGTATTAACTCTCAAACTTACGAAAAGAGAAAGAATGTCAATTTCAAACAGAACTTTTTGATTGCAATTATCTCCCTTTGACCATTACTTCTATTTTTTCCATTCAGTTTACAGAAGAGTTCCACTAATTTGATGCTATTCATTGAAGAGTTCCACTGTCAGTTACAAGTGGTTTATGAATTTAAGAATTAATGAAGTAAAAATACAGCAGATTATAAACTCGAATTTTAGATTAGACTTTTTTTTCTTTTTACTCATCAAACTCATGTTTCACCTTTTTAAAATCTTTCATCATTTCACATATTTTGTTTTCATCTGCTCATTAATTCTGTAATTATTCTCTTACTCAGTGGTTTTTCATTGATATTTCTTGCCAGGTATATGTATTCAGTTTCACAAGTTCCAGTGCATTTTTACATATGTCTTAATTTTACTCTGTAGAAACTCTACGTGATCTGTATTCTCTATCTATCTGTCTGTCTGTATGTATGTATGTATTCTTATGTATATAACACATACACACTTTTTTCTCTCTATTCTATCTGTAAAATTGCACTTTTAAAGTTTTCATTCGCTCTCACATGCCTACTTTTTTCTGTAGAAATATATATACACCCCATCCATAACCTTTATTTTCCTCAGGGTTTGCGTTCGCATTTCTTTATTTTCTTCCTTTTTTTCTTTCTTTTCTTTTTCTCATTTTAGGCTATCTCAAATTAGGAAAAACTTTTCCTGACAAAGTAAAATTTCTTTCTAACAATTAACAAAACCCGTTGTCTTTGTACCCATCCAGAAAGTAGGCAGTTCAAGAATAAAAACAGGAATGGTTTGAAAGTCTCTTGCTTCATGAGATTTTGGGCCCTGGCAAAGGAAATGAAGTCTTTGAGAGACTTTTTCACTTTTACATCTGGCCACCAGATGCAACCCACTTCCAAAAATGTCTCCTCTGTTGACTGTTCTTTGGCAGTGAACATTTCTCTTCTGATTGCCAAAGAGAATGGGATTTATTAATTGAGGAACTATGTTTTCCTTAAGACTCATCAAATTTTGATGACCTGTGCTTTTATTTGTCTCTTTCTACAACTTTGTTTACATCTATCTATCTATCTATCTGTCTATCTATCTGTCTATCTATTTATATATATATATATATATATATATATATATATATATATATATATATGGGTTTATCTTTTTATGTGTAATAAGCATATTTGGTTGCATGTGTATGCTTATATGTCTATTGCATAGCCAAAAAGTTAATTTGTTTTGTGTGTTTGGGTTTTTTTTAGTAAAAGTTATTTCATATCAAATCCGTCTCAATTCCATTTTAGAAACTTCCCCCTGGACAACCTCCCGGATTCTGCTGAAAAAGTTTTGACATGAAAATCTTAATTTTACTCCATTTTATGCATTTTGCCAAGCAAGCCTTTCCATCCTACCTCTGACATTTAGGGCTCCTTTGATATGGTATATACAGCTTAGAAACTTAGTGACAAGGACTAACTTATTCTGTAGAATTATAAACGTGATCAGATCAAGTGTATATTGTGTACTTTTCCTGTGCAAGGTTCTGAAAATGGCCAAATATCCCAAACATAAAAAGACAATGCCCATTTTGAGAGCTTCTCACTCAAACAATATGCAAGATAAACCACTCATAGTTTTTTCCCTGTCATTCATAACATATTTGGTCATATGTATGCAGTAATCATATTTATCATTGTTATAGGAGTGTAAGAATGATTGTTTGATATATTCTTGATTTTTGGGTGTCCTTAAGATAGTTCATTATTGTGTTCCCATTTGACTAAGTGGGCAGTTAACTGCCATTTTCATATCTTTACCATATACTATTATATATATATGAAAGCGATCTTTAAAAAGTTTGGCATAGTTGCTGAGCTTCGTTAAAGAATAATGATTTTTAATGCATACAGTTTGGGGCTGCAAAGTTCTTGGCTTAATAAATGATGTCAGTTTCAGGCCTGACCCACTTCTTAAAATCTGAGCATTATTTTGTTGCTGTAACTGGAAAAAGTGTTCTTCTATATTGTAAAGTTCCAGTTTGCAAAATCTCTGTCCCTTCTGAAGGAAAAATTGTTTTTATTTCATTCCTTCTTGGTCAGGCACAGGGTTAGAACTTTTTCAACAATAAAAGCATGACAGCTCAACTTCTAAAGAATTATAACTCAAAAAGGAAGCTCCGCAACAAAACCGAATATACACAGAGGCTTGTTTAGCAAAATGCATAGAATTGAGAAAAATTTCAGAGTTTCAATTTCAGAACTATTAGTGATGCAGACTTAATATTTTGGATTTCTCCATAAGATTGGTTGATGTAATTTTTTTTTTTTTTTTTTTTTTAAGGAATTGAGAAGGATTTTTGTCCTTTCAATCTCCAAAAGTTGAATAAGGAAAAAATACACATTTTTTTGTTTTGAAAGTTACTTACCACTAGAAAAACAGAAAAGAAGTTCTATATAGGTAGTTTTTGGAAAAAAACTAATTCATTGATTTTGAAAGTTACTTACCCGAAAAGAAGGGGCGGTTTTGGTGCTTTCAATCCAGTTGCATAGAAAAGTCGAAATGTCAATCTTTGTGTGCAAAAAGTAAACTTTGTCCGAATATTTCAAGTTTCCTTTCAGCTAATGTTGGACAGATGCTTTTTTTTAGATTTGCTATCCTCAATTGGTGTAATTAGGAACAGTACTTGATCAAATCAATTGTTTGATTGTCTGAAAGGAACTTATAGAAGAGGACTCCCTTGCAATTCCACCATATACACAGATTTTCCTTTGAATAGAGACTGACCTTTGGTGATTCATTTCACTTGCCTCATGATCTCATGTATTGTTCATCTTGTTGTAAAGTATACAATTTTCATTGCCTGTCACAATTTTTTTCTAGAATTAAACATTTTCATTGAATCACACATGGAAATAGTCTAGAAATTCTTTTATTTTGAGTAAATTTTTGTAGAGACTGTATATCCAAGCGACTAATGAAACTAAGCTAGTGCAAATGATTATCAATACTTCGTTTGGATATTTTGATTATGTTGGCTTGCCCCTACATCATATAACATTGATTATTCTCAAGTAATATCTTGATTTGATAGCTAGCAATCTCACCTTATATATCCGATCATGGAGCTTTATTCAGTGAGAAATCTCTAGCTTGAAACTTTGCAAACCATTTTTGAAACATTCCATCATTCACAGTGCCTCCTCCATCAACTGTATGAACCTTTTTTTTTTTTTTTCAGTTGCATTTTCACCTTTCACCTTTTTTTTAAAAAAATAGAATGAATATGCCGGAAATGTTGCTTGTTTTCTTCTTTTTCCAAGATGATGAACAAGAAATAGGCTAATTTTCTTTTGAATACATGCTAATGACAGCTGTTACAATATAATCAAAGGCAATATATTTGAATTAGGTTATTCAAAACTAAATACTCCTAAGGCTATCTAATAACAAACACAGAATACATTTTTTGAACAATCCAATGATATATTGTGTGTGTCTATCTTTATGATTTTATAGTTGTATTAGTTTCAATTTTGTCCGGAATTTCTGATATAAGGAATTATTATTATACACTGATTTACTTGTGACTATATGAGGTCACTAGTCAGAGTGAATCAATGTATAATAGTATAGGTTTTATTTTGGATTACAATTGTGCATATATGTGTTCCTCTCTACATCTGTGCATTTACTAGTATATATATAGATAGGTAGATGTATGTGTTTATTCATATTCTTTTGAGCATGATTATCATCTGTATATTTGGGTTTGTTTTTTTTCCATACACAGGTACACCATCCTTTATTTTGGCAACCAAGTTTGGCATCTTTTATAGTCAGAACAAAATTATGAGAAAGCTCTTGAAATTCCTGTAATTGCCAGACTAATTTACGTAGTGGGTACTGATGTTGTTAGCCATCTCTCATTTTAGTGAGCTCGTTTGCTCATTTAATCATAACAGTGCTTTCTAAGATAGATTCAGGTGTCAATGGTAGTGTTATCTGCATCAATCCAGAGGAAGGTCAGAATGTGGTAAAAATGGATATCTTTTGTAAGTTATATGGCATCAAGTGCATTGGTTCGTCTATTATTAATGACATCAAAAAATCAAGGAGGCAATATATTGAAATTCTATGGGGGGCAGTGATTTCTAAATAAGCAATAGAAAAACCCATGAAAGATTGTGAAAATACCAAACATTATTGAGCAGTGGTTGAATGGTGGATCAGTAGCATGTTATTGAATTTCAATTTGATAAATCGGTTTATCCGGCAAAATCATTTATCTAGTATGGGTGTGGATGATGGAAAACAGGTGTTGCGCTTGTGGATTTATTATTTCGTTAAGTGTTAGGCTGTTTTGGATTGGAATTCTTCCTATCAAAATCTGCAAAATAATTTCATTTGATAATATTTGTGGATTTATTGTTTGTTCAAGAGGGTTAGGCTGGTTTAGATTCGGATTCCTTCTATTAAAACCAGCAAATTAATTTCATTTGATAATATTCATGGATTTATTATTTCTACAAGAGGGTTAGGCTGTTTGAGATAAGGGTTCTTTCTATTAAAACCTGCAAATTGATTTTATTTGATAATACTTGTGGATTTATTATTTAGTTAAAAGGGTTATGCTGTTTTGAATTGGGATTCTTTCTGTTAGAACCTGCAAAATAATACCATTTGATATTGTTCGTGGATTAATTATTTGAGAGGGTTAGGCTGTTTTGAATTTAGATTCTTTCTATTAAAATCTGCATATTAATTTTTTTGATGATAATGGAATATATGTACAGGGTCGCTATAAAGTCTGCAAAAAAGCATCAGTACATACGATTCATTTATTCTACTATTGCTCAAAATAAATTTCTATCAGTTTCGATTTTGCGAGTTCAGGAATAAAATAATTTTGCAGTCGGACACAGTTTACTTTCTATTCTATTGATGCGGTGGGTCAATCTTAATTGTTCAAATGAATTAATGAAATAATTGATAAGTAACAAAGGAATTTATTTCAAGCGATGATGAATTGGTTGAATCGCACTTCTCTAGGCTCTTCGCAGATAGATTTTATCATATATAGAACTGAAGTTAATGACCTTGTCATTAGGAAAAATAGCTAGTAGCTGCCACCTTTGTTGAATAATTATATTTCCTCATCTTTGGTCTTTAATAAGGGAGTGATTTATCAATAGAGAGATACTTTCTGATTGGAATAGCTGATTTGTGTTATCATGATTTTGTGGACAAGGAATTTTAAGGGGATTGCTGTTCTGTAGGTGATCAGCAGAGCCTATTTCATTTGCATAGAAGGTTAGCGTAGGAGTGGTAACTGGAAGGGCTTCTGGTTGTACGACATTGTCACTTTGCAGATTCTGTACCATGGAAAGCCCTCGGGTCTGTGCAAATGAAATTTTTCAGTTCAAGTTTACCAAAATCACCCATTAAACCAAGGGTTTACCTGCATTGCCCAAGCAGGTGGGCTGATTGTAGTAAGTTCCCTACACCGTAGGCTTTGTATTCTTTCTCTGAGGCAGATTTCTAAACAGGCCTCAGAGGTCTGCCTCCCTTTAAAGATGTGACCAATAATAAAGCTTCCTAACCATTGTGTTAAGCAGGAATAAAGAAGGCAGGGGAAAATGAGGTAATGGCAGACTAATTAATTAATCACTCAATAGAAAAATGGGTGATCAATAAAAAAGTTACTTCACCCGTCTTTTTGTTGAGCAGTGATCACTCCAAACAAGTTTGAATTAATCTGAGTGAATATTGCTAAATTTCAAGGGATCAATTTAGCAAGGGACTACATCGCAAATTGACCCCCCACACACACACACACACACTAAAAACCTATTCAAGATCAGAGGAATTTCTTTTTTTTTTTTTTTTTTTAAACTAAAAAAAAAACGTTTTTTCTAGACTGTTATAAGGAGAAAATATTCAAATTTCCAAGTCTCTTTGGCTCCATTGTCACAGCTTGTATGCGTGACCCACACATACATACATATCCAGCCAGCCAGCATTTCATCAGTCTGTCTTTATTCTCCTTTATCTAATTTCAGCAATCTATGTTAATCATCTTCCAGCTCGCTAGACCAGTCGAAGCTTCATTGGAGCCTCATTAACTGTACACTTCGGGAACACGTTCCCTACTTTGTCCTTTGCCAACCTCTCATGATATTGAATGAGGGGTTAGACTTCCTTCATTTGAATTCAGTCGCTCATCTCCTAGAATCACTACCTTCCAAGGCTGAAGAGCTCACTCCCTCCTCCTGCTATTTACCTATAGATGGTGGGAGAAAAGAGAGATAATTTTCCCAAGGACATTAGTGCAAAACTCAGCCAGAGTTTGAACTTGGTTTGCCTATTCCATCATCCATGCTGCTAACCGTTAGGCCATCTGAACTTCCTCAGTAAAAAAAAAAAATGGCCAATGGAAATAAATTTTTAAAAAGATAAATGGATACAAAGAATGTATAAAAGGATTTTTTTTTTCTAAATGACGGAAATATGGATAAGGACAATGCAAAAAAAAAAAATCAAGAGTATCAGCGGAAGGAAACAAAGAAATATCATAAATGAATGGAAAAAAAGAAAAGAAAATTAAGTGGTATGAAAGAAGAAACAAAGAGATGAAAGGAAAGAGAAATAAAAAGAGAAAAAGAAATGAATAATCGAAAGAAAAAAAAAGGTTCAAAAATGAAAAGAGAATTATGTCAGGTTTTAAAGAAGCGATGAAGCATCTCTTTGCTGCTTTCATAATGCTTGCTTTCTAAGGAGGATGATGATGATGATATTGGACCATGTTCTCTCAGTACGCCAACCTGATTGGAACTCTTCAGCTGCAATCTTCCATCATCTTTCAAATGATGCATTAACAGGAATCAGAAGCGGATCACAAAAACAACAAAATAAGAATTACAAATCAATTGCCAGCAGCAACCACTGAACAGGTAGCAGATGTGCAGTTTGACAGTCAGAATCCAACCATACGTACATACACACAGACCTTTGAGAAACCAGCAACTGTAACTGTCACCAAAAGATGTTGACACGGGTTTCTTCACTTTTCAAGTTGGTCTGGCTAGCTGGATGGCTATGTATGTATCGCTTGTGCAGGCCTAGGCCTAGACCTAGAGGGATGGAAATTTCCACTTTTACTCTTTTGTTTGTCTTTGGGTTATTTTTTTTCCCACCACACTCCCACAAAGTTTTTCGTGTGTGTGTGGAGGGAGTAATTTGCAATGTAAGCTTATGCTAAATTGACCCCTTAGTTTGTGTCAGACTGCATTTATGATTCCTTTCTTTTAATTCAGATTTTTTTTTAGTGATCACTGCGGGACAAAAATCAAGAAAAGTTATTCATTCATTGCCCTTTTTCTAAATTTTGAATTGATCACCCCCAATTTGGCAAGCTGCCAAAAGATGTTGGTCATGTTGACAGTTTCGAGTGCATGACTAACCAGATCTGTTTGGGTTTTAGGGAATTTTCTTCTGAGCTGTCTTTTGTCAATTCTGTATTCTACTGGATTAGTATTGAGAACTGATTTTACCGTTTGCCATCTTGCTTATACGCTATCATTTACTGCATCCTTTAGTTATCGATATAATAATCGTTTTGGTCAACAGACTTGGTATCTGTTCCCAATATCTATTTCAGTTTGGTTTTAGAATTGTTGTGATACTGTAGGATTTTTCAACAAACAAATTTACCATTTTATGTCTTGTCTTCTGCCATCTTTCAGGCAACTTCATAATTCTATCATTCCTTTGCTATCCTTAAAGGTGATTGATTTGGCCTGCCCTACAATCTTTCACCTATCACATTGTTGTTAAGTATCCACTTTTCATCACCCATCACAATCTGTTTCCAAAATGAAACCTTCAACTATAATTCCATAGTTTGTCTTTTTGTTGATGGCTCGACTTATGTGGAAGTTACACATCAGGGAGAGACACAACCAAGCTGAGGCAAATGATTTTCACTTCTAGATTCAATTATTATGAATACGTTGGCTGTTCCTCAAATCAATTAATGTTGATTATTCTCTGGCTAAAATGTCTTGATTTGGTTTCTGAGCTGGTTTACCTGACTGAGGAGCAACGTTAGACTTGGAAAATCATTTTTTACACATATTATAAGGTTATTATTTATGAAACATTGGTTTTTGAATTGTAAAATGAAAGATGATATAAATAACAAGGAACGGTACATGCTAAATCAAAATGTGACAAATTTGGGTCAATAGACCTTTTCCGGTGATCCTCTAATGATAATATGCCATCTCTATGATATTATTTCGGTTTAGTTGTCTCAAATTCAGTAAAAGCGAGAATTATGGATTCTTTACTATTGAAGCTTTTATAACTATTATAGAGTTCAAAATACTTGAAAAGCTTATAATCTGTGACAGAAATGTCAGTTGAATATGCAAGACTTCTCTAAGCATAGACACTATCAGCTAGGAAATGTAGAGCATTTCATTCAGTTCATGTAAGACTCATTTTTTTCAACTTCTAGAGCTATTACCTTGGGATGATATAATATGATTGCTGTTGAATTCCTTAAGTCTCCAAAATATGCTTGAAACATTGTTTATGGGTCATTGTCCACTGCTTTTTATAATTCTTCATCATTGAAAACAGATTTATGCCTCACTCAAAGTCTATTATTATTGGTATCTATATTTCCAGGCCTAAACCTGTGCTGAACTGTTTAACCTGTAGAAACGTTCTCTCCAAATGCTTTATTGATATTATCAGCTGCTTGAGTAGCATCATGTCCTAATTTGAATTGTACTGAAAAATTAGTCTTACTTTTGTAGAAACCATTGCTGCCAAGGATACAGAAACCTCTAATAACGGATTATATCACTGTTTATATAGAATTGCAAAAAAAGCAATTACATTAAATCTCTCACTTTCAACAATATTCTCTTAGATAAAAAAAAATATATATTTCATGTGATACAACCCAATATCATTCACAGTATTTTTCCCATAAACTGCACAAGTCTTGGTTCACATTTCAATTGTATATTTACCTTTCTCGAAATGAAAAAAAGCATAATATACTGAAAATATTACATATCTTAAATATTGGAATCAATGAACTAAACTACACAAATTGACAAATTTTGATATGGATTTAAAAAAAAATTTTTTCTCAATATTTAGAATTTTATTTAAATAAGGTTTTTAGGATTGACTGATTTTGATCAATAACATTTTGGTAACATTACCCTTGATTGTAATAAGCAGCTCCCACTGTAATGGTACTTTATGAATTATTGCAGATTGAATTTGTCAGATTATCTCCCTTGAGACAATCAAAGTGCCAATTTTGGCAGAAAAATAAACAATACCGAAATTATACCTATGAATTGAAATATCAGTGTGTTTGCTACTGACAATTTACATAATGTTGAATTTATCAGCATGAGGGGAATCAAATGATGAAAAATTCAAATTTCATGACCTCTACTCTAGAAATTGGAAACTAAACTGTGACTTTTTTTAAATAGCAGACTCTAGACTCCATGAATCAATTATATAATCAATTAGCCAAAATTTGTGTACTATATTTTGATGTGGAATTGATTTCACATCACGAGAGGAATGTAGTGATAGAATTTTGTTATTACATCTGACAATTTGAAAGTTTGTTTTTTTTTCTTCTAAATAAAATGTTTTGATAGGGTATTTCTCAAGTGCATATCAGGAAAAAAAACAATGATGATTCTTCATTCAAAAGTATTTTATAGTTGGAACAAAAGCCTTCATAACTTGTCAAGTACCAAAAGATTCCCTGTTTAAGTACAATGGATATATATGTGTGTACTGTGATTAATGAACAACCAGCTATTATATGAAGCTGATGTTCACCAGATAGATTGGTCAGCAAGGCAGTGCAATGTCGAGTTTTAAGTTTTTGGGATCAGCTCTTCTCAAAAAAATTACATACTCTAGATCTTTCTTCATAGTATCTCAAATTATCTCCCTTGATTTCCGCTCTTTAGAATTATCAAAATTTACGTATAAAATGTCTAAATTGGCAACATTGAAGAGAAGTGACCAAAATACTTCGAAGCTGTAGTTTCGTACAATGGACTGAAATCATTTTATGATAATGATGGCAAGCTGTTCCACACACCATCAAGTCCAGCCCCCTTCAAAACCTGCGTCTTTGGAACAGGCACTACTCCAGTTTGCTTTAACAAGCATTCTAGATGGAGACAGCATAGTGACATCATAGCTACTCATATTCTAAGAATTGGGAAAGACTTTTCAGAATCATTAACATCACAGCTTCTGATTTTTTTTTTTTTTTTTTTTTTTCTGTGTTGACTGGTGGGAACTGATCATATCCCCACTTCTGTCTCACCCTTCACAACATTGATCAGTTCATGGCGCAATCACTCATTTTGGTGTCTCTTACCTTCATCCAACCTTCTTCAAGTCCAAAACCTCCAACCAGAAATGCAGCAGTTGGCAATGGGTTCTCTCTCTCTCTCCTCTGCTATCTCCATTAACCTACATATCTTTTTTTAGTGAAGTTGGAGGGGTGTAAATCAAAATAACTACTCCTCTAAATATCTGTGTCTTGCATGTGCTACCCAGGAAGATGATGGCTACCAAAGGTTTTCATCCATTTTTTTATTTTTTATTTTTTTTTCAAATAATTTTATTTTAACACTTTCTCTTATACTCTTTATCACATCTTCTCCCCCCCCCCCTTCTTAGTCACCATGCTATAAGTTAGTGACTCGGGCCATGAGGCAAATAAGTATTCTCAAGTGTTCCCCATGATGGCAAGAAGGACAGGAATATCATCTGCTCTCCAGTTCAAAGACCGACTAGTCACCAGTTCTCTGTCGGGAACAGTAAAACCTGAAATGGAAGAACTGGATGTAACTTCACTGAAAGAAGAAGAAATTGAAAAACTCTGTTTATGTACAGGGTCAAATACATTTGATGGACTGAGCAGTTGGGTTAGAGGAATCTCCCCTCTTTGTGCGCTAGTGTTGATAATGTGGATGAATATATCTGTGATGAGTGACCAGGCCCATGTATGAATGGCACTGACACTGGCAGTGTGGGTAATCAGTCAACCCCAGAGGTTTGCTTGTTTTTTACCATGCTGTAACAGTCATGTCAACTCTCTTCCTTTTCTTCGGTTCAGTTGTTTCAAAGTGTTTCAGGTTGCTATGACATCTTCCGCTACCCAGCTGTGTTCATTGACCTGGCCTCCCCATTCCCGGTGGTTATGTGGCGGGCCTTGAGGGTCACTTTCAGGACATCATCATATATTTTAAACTGGGTTTCCTCGAATATGCACCCATGGGATTGTTCTTTGTACAACAGTAACTTGGATATATGTTGTTGATGTTGTGCGTATAGACCCTGTGATCTTACTTATGACCTGAGATCTCATGAGGAATCTCTCAGTTATGGTGATCTTGCAGTATTGCAGAACCTCACTCTGACATTTTCACTCCCCACAAGATCTTACGGAGACAGGGTCTCTTTGAAAAAAAAAATAGCATCATCCGGGTCTGCAGTCCCCTTTGTACAATCCAGTTTTGGCTGTCAGTGACTTTTGGCTTTTCCCCTGTAGGATTTCTGACACTGGATCTAATTGTGAACACAAGATGACAGCTAATGGCGATCCTGAAAGAGGACTTTACAGCCAGGGATAAGTGTGTGAGGTCCCAAGGGAAGTATTTTGAAGAGGGCTAAGGTGCATAAACCTTGTACCATAAACAAATATTTCCTAAATTGTAAATATGCAAATGAATGAATACAGTAAAATCATGCTATGAAAAGTTTCTGGTGATGTAAATTTTGGTGGAATCAGAACTGGCCAACGAGTGGTGACTGGACTTTAATTAAGTTAAAACTTGATAAGTAGACAAGTTTGTCTTTTCCAAAGGGTGTGATTTGGACCTGGGCTTCAATATGCTCAGGCTGTTATAGTTGGGTCACTCTGAGGGGATTGCAGACCTCTACAGTCAGGACACATCTGCTTCTGCTGGAGTGCCTAGAATCTGTACTCAAAGTTGCAGAGAATTGTACTGTCCTGATTCCCCTCCAAAGAGATGGTAGAACTCTCGAGCTAGCTCAGGCATCTACCAACTACAGAATGAATATATCCGTGTACACATAGAGTTGATTTTCAATTCTTTTGCTAGAATGTACACAATTCTTTTCAGCTATCTTGGCCCATTTTACCCAAAAAGTGTTTGATGATCAGAGTAAACTATTATCATACTTCCCATGCTTTATCTTGATGTAAAATAATTTGATCCAAAGAAAGAAAGGATATGCTACTATGAAGAAAATCTATTATTAAGCTTAACTCATCAATTCATACTAAGGAAATAGGATGTCAATTTCAGTAGAAATATCTTCTGATTAAAATTTTCCCTCTGACACTTAGATGAATTTTTCACTACCCAGAAGAGTTCCATTATCATTTTCTGCTATTCATTGAAGAGTTCCAATGTCAATTAGAAGCAGTTTCAAGTGGTTTATGAATTTAAGAGTTAATCTGTGTTTCCTTGATATTAGACCTTTTTCAGTTTGGGACTTGGAATTTTTTTTTTTTATATCTTTATCATAATATGCATACTGACACGAAGAATGACTAAGTTATCAGTAAGCTCCTTCTGTAAGGCTCCTAATTCTTGAAGCCTCATAAATGATTGGTGCCAGAGCCAAGACATTCAAGAGCTGCTTAATCCAAAAAGTAACAATTAAGATTCCCCAACAATTTTACCTCCTCCTCATTTACCTCTTCCCTTCCTACTTTTTTGCTTTCCACCCCTAGAGACTCCAACACATGTCTGTTATCTGACCAGATCCAAGGGAACCTTACTTGCTAGATGCCAATAATTCCATTCCTGAGGTGGGACTCATGTTAGTAGGTTGGGGGTATGATGCTAAGTTTGGCAGGTACAAAGATTTTTTTTATTTATTTTTTTTTTACTTTTCTGTAAAGTGTTCTCTTTCAATTTGTTGCTTCTAGTCTTTGAGATAAGCACATTCCTATCTTCTCAGTTCTTCCGTGTGATTTTGGCACTCTATCAGATGACTGATCAATGACCAACTTGTTAATTTTTCAAATTTTATTCTTGTATGAAGTATTGTTACATTATTAATAATTTTGACTAGTTTTTACCTTCATCCTAATTCCCAGTTGCTATCATAGTATTGAAAAATACTGCTAGGTCTCAATCGTTAACATCATCGGCATAGAATAACAGTTGTTGTTAACCTCATCAGCGTGTATTAACGGTTGTAAGGAGTTAGGATTGAGGTGTAAAATTAGCTTCCATTTAACTATAATGTTGCCAGAGCTGAATAGTTGAAAGCGGCCAGGCATATAATGGATCCCCCCCCCATCTGGCTCGAGGGTGTGTGTTTGATTCTCAGTGTGGGCTTGCTCTTTATTTTCGGACTATGGTATTTAATCATTACTGTAAGATTACAGTCCGATTCAAAGTTGTGATAAAAAGCAACTGAAAATGAGGATGGAGGTTAAAACTAATCAAAATTAATAATAATGACTGACTTATTGCTACGAGATCTAGGATGATAGTGTTTCTATTTGATTGTTCTCCTCTGGCAATTAGAGACAAGTCTGGAAAACGCTTTAGATCACACTCCAGTCAACTCTGATAAAAGTAGGTCTTTCATTCTTTGACTATTGTCAAACTCCTGTCCTGGCCTTTTAGATAGGATCAATTGCAAATGAAGCAAGCTTGTTCCTGGAGATCCATGTCTCCTACAGCACCACCTCATCGCACTTACAGGGTAGGATCTGATGTATATCTTAATAGCTATGGCAAAAGCCAGTGAGACTGAGAAATTTAATAATCCACTCTATGTATACACATGGGACCTCACATTAAACTGACTTTGGCATATTTGCCCTGCATAGGAAGGCGAATAAATAAAATCAAAGTTATCTTCATATCAACTGAGTTTACTGTAGATTCTATCAGACTAAGCCATCTTAAAGAGTATGTTTATTCGCTGATTAAAGGTAAATAATTCTTATCCATGTTTTATTTTTCAACCAGTTTAATACTGTTCTATCTAATAAATTTTTACAGGTATTCAACATTTTTTGCACTAACACTATAACATAATGGTGATACCTCACAGAGAGGAGTCTTATAACAAAATTCCACTATGCGAGAGGTCCCAATTGCCAAAGAGAATCTCTTACCAAACTAGTTTTTAGAAATTTTAAGAAAAAATACAAAATTTCATAAAATCATCTCAATTTCATTTATAATAATCTAGATTCAGGTGTTTATTTTCAGGCAGACGGACAGAAGGACTGACATTTGGTGAATTATAACAGGATTATTTATTTGTTACATTAATCACATGTCTATGTGTTTTTATACATTTAGAAATTATTTAGTATATTATGTTATTTACAAGGTGATTATAGAGGTTTTAAATATCTGACATGTTTATTTGGAACAAATAACTAAAATCCCATTGGTTTAATTATTCACTTCACAAATTTTCATTTAATGAGATGTTTTGTGGAATGGATTGTCCTCGGTAAGAGAGATAGATACGTATGTAGTTGATAAATGCCAACCAATATGATAAAATAAGGAAAAAGCTCAGCATATTGAACTCTGCTTCTCCCATTACTGACTTTAGACCAAAGAAACTCTGGACCCTCTCTGAACTTTGAAATTAATTTTAAATCTGAGGTAGTGGAAGTATATCTCAACCAAGACTTCAATATTCAAAGTCCATTTTCAAAAAAGTAATGAATTGTTCTGCTCAATTCATGCTTCATGGTGCATGTAATATGATAGAGTTCCAGAAACTGATTGTTCAGTGTATCATGTTTACATATATTTATGATCTGTACATGAATATAAAAACTAATACACACACACATATATATATATATATATATATATATATATATATATATATATATATATATATATATATATATATATGTATGTGTGTGTGTGTGTGTGTGTCTAGTATCATGATATACGCACATATTTATGTCTGTAAGTATGTTTGTGTGCATAAATTATCCAAATAGATTAAAATGCCTAGCTGATGGTAGTGAGTAAAAAGGTCCTTCAATGAGAGTGGAGGCAAATGATGGCCCTGAAGGAGTGGGCAAGAAGCAGACTAATTAGATTTGGCCCAATTTTTTTTTTTTCTCTCTTTCATTTCATCCAATGAAAATCTACAATAAGCTGTTCATATAAATAAGTTTTGCTCTTCATTCAATTCAATTTGAATCACTTTCTTTATGAAGCTTTCCATTTTTATAATCAACATTTATTGTTGACAAGGTTTTTTTTGTTTTTTTTTCTAAATACATCCAAATTAAGTTTTAGACTTCAATCAACAACATATTGGAAAACAGATGTTTGTTTGTTTTTGATTTATTTTAAAATTCATATTGCAACTATAATGCTAAAATAGACCATTATTTATATAAAAAAAATATATATATCATTTAGGTTGGAAAAAAATTTCATATTATTGGGTTCTTAAAGCCAAACCTCTACTCTCAAAGATATTAATAACGGACACGAAAACCTAGTTCAGACTACATTGACCTGTCTGGTGCAAGTCAGCCTACACAGATATGCCTGGGGTGTGTGCAAACCTACCCAAGGGTGGGCAGCAACAATGCCAAAATTCGATCGACTTCCATAGAAATTAGCTAAAAATTGCCAATTGGGCGAGTTTTCAGCTAATATATGTGTGTGTATATATACATATATATATATAGATATAGATATATAGAGAGAGAGAGCATTTTATATACCATATAAAAAAAACTAGGTGCGCCTTATCTACAGAAACAAATGTTATACATTTTTGTATGCACAGGAAGATGAATTTTTCATTCGGAATTGAAGCTTAATGGGAGTGAGGAGCAGATTATCTTTCGTAGCAGATTATATACATGGTGAAATATGGTATGAGAAATAATCCAGTGTGGTGGGGTGGGTAAGGGGGCAGAATATTTTGCTTGAGCCCTGGTTGCTGGTAGAGACAAAAACATTTTATCTCATCTCTGCCATCTCATTTGTTCTTCCTATTTCCTTTTTCTGAATTTCTTCTATTCACCTGGTTTTCAACTGCTCCCTTTTTCTCATACATCTATTCTTTGCTCCTCCTCTTTAC
The DNA here is from genome assembly GCA_963457665.1 of Thysanoteuthis rhombus. Classification (NCBI taxonomy): domain Eukaryota; kingdom Metazoa; phylum Mollusca; class Cephalopoda; order Oegopsida; family Thysanoteuthidae; genus Thysanoteuthis; species Thysanoteuthis major. Next base: position 59,713,920 of record OY735198.1, on the reverse strand, counting down.
TCACACTCTCTCTCTCTCTTTCTCTGAATTTTCTTCATTTTTCTTACCTCTAATTTCTATCTTTCTTTGGTATCATCTCTTTTTTTCCTTTTTTCCTCACTTTCTCTACGACTGATCTTCTTCTTTCCTTCTTTCTCATTCTTATTCCTATTACTCTTTCTCACTGTCCTTTTATTTCTCTCTTTCTTATTTTTCTTAAGGTTTGTTGTTTGTTTTTTTGTTTTTTTTAACAAACGGGACTTCCAGAGTTTTTGGTCTCTACTTTCACACACACACACACTGGTATCCATTTTCCTGGCTCCTTTTCAAAAATTTTCCACGTCTTTGTATACCCAGATATTTTTTCTTCTTCTTCCTCCTCCTCCTCCTCTTCACTCTGAAAATGGCTGACTCAAAAGAATCTGTCCCCGCTGTTTTCACCCCCAACCCATGACCATTACGAAACTCCTGCCCAGCAATCAGTCCCCCATTCCAAGTAGAGAGATTTCTTTTCCTTAAAATATCCCAGCTACATTTTTTTTTTTTTTTTTTTTAAACTGCACTTGGTTTTATCTAAGAAGGACTAGTTTCGGGGAGATGGAAAGAAAATCTTGAAACAGTTTTTTCGAAAAAGTTCCCGATCCTTGACATGCTGACCCAGATTACTTTGTGGGTTGGTATTTGTTGTGGGTCCTCAGCCTGAGGGGAAAATGAAGCCGAAGAAACAGCAATGCTAGGGCTGATAATTTGGTCTCAGTTGTAGCCAGTGGCAGAACAAGAAGCAGCTGAAGGATTGCTTCCCCTGATATAAACCTTATTCTGAGTTCATTTTATGTTCAATTTATTATAATAATAAAAACGACCCTTGTCCATTCATTTTACAGGCGGCTCTCAATGTATTAATACAGAAGTTGTTTACAATTAAAGCTTATATTCTACTGACTCGCTAGAAGACAATTATTATTAACAACAGGTCTACTTATTCACTTAACTGAAACCATTACATGATCATTTTGCCTCATACAGTGTTGGGGGTGATCAATTGAGAATTGAGGAATGGCATGTTCAAAGAATAAGTAACTTCTCTTGCCTTTTGTTCGGCAGTGACAGCTGAAGTCCAAATTTTCAAGAAAAAACAAGCGTGAATGCTTCCAGATACAAACTAAGGGACCAATTCTATATTAACTTACATTGTAAATCCTAACCCTCACACACACACACACCAAAAATCTAGGGGGTGTTAAAAAGAACTGTTTTTTCCTATACACGGAAGGGAGTAAATGTTTAAATGATTGTTTTCTGGACAAACCTTGTTTCTCACTTCAAATAAATCTTTCAGTGAGGTTTTTCATATTTTCATGAGATGTTAATCAAAATCAAAGAAAATAAATCCATAATCTGAATACTATTGAATCAGTTTAAATTCTACTTAAACAGTACTCTCCTAGCAAATCAATTGATTTAGTGTTTCAGGCATCATGCCGAGTACATCAATTATTATGGACAAAAGAAACCTTATTTTCACTTGGGACAAGTGTCACCAGATCTATAAGAGCCAAATATTCTCTCGGACCAAATTGTAAAAGGTCGAAAGCATCCATAGAGAGAGTGGGGAGCAAGAGAGAGACAGGTCTCTGGGAGCCAAATTCACTTTCTTTCAGAACAAATTGAAAAAAGATTTAAAGCTGTTTGTGAGGACAGGTTAAATACTTCAACGAGAGGATGGGAAAAGAAAGAAGTTGCTTGCTAAGTGGAAAGGAAGAAAGGGAGAGGAGGAAGGAGAGTGTGGGAAGAGGAAAGTCACTTGTAGGAACTGTCACACGTTTTGAACTGTCTGTTCTTCTTTATATTGACATTATTCCAGCACAAGGCTAGATGCAGAGAAATGGGGATTAGTGCCAATCTTGTAAGTGGGGCAGGATCTTCCCAACCTTGAATATTAGCATTCGAAATTGCTCTCAACTGGGCTTGAACACTGACTTCTGGCAAGCCTATTCTGATTGGAATAGTTATATCTAAAATATGTCGTGTGCTATGCACTGTGTACAGAAGACTGTAATTTTGAGTTTATGTGTGTGTAGGTTTTAAGTAAACCCTTTTTTAAATGGTGCTCTCTGTAGTAGCAGTGTATATCAATAGTAACTTAGTCAAAAATGACAGGATTATTTACCTATGGATCAGCACTCTGCTCATGATCAAAGTGTTGCTGCGGCTCTTCTGTATAGGATCAGTGTAGTATTTGTGTACTCATTGAAAAACGTTACACACACACACACACACACATATATATATATATATATATATATATATATATATATATATATATATATCCTGAGATTGAAATAATAGAAATTGTTACCAGAATTTATTGTTGTCCTCAGAATATTCAAGCTGTCATTCTTAATCCTTCATCCATAGTTTCATCTTTTTTCACATATAAATCAAGATTAGAGAATTACAAAAAAAAAGGAAAGATAAAGCATGTTTTATCTTGGAATATGTCAGAGATGGTGATTTGGCTTCTGTTAATCCTCACCAGTAGCCTTTTCTTTTCTTTCTTTCTTTCTTTTTTTTTTTTTTTTCTTTCTCCTCTTACGTCAGCTAAAAACTCATCCTGATTACAACTTCTCAGAGGAAGGAAAGGACTTAGATCTTGGTTTGTAATCATCCAGATTGGTCTTTTGTTAAAGTGTGTCAGTTATATGACTTGAATCATCAACTGCTTTGCTGTTGCGTACAAAGTAGTTCTGCTTTCTTTTGATTGTTCCATGTCTCTTCCTTGGCTACAAACCACCATGTTTGTTCAGTTTTCATCAAATTTACTATTAACTTCTTCAAATTTTTCAGTGCCAAGAAAGCAACAACAAAAATCTTGGTATAAAATATACATAATGACCATTTTACAGGCCCCAATGCACAAGCATGACATTAATAATGATTTGTTTTCCTGTTTTTTAGTCTGTGTGTAATATATCAAATTTGCTATTGATAACCTTTACACGAGTATTATCCCTTATTCTAACTCCATAAGCATCAGACAGATTTCTTCCACATTGATGAAGTATGATTTTATGATCCATTCCTCTTTGGAGATTGAACCGCAAAACTTTCAAATTATAACCGGAAAGCTTTTCTTGTGGTAACACTATTCATCATACAAAGGGGATCTTGAAACAACTATCTTTACATCTACTTCGAAATTGGTCATCTCGAGTCTTCTTTTTTATTCCCCCCCCCCCCCAGCTTGGAACACTTGAGAGATTTTATACTTTTAATTGTCCACACTTATTCACAACAGCTATTGACTTGTTTCTTTTGGAAAATCTCCAATTAATACTATCAAATATCATTATGAACAATAAGTCCTTTGGAAATAGCGTGCACATTTGTGTATTTGTAAATTCAATCAAGTCTATGTTATTCGCATTATTTGGTTAAGAAAAAAATCATGGCCTCCATAGCTGTTTCAAGTTTTTAAAATGAACTGTTTTCATTCTTGAGTCAAGAATTTCTATTCAAAGGTGCTTCAGCATGATCAATATTATTGAATTTGTTTCACAATATCGAAGAAATCAATTTTTTCCGTAAAACTGTTTAGCAAATATTTCAAGAGATTGAATCTTATAAAGGCAATAATGGCTCAGTTTCACCAATTTATCCTCCAATCCTCCCTATACATCTTCTTAAAAATATACACAGGGAGCCACTTATTGTGATCACTATGAGACAGGGACTCTTAGATTGATTATAACTGGCTGATAAGATTAAGCAGAGGATAAAAAATTGGAGCAATTTACGTTTATCATTATGAATTTATTGCGTTATTGAATCCATTATAATAAACAATTTTTACATGATGGAAAATCAATATGGAATTAACGCAAATCTTTAATTTATTTTGAATAAAGTATTTGGGACTGACTGATTTTGATAACAATAACTATTTGATATCATCATCCGTGATGATTATGATGAAGAGCTCCCTCTGTCTTGTGTATGGATGCACAGGTACATTTGCGTGACATTGGTATTACTAAAATAGATTTCAGAATTGGAGATGATTCAAAAAATATTTCTACTTCAAAGTTATCCCTGTTTTTGATATGAGATGATGTTTCATTCAATGTTCATCATATGCCAGATTTCTTTATGAGTAATTTTTATGTTTCATTAAAAAAAGGAAAACAAAAAAAATCTCCTAAATTTGAATTTTATTCCATTAAAAAATTCCTATGGAAGGATTTTTACACAGAATATTTTAGCACTGACCCTTTCATATGTACAACTCCCTCACACTAACATCAGGAGCTCAGGTAACCAACACTCAAGGTACCACCGCTAGGCATTCAGGAATATGAACTGAAAATATTACATTATAGAATAAATACATGAATGGCCATGTATGATAGCTACCTAAAGTGCTCTTGCAAGAATGCTTTTATATTGAATAACACTATCTCAATCCTTTTCTGATCATTTGCAATCAAAATAGAATTGGTGATCACACTAGAAATAGGTTTTAAAGTCATGCAAGAAGTACCCAAATTTTCATTGTTTTAATGATGTGTTTTCATATGAATTGAGGAAAAAAAAACGTATTTGAGCACCTCAACATCAATGACTTCTGCTATTATGACACCAGATAATCGAAAAATGAGGGAACTATATTGTTTTGGGTTATTTGAACATGATCTTTGATTTCGTTTTTGTTAAATTATGATGAAAATTGAGTTTCATTTTATGACAAAGTTTTACCCGTGATATTTCAATTATTTTTAGTTTTGATACTGAGCTTTTGATCTTAGTATGCATATCAATGTTCCTAAAAATACTCTGTGATTTGTTTGTAGAAGATGAAAACAAATAATCCCACTTACATAGTTACTATACATAAAGTATTTGAGATTCATTGTGACATGCATCAGAATCCAGAGTATTCGAGCTTCAAAATAATTTTTAAAAATAAGCTGTAGATAAGGAAAATATCAATAGAAGTTTGTCAAACTTTGATCCTGAATTTCGCCACTTTTTAAAAATGCTGCGTTTGGCATTTACTATGTGCAGATACTCATATATATATATATATATATATATAACAAATTTCTGTGTGTTTGATCAATGTCCCCAGGTAAGATTAGGATCAGTGAGTCAAGACTCCTGTGGCATTGGAACATTTCAATGTTTGTAAACAAATTACCTGTGACAGCAGTAACTTCTGCTGCTTGTGTTCATGGTCTTGCAAAAGGCGGTCCACCATGTTCAAAGAGCTATTGACAAAACTAATGAAATTTTCACATTTCTAAACGTGTAAAGACCCCAAAGTTGTCAGCAATTTGGCCTAGGGCTCAACTTATGAAGCCCTCACTTGGGTTTAGACTTATTACAAATGGCATATGCAACTGGAACACTATACTCAATGCTACAGTAACTGCTTAGATGTAGATGCTAACACATAAAAGTATGGAATTATAACATTATTGTTATAAATAACAATGGGCCTATGTAAGCCTTCGAGGAAGTCTCTTCAGGAGAAATACTATAACTGATGGAGTATAAGATCCTCACCCCCATTTCATCAGGGAGTGAAAAAAAAAATCATCATCATAATCAGTCTTTTATCATCAGTTGTTGCACATAGGCCTACCCCAGGATTCGCCAGACCTCTATATCATGGACATCACGGAGCCGATACTTTCTGAACTTGTCTAGATAGTCTCTCCGTCTTGTATTCTGCCAGCTTTGGTTTTGCATGTGATCTCTAGGGATCCATGTTGTGAGTCGTGATGTCCATCGGTTGTCTGCCAGTCTTACAACATGACCAGCCATATGTCATTTAAGTTTTCTAATGAAGTCTATGATGTCTCTGACTCCTGTTTTTTTTCTAATATATTGCGATGTCTTATCTCTTCATGTGATGTTGAACATGATTCTCTCATGTGCACGTTGCATGGTTCTCAGTTTGCAGGTCAGTCTTTTGGATAGGTTCCATGTTCCAGCTCCATGGGTGACCATCGGGAAGGAACATTGGTTATATACTCTTCTTTTTAGGACTCATGGGACATTTTTGGTCTTGGAGATTGAGCTTCCTTAAATTCCTTTCATATATCACCCGGTTTTTGTTTTAATTTTTTAAACTCCTCTTCAAGTTCTGGCCAATGAGTGGATCGACAATGAAAGTTACACTTACCTTTTGAGACCAAAAAAGTGTGGGAAGGGTCTTCGTGGTTGTCAAATACAGTCTACAAAGTTGCCCTTCCTTTGTCATCTTTTGAAAATGAGACACATCACTTGTTTTTTTTGGGGGGGGGGTAATCAATTTTTGCTGAGGCTCTTGCTTTTTTTGTTTTTGTTTTTTCTCAGAAAAGGCTGCTAAATTGACTTATTTCATTTGTATTTCCAATTCTCTGATTATATTATATTCTTTTATTATATTTTATTAATCCAAATTACATAAGCTTTCATGTGTCAACATTATCTGAAAGTTTTATTACAATATGATTATAATTAATGGAGAAAATAACATCTAAACAGACATATTCAACAGATTTCAAACGGGATGCGAGTAGAAAATTTTTGTTTGTTTCAAAATAATGTCCCATGCTTACATGAATTGTGAAAGCTTTAGATGTTTGCAGAAGAAGTGGATAAGTCTCTGGAAAGAAAGTTTTAATGTAACTTTCATTCAGGGCAGTCAAAAAAGATTTTTTAAAAGTGACTAAAAATATCAAGCTGAAGTTATCAGTAAATTGAATGATAATGGTTTATATTTCATTGAAATGAAATCAAATGACAAATATCTTCATTTGACACCCAGCTATGTTGCTTAAACCTCGAAATAATGATACAGTTTTCATTTCGAGTTTTAAAACAAAACTAACATATTGAGGTGTAGGGTACATTTGAAACACTTCCGCAATATTTACCATTATGTTTTTGTGGACATCCTCCCCCGTATGAAGGGAAATTTTTCAAAATGAAAATGGGGATTTTTTTTCTGTGTGTACAACCAGCCTCAAAATTTAAAGAAAAAAGATTCCGGGGAGGAATAACGTTTAGTCTTTGGACCTAGTCTTGTATGAGCATCCTCTATTTTCTTGTATGAGTGGGAGGTAGAAAAGTAGCTGACCTTTTTATGAATTTAAGGGTTAATATTCAATAGCCTTATTCCATCAATAATGCTTGCATTAATTTCTCTCACTGACAATCCTTTTTCATCACTATTCGCAAAGCATTTCTTTATTGTTGAATAATTAGGGAAGCATTTACATTATATATAACCCTATTCTATCAATAATTCCTGCCCACTAAAAACTCTTTTTTTTTCCTGATTTTCTATGCATGACGCAGTTTGAGTGCCAAAACTTGCTACAAAAGTTTGCCAGAAATTGCAAACTTCAGAACTTGATCATCAGATTTTTTTTCAGATCTTCACTGCTAGAAATGTTTAGTTTGTTTATACAGAAAGTGAATTGGCCAAGTTGTGGAGTAATGGTGAAGTTGGTAGACAGTGATAAAACTCCGAACATTACCTATATATAGGTTCAAATACAGTCAGCACTAACTTACAATTGTGTTCGTCCCATTTTTTTTTTCTTTTAAATTTCCCTTACCACTAGAATTTATTGTGTAACTATAGATATAATCATAAGAGTGAAAGTTTTGACACATTCATTTAATATATCTTACCTGTTAATAACACAGGTTAGATAAACAGCTAGCTCTCAAGATTATACATATATTAACATAGATCTGTTTCAACGTTTTGCATTGTTCTTACATGGAATATATGCGACTTTCTTTTCCTTAAATATAAACACATCTGATCACCTTATATTTTTAATCTGTATAAGCATATCTCTGCAACATAACTAGATTTGAAAAATGGCACGACTTGAAAGAAATGAATACAGGTGTGTGTGTGTGTGTGTGAGAGACTGGAAAATAAACTTGAGGTGCGGGGTGGGAACATAGTTTGAACTCACTATTATGAAATAGTGTTCAGCAATATTGATCTAATTTTGAATTTTAATTCAACTTGATTCGAAATGCTTATTGATTTTCAATAATTTTTCTAGGAGACTACTAGGATTAAGACGCTGACTTCAAGGATTTTAGGCGGATTAAAAAAAAAAAGTGTATTCACTTTGACTGGAATCATAATTTCAGCTGATGGATATTGCAGTTTGGCTACTAATCGTCAATTTATTTGATTGCAACTGCTTTTACAGCTGTTGGGCATACGAGAAGTTGATGCTGATATCCTCTGCTCTTTGAAAGTTAGCTTTACGTCACATTTTGGCTTCTTTTTTTTTTTCTTTTTTGTTAAAAGGCAAAAAATGAAAATAGTTTTTAGTGTTCATTTTGTAGCGAGCCATTATAGAAGCAATACACACCCTCTTCCTCTCTTTCCTAAACCCTGGTCTCCTGTACACCACAACTTCAGAAATTTCAACTTAATAAACCGTCATCACTATAATCTGAGTCTGAGAATGCTCAGAAATTTTCTCTGAAATCATTAGTATTTTCTCTCTTGCTCGCAGGTTTTTATGGGAATTCTCTCAACTCAAATAGTGTTGGAAACCTGCACTGATCTTTTCAAACTGTCTGACTCTAACATACTGTCTCATCTTCAATTTCAATGTGAAAATAGTACTTATCACTTGTCACTCGTCAGCCTTTGGATACTTCTGTTACTAATTGTGAAAGCAACATTTGCTTACAACCAAAATTTAGGATAAAATCTAGCTCAATAAGGCCATTATTTTTTAGCTCTAAATAAAAAAGTACTTTCAATGTTTATATTTATATTTTTTTTTTCAAAGAAAACATGTTTGTGTTCAGTATGCTTCCAGCCTTTAAGTTGTCTTTCACAATATCATGTTATTTACATTTATTTATATGCAGACACTTACTAAAAGAAGCAGAAATTAATTTAAACTATTTGCCTTCATAATAGAATTTTAAATTTTTCATAATCTGACTTGTGTAATATATAGACACACTAGTTGAAAAAAGATTGTGGATATTTTTGAAATTCTAAAATTTGTTTATTCATTTTTTGCAAAGAAACTATTGAATTTGTTCCAATGGTATAGTGTATTGTTTCATGGTGGGTAGGAGATGTTCTCATTGGGAAAATAGTTCCCTTCGAGTGGATGAGTCCATTTGTTGAGGACAGAAGCAGAAAACAATCTCTGTTTATTATTATAGAAAGATGTTTACAGAACATTTCTTTTTTATTAACTTAATTATAGATTACAAAATTGAGATGTATATATAGCAAAAGTATTATGCAGAGCAGCCATTCTGAAAGGGAGCCATATCCCCTCACTCCATCCTTTGGATTCCTGCCACATTTGAAGGGGGCCGTAGTCCAACATAATAAATGAATTTCTGTCTATTTGTGTTGTATCCGTTTTTGAAAGGGGACTCTGGAACCATAGAAGAACTTTTAAGGTTGTTGTGGTTCCCTCAAAAAGGTTAAGAATAGCTGATGTAGAAGAGGGAAAAAAAAGTGTTTTCATTTACCATTTGAGGGGGAAAATACTGTCTCTGAACTTCCTATATTAACATAGAAATTTGAGTTAATTGAAACTCTAGCTCTCTACTCATACCCTAAATTCTGTTACTCTGTCATGTTTTTTGACTTTACATATATCATGATTTAAGATTATCTAGGTGTTAGTTGTGAAATATGGAGACTTTTCTCTGTACAGGGGGATCAACTCCCCCAAGTGCAAACTCTAACTCGGACATCAAGTATATGAAAGCATGTGACTTTTGGAATAAACAGAGACAAATAAACACTTTTTTCTATAGAATCTTGACCCAAAGAATTCAAACGTGTCTTGATTCTATTTCAGAACAAAAAATGTGGAAAGATGTTGAGAAATCTCATGATGTTTTCATATTAAGCTCTACTTGAACTTGACTTAGTGTTGAATGTATTGAGCACATGAGATAAACTCATCACACATCAGTTATTGTATTATATTATATTGTATTCCTGATCTGTACTTTGTGTGTATATATATATATATATATATATATATATATATATATATATATGTGTGTGTGTGTTTTTCTCTAATCCTTAAAGTGTCTATTTTATGATTCTATCTGTTAACCAGATGAAATAATGTTCAATTGGGTTCAAATCAATTCTATATTATACCCCAACTCAGACACAAAAAAAAAAAAAAGAAAGAAAATAGCATAACTTTGGAAGTAAACAATACACAGAGGAAAATGAACACATCTTATGCTGTTCTGACCCAAGGAATTCAGTAAAATGGTTATAATTAAGATTCTAATACACCTTCACTTTATTCCTGGACAAAAACATCAAAAGCAAAAAGATGTTGAGGAATTAGATTATGTTTTCATACATAAACTAGATGTTGACTGATTATCTTATAATCTGTTTTCTCTTAATCCTCAAAGTGTCTGTTCTGTGATTCTGCCTATTAATAGGCTGGAATAAGGTCCAATAATAAAGTTCGAATCAACCCTATTTGCCCATAGTGCAGACCTGAGCTCAGACACCAAAAAGTAGAAAATTGCATAACTTTCGAAATAAACAATATACAGAGACAAATGAACTCATTTTTTCCATACAATTTCGACCCCAGAAATTTAGAAACATGGTTACTAATCATATCAAAAAACACATCTTGGCACTATTTCAGGATAAAAACTGGGGGAAAGGGAGAAACAGGTCAGAGGAAGTATCTACTTTATATTGAAAAAGATAATCATTTATTTTTTCAAATCTCTATAGTCTCTGTAAGTCAAGAAACATGTCAGACCAAGTAACAGAATTCTGGACCCAAGATGTTAGCTAGAGCCAGTACTACGTGTAAACAATATTCTTTATTAGGCTTCTCTGTCAAGCATTTGTTGAATTGTCTCCCATTGTTCAATGAACAAAACTTCCTTTCTCCTGCTACTTAGCCAATGTTATTTTTCCTGTAACTAAGTGACACAATCCTTTCTCGTCTTCTTTCCTTCTTTCTATTTGTTTATCTCTCTTCATTCCATTCTTTGTGAAAACTCACGCATGATATCATTACACACCGACCTGGCACTTTTTCTCCTTTTTTTTTCCTTTTCTTTTTCTTTTTTTTCTTTTTTCTTTTTTTTTCCAATTTTCTTTTTTTTCTTTTTTTTTTTTTTTCCGAGTGAGTTAATTGAAGGTCAAACTTTCTGCTTCATATCAATCAAACTGTAACTCTTGACTTTCTATACAGTACAATATTGCATTTCATTTCCAGTGTATTCACCATATGGAAAAACTGTAAAACAAATATTTTAAATTTGATCACTTTTCAAGAGGAAGAACAGGGAATAGTTTTACATATTTATGCTTTTTCAGAGTGTGTGTGTGTATTTTTTTTTTTCCTTCTTCCCCCAAATCTTAATGTCAGAAATGTTAGAAACTTCCTCCAAAGAATCAAAAGATAATCAAGCCATTAGAATTGGAACAGTTCCATGTGCTGAACATAGCATCTTAACCCCTTACCGATAACGGAAATTTCAGTCTTTGCATTTCTATAGCTATCTCAATGAAAATTTCCGTGAAAAAGCAATACTACTTGACAAGTATTTGATCTTTTGAATTCAACGAAAAGAATATACAGGTGATGGTTAGTCATTCAATGGAAAGCATCACATGACCAACATTTTTTGGGCAGCATACCATGTAGGAGGTGATCAATTAAAGAAAATTGGGAAAAAAGATGATCACTAAAAGAGTCCAAAGTTCTTGAAAAGTATGAATGTTGCCGGGCACAAACTAAAAAGGCCAATTTAGCATGAACTTACTTTATAAATTGAACTTGATATTTGCCACGTTTTAACCCAATTTTTGACATTATGCGCCTCCTTCTGGGGAAGAATTCAACTTCGTTAACACTCCCCTTTTTTCTTTTTTTGACATTATACCACTTATAGAATTACCCCCCCCCCCTCTTTTTAGCAGTACCACCCTTTTAAACATTTGCCCAACTTTTCTTTTTTTTTTCAACATTAATCATCTTTTTAACTTGAGCACCCTCCATAACCCCATTTTAATGATAGCCCCCACTTTATTTACATTAGATGTTACAACATGATAGATAGCCAGTCACAGCCACTTAATTAAAAAGACATTAGGAGAAAGAATGTGAGAAGGGGTTGATGAAAAAAAATAAGAGCCGGTGTACAAAAATTCTAACAGCAGAAGTAAGAAAGATAGATAGTAAGTTTAATGGCGTGAGAAATGAAAGAAAGCAGGAGGAAAATAGAAGAGAAAAGGGTAGATGATCATTTAGTTCTAGTTATCAGGTGAAAGAAGAGGGTAAGTTAATTCAGTAAAAGAGATAGCAATATAGAAAAATGACCCTTGCCTATAAGTTAGAGGACCAATAGTTGGTCACCAGTAGACATGTAGGGGACTAGGGATGGTTTACAGGCCACAGACAATAAAAGGACTGATTGACCAGTCTCTCTTCCCCCCCCTTTTTTTTCTAACAGTATATAGGGGGAGTGATAATAAAATCATTCAAAATTTAATGAAACTCGGACATGTCTATTCAAAAGGTGCATGTTAGGAAAGGGCCAAACTTTGTTGTGTGGATCATCATCATCATCATCATCATCATCATCAGTCTTTTAACGCCTGTTGTTGAATATAGACCTTCCTTGGGATTTGCCACATTTCTCTATCACAGGCATTGCAGAGCCAGTATTTTCTGAATTTGTCTAGTTAATCTCTCCATCTTGTATCCTGTCGGCCTCGGTTTTGCATGGGGATCCATGTTGTGAGTCGTGATGTCCACCAGTTGTCTACCATTCTCACAATGTAACCTGCCCATAGCCAATTAAATTCTTTAATAGGTTCTATGATGTCCCATTTTCTTCCTGATATATTGCGCTGTCTTGTGATCTCTCCATGTGAGATTGAGCATGATTCCCTCATGTGCGCGTTGCATGCTTCTCAGTTTGTGGGTATTTCTCTTGGTTAGGTTTCATATTTCAGCTCCATAAGTGACTATTGGGAGGATGCATTGGTTGTATACTCTTCCTTTTAGGATTATTAATTTCCTGTTCATCTTACAAAACTATAGCTTTGAAGTATTTTGGTTAATTCTCTTTAAGGTTGTCAATTTAGATATTTTATATCTAAATTCAGGTCTATAGATAAAAAGTAAGGAAATATACTCTTATTTATTCAACAGTAATAAGAAAATTATTTTCTCTACTATCTTCTACGATGGAAGAAAAACAGTTGAATAAGTTGGAAAACAAGAATATAATTCCTCAAGTTGGGTTTGATGAAATGAGAAAAAGAATAGAATTTGACATCATTAATAGAAGCAATCAAAGAAAACTTTTTTTAAATTGCATCACATTGAACTATAATTCAAATTAACAGGAAAGAAAACTGATTTTCTCTCTCACTCTCTAAAAACATTTTCAATCTATAAACACACACTCCTGAAAGCTAGTGACATAATCTTGTTCTACAGAAAATTTCAGGAAAAAAAAAAAAAACCCTGATTATTTTTCTTCATGAACTCTGACATATTGAGGCAAAAAATTATATTCATATGAATATTTGTTGTGATCGCTGACCCAAACAACTTTAAACTTGACACTGCAATGTCCAGTGCAGGGACCAAGATATCTGGCGAATATCAACTTTGTACAATGACCAGCTGTTGACTTATCTCAGTGTATGAACACACAGATTTCTCAAATTATAGTTAAACGGTAATCGGATAGTGTTTTATCTATCTTATTAATTCTAGCTATTTTTTTTATTTATTGGATTTCATTCATCTGTATTTGAATTGAGTTATGTTTTGCATTTGGTAAATTCTTGTTATAAGAGAATGATAAATGTAGTCCGAAATAATATCGATCAAAAATTTTGTGTATTTTGAAAAAACAAAATTATGATGAGATACATTTACATTGGACCGAATTCAAGTGATATATTTACTTACGCACAATTCCCCATCCACCAGAGTGCTCCATTTTAGAGTTGAAAGAGCATTGCTATAGCAGCTTCTAATGGATGAGTTGCCTTACCTAAAGAGTGCTCAACCCTGAAGAAGCAAGCATTAATTATAATAATAATTAATGATTATGTCATCCACAGACAGCTGTCTCATTGTATTCCAACTCTTCAGTGTAGCTATAAACCATCCAATATATATATATATATATATATATATATATATATCCCAGCAAGAAAGCTCGGGATATATATGACCAAGAGTTTCAGAAGGGTTAAAGAGCAGTAACATGAATCGATATTATTTCTTATTCAAAAAGATTCTTTTTTGAGGAACTTGACTAAATCCTTTCTTTTGTTTTCTATTCCAGCGACACACAATTTCTGGTATTTCAACTGGTTCCACCAAAATGCATGATTCACCTCCTTCCTACTCGGAAGCAATGCGACTCCAACACGCCTCCCCTGGGCTGCCCCCAACTCCTGGAGCCACCTTGCCTGCAAATTGGCACCACAGTTCCTTACAGCAACCTCCTACGCCACCACGGGGTCCCCACACCCATAAACGAAGTCTGTCCGCCAGTGGCAGCTTGTTAGACCTGGACATACACGATGTACCTGTGTCCCCTCCCTTATCATTAACGTCCAACACTGTCCCCAAAACCCCGTACAGGTCATCCAGCCAGTCCGCTGGGGGCTCGATACGAGTCTATCGCAACTGGAATCCGCCCATGTTGGGTACTCTGCCAGACGATTTCCTCCGCCTGAACCTGGGCCCGAAATCCCCTAACCTCCCTCCTCCACCCCCTCCCCCTGCCCAACAGAAAAATCCTTCTCCAACAATGACAGCAACAGCAGCGGCAGCAGCAGCAGAAACCAACACAATGTTGCCACTGCAGAGGAAAAGTCAAAGAGCCTCAAAGACAATGGTAAGTTCTGGTCAATAATTTGGTTTTCACATGCACGGACATGTTTTCAAATTATTTTTGTTTTCTTCATCAAATCTCCAACAGCATTTTGTATTGTGTTTGTTTGTTTGTTTGTTCAAGTCTGGAGTTGACTTTTTTTTTCTGCTGTAACATGAACAATCCTCACCAAATTCATGTCAGCAAACTCCTCACTGTCCGCCCTGTCATGTTGAACCAGATAGATCTGTAAAATTAATTTTCCCCAACAGTGATTTGAAATGACAGCCGACTGATTGATAAGTTGCTCTCTCACCAACTGAGCTAAATTGACGAGTCTCACATATCTACGCTAATAGGCTACAGCTTATTTCATTCTAAGAAATAAAAAAAATACATTTATAAAATCAATATTTCCTTATTGTGCTCAAATCATGACCAGGTGATTGGTAGCTGGTTTTCTTACCGACTGAGCAAAACTGACAAGTTATAAAAATATATCTTTTTATATCTATATAGATGTACAAGGGCTTATATTATTCTAATGAATATTCTTACTAAAAAAATATGTAGTCCTATAATTCTCTATTCATTATAGATACCGTAGAAAAGTGATCATCTTCAGTCCGAAAAGACAGGGTGGAGTTTGACTATTGTTGCAGCCAGTTTTGTTCGTATAACTAAATGCTGTTCAATGTCATGAGGGATAAATACAAACATTATTTAATTATATGAACTCCTTAAATTACTACTTATAAAGTGTTTCAAGTACTGTTTTTAAATCAGTCACTGGAACGTCGACTCTGATGATAGCTGACCATCACTTGATGTTTCATTATGCTTTATTTATGTGTTTATGATAGCAACAAAGCAAGCATTTGAACTGGGTCACATCCATTGCTAGAATCATTCTCAATATAAGAGGGGATGAAAAAGTGTAGCCAGAAAATTATGGTTGATGCAAATCATTCATAATTCTAAATAGTGATCAGTGCCTGGAGTACAAAATTTCAGGCTTTTTTCTAATTGTAGGGTAAAATCCTATTGTATATGTGTGTAAGCCAGAAGCCTGATTGGTAAGTCAGCCATTGTGTTAAAACAGGCTCTCGGGGATAAGGGATGCGAGTTTGGAATATCACCAGCAGTTTATTTCTTATTACTCATCTATGCCGCTAACAATAATCGGACGATGATCTGAGAGTTAGGATAAAAAGCAACTGAAATTAAGAGGAGAGAAATACTCGTCCAAAAATTAATAATAATTGACAATGTTACGCCTAAGGAATTTAAATAAAATATTTTTCCACCCACTCTTTCGTAATATTCAGCTATCTGCACCACTTAAACATTATCCAAGTGATTTTTTTTTCTATCTAGTGTTTAAAAGAAAGTTCCCCTCCTCCAAAACAACTGGAAGAAAAATTCTACTCAACTTTTTTCTTTTTTTTTTTTTATTGATGTGTACTGGATATTATTCTAGAAGTAATGGAAATATATGGTTGATAAATGCTCTGACTCTCCTGTCTGTATTGTTATAAATGGCTGTGGGTAATTTGCAAGCTAAAGATGAGCTGTTGGGAAGTTGCTCTTTTCCTTTCCAATCTGCCACTAGCTCCTCCAGTCAGTGAGAAATAGCTTGGTTTTCTGCTGATCAAGGAAGTTGAAAGACATCCATCAGACGAACAACTCCCCTCCTTTATCTCAACACTTAGCACATATATGGCTTACTAAATTTAGTTGTTGAAAACTTCAACTGTATGTTGGTAAAAATAATCTTCAGCTGTTGTTAAGACTAAAACAAGACCTGAGAAGTAAAATGAGTTTGGGGTCAGGTGATGGGCCGGATAGGTGTCTGGTACTGGTTGCATTTTACTGAAATAGACAATCACTCATTATTTCTTCTTGGGTCAGTTCGGTTAGATTACATTCTTATCCTCATCATTATAGTTACCATCAATGGCTTCAGTGTCAAAGGGGCATATATTCTAAATATATCTTAGCGGAAACTATGATACCAGCAAAGAATAATACCATTTTTTCAATACAGGTACATTAAGGGTTATATAAAACGGTTGTACACCACCATTATTTTTTTGTTGACTGTATGGTTCCAACTTTCAAACAATGTCTGACTGAAAAGGCCTAATCTACCCATGAGATTTATACAAGACACATATGTATGTTATACATGTACATACAAACATACATACATACATACAAACATACATACATACATGCAAACAAACATACATACATGCAAACAAACATACATACATACATACATACATACATACACACACATACACATACACACACACACACACACATATATATATATATATATATATATATATATATATATATATATATATATCTATCTATGATTATTTGACCATCTATGAAATACTTTCCTCTACTCCGAAAAAAGTATCCAAATATTACAAGGCTTCTGATGTGCTGGTATTATAAATGAAAGGCTTGAGATCTATAGCTAGGGGTTTGGGATAAGTCATGGTGAAAAGTATTAGGAAAAAATATCCTTGTAGAATGTGTTTATAATCTAGTTAATATAGTACTTTCTGATTTATTCCCAAGAATGTCAGTCAGAATACAGGTCTCTTGTTTAGTCAATGAGAAATAACAAAAATAGAGTTGGCGGGTGTGGGAATGTGAATTATCCCAGGGAATCAAATGACTTTCAACAATGCAATTTCCTGGTTAATACTGTGTGCCAAGCAATGCATCTGTCAGTCTATGTGTCATTACAATAAAACTTTAGATGTTTTTCTAAAAATCTACATTCACGACTTCTTTTACCTCTGCCAACAAAGTTGGAAGAGGTACATGTACTCATGTTTCTTTCGACTGTTCACACAATATCTCCAAAAGTTCTCAATAAGTTTCAGTGATACTTCTTGGACGGGTGGGCCATGGAATGAGGAAAAACTGGCTGAATTTTCAATGTGGATCCAGAAATTTTTTCTTGATTTAGAGAATTTTTTCATATATTTATATCTATTCACTCACATATGTCTGATGGATCAGTGATCATGGCTATGGTGATTCTATTATATACTTTTATCCTATATCCAAAATTTGAAACTTGGAACAATACTAGCTGAAGTACCCATCTATGAAGGGTTAAATATTTATGGAGTGAAAAGGACTAAGGTTGTTAGACTTGTAAAAAAAAAAAAAGGTTTCCCTACTATTGGAACTCCTTAAAGGAAAAAGTTTCCCTTCACTTTTGACCCTCTAAAGGGGAAAAAATAAGTTTCCTTCCACTTATGATCCCTTAAAGAATTATTTGTATAAACAAACAAAATGAGAAGGTATGTATAATGAATGGAATGGAAAGTAAGGGTCTAGTTTAGTACTCTATTTAGATTGCAAATAGAATCCAAAACTTTTCACCTTAAAACCTTGCCCTTGTTCTATTGAGCATGCATGCCAAGTGGTGAAAGTGTGTCTGATAAAGAGCATCCCCAGTCTGGCTATATTGACAGTCTGTATTCTGTTTTGTATTACGTACACATCGACAATTCATTTGCATTCTCCTCTGATGTCTTTGTTTTTGCACAATACAGATTATTTCAACCCATGAATTCAGCAAAAGCATGTTGGAACAAAAGATGAAAGAGAACGAACGACGGCGACGTTCGACCAGCCATGACATTGACCCTGAGTTGATGCAGTATTTGGATGATGAGCGGCTGGCCATTGTGATACAAAACAGTGAATTTCTCCAGGAGCTGCGTGGAAACGAGGATTTCATGAAAACTCTGGAGAAAGGTGGGTCTCTGCAATTTTGCTTTTGTTAATCCACGAAGACAATTAATTTCACTGAACTAGCATCAGAATCACACAAAATCTGCTGTTCGAAAAAAAATTTTTTTGCTCCTAATATTTGCCACATGAATACACAATGTCTCAAAATATTATTTTTGATAGATTATTAAAAAAATGTCTGATTTAATAATGTCTGGGCAACAGTGATTCATTTGTGCAAGATTCGATTGTACGTATATATTATACATAAGGTGATACAAATCCCTGAACTCTACATGTTATGATTGTACCATTCAACATGAATGCCCACACAGGTGATGCTCATTGTTACCCAGCTCACAGTCATTTCACCTGTAGGCTTTGTGCTATCTACTCCTATTCTAATTTCGTCTGAGGTTTTGTGACGGTGTCTGGGAACATCTCTGCATCTGCATTAAATTTTGCGTGAAATTTGGCAAATCTGCCAACAAAACTCTTGAAATGCTTTGTTAGACTTTTGACGAACATTCTATAGGTTGAACATAGGTTTTTTTAGTGGCACGTGCATTTCAATGTCAATTGAGTGTCTATTCAAAGTTACTATAATTCACCAAATGTCTTTTTTTTTTGTTCATCTGTCAGTCAACGCGAAACTCAAGAATGGCACATGTTATAGCATTATAATTTTTTGAAAATAATTTTATTCTTGGCATGATCAGGGAACTTTCTGATAGCCCCTTGTATATATACTTTTATTGCATTTAGTAACAATATCTACCTGGGATTCTTTGGAATTTAAGCTCGAATACACTAGACTAAATACCGGCCTGAATGGGTGGAGTATATTGCAGTCTAATTACCATCTACCTTTCTATTTTATAAATTCCTTTTATGGACAGTAATTTTTTTTATTTGTATTTACTTCTAGTATATTTTAGAAGAGCAATAAGACTTGTTTAATTCTTATTAATTCATTTAAAACATCTTTTTATTTTCTAAATAGTGCATTTCACCTTGCTTCATCTCCAGGAAAAAAACAAAAAAAACAGCTGACACAAAATTGTTTATCCCCTCAAAAACCATAATTGGGGGCGGGGTGACTTTGCTGGAAATCTTTTCCTGGCATCAAACCTATTTTGGCATAAGCCCATTTGGCCTCTGGCATTTTGGCGTTAGAAAAAAATGTCGATTGATTCATCATCTGTAATCAATAACTTAATTGAAAAAATATTTTTGTGCTGTAAATAAAACTTACATTTTCTAAAAATTAAATGACATTTTTCAATTTAGATTTACTCTCATATTTGCTTGGCATAAATTGAAGAGTAGAACATTCAAGAATCGTCTACAGTTTGACTAAAAATGAAAACTGATTTACCTTTGATTTTTAACATTCAATCGACTTTCTCATTCATTTAAAAACAAAACAGATGTAAATTCTGTGCAATTTTCCTCTAAATAAAACCACAGCCTATAAGTCGAGTAGACGGTATCGAGTACCAGTGGACATGAATAATTGAACTTAAGTAGTAAATGAATAATATAGTTTGTTTCCAAACACATCCTCTGATGAATAAGTCATCGAGCAAGGAAACTAGCTTATAACTGCTAGAAATTTATGGTTTTATTTATTTTTTAATAAATGAATAAAGTTTTCAAACTCATTTGGCAAAGAATAAGTCATCAAGCAAGTAAACTGTAGCTAATAACAGCAAATTAAAAATATAACATTGTTCAATTTTTTCATCTTCAATTCTTATTCAGAGCATAAGAAAAGTATTTTTCTTGTGTTTGTATCTTTGATAGAGAGGGGTGCAGTATGTCCTTGAAAATGGGGAGAGTATGAGAAAGAGAATAAAATGCAATCTCCTCTCCAAGAGTCATAGTAAATTTCAATCATTTGCCAAAACTGATGCTGTGAGCTGCCACAGGGCATGTGACCATTTTAGGAGGAGTTTGGATCGGAAATTTCACCCACTCCCCTGACATTAGATAGGGGTGATTTCCAATTCAAACTCCTTCTGCCTAGAGCTCCCTAAAGTACCCATAGAAAATTTCATGGGGTTATGTTAAGTAGTTATTGCAGTTGGTTGTCATGTACAGGTGGTCAGATTAACAGACAGAGATTTGGTGAATTATAATAAGATAAACACACTCGCTACAGAGATTTGATTGATCTGAAAATGTTCCAAAAGATTGCTTCTTAAGGAATTGAAATTATGTCGTCAATAGAGGCCACTATCTTCAGCAGAGCTACAATATTCTCTGGACATTTTGAAAGTCATTTATTAATTCTTCAGTGAAGGTAAAGAATGTAAATCAAATTGAATAGGTTGCCATTTGTTCAATTTACCTTCCCTTTCTATCTCTCTACTCCATTCTTTCCTATTTCCTTTCTTTCCCCCCCCTCTCTCCCTAGTTTCTTTTCACCCCACTCCTTATTTCCTTTCTGTTTCTCTTTCTTTCTACCCTTCCCCCTACTGTCTAATTCTCTTTCTTTTCACCTCCTTATTTTTTCTCTCTCTCTCTCTCTCATTATTTCTGATTGATCTGTTCCTAATATATAAATGGAATGTATGTACATGTGTATTTCTGTCTACTCAGGAATACCTTGAATAAAGCAGTTCTGATCAGTACAGTGAAAGCTATTACTATACAAATTAATGTCACTAAGTATATGCTGCAAAAAAAAAAACCATCAGATTATAATAAAACCTTGAACAGCACAGAAAATTTTGGGAAAAAAAAAAAATTAAACTGCACTAATCAAGGTTTACCAGTATATGTAATTATCTACATATTTGTATACACATATGCATCATACATATATATGTATATTTGTCTTTAATGCACTGTTTGTTATTGTAGAAGACTGCATTGCTAAAAAATCTCAATTTCTTTGCTGACAGAAGACTCTTCCATCCTTTTTTTTGTCACAGATCGCATGAATGCTGCTGCTTTTGAGCCTACTGCTCTTCCCCAGCCTTCCCCAACTGGACCAAAAGAAAATGGTAAGTTAACTCTTTGAACACTGGCGGCCGCTTCAGTGGCCATGGCCTTTCGAAAGTCCAGAGAACCCGAGCAGCTGCTTCGGCGGCAGTTTCATTTATAAAAATTGAAACGTTCCGACAATCCAGGAATCGTGACCTACTGGCGCTAATCTGACCCCGGGGGACACTGATTGGATGCGTTAGATATGCTGTTTGTATCCTCTCGCAAGTTTCATGTCGTCTTTTTATCGTGGCATTTTTTTTTTTTTTTTTTTCCTTCCCATCACGACGATCCAGTTCGATGCACTCTTCAGAATTTTCTATTACTTTAATACTGTGTATCAGCGTGAGGGAGTCTTACATGTGAGGGGGTCAGTGTTCAAAGGGTTAAGTCCCTACCTTGTCTAATTAGATTCATCTTTAGAGAAGATAATTATTTCTCTATTCAATCTCTCTATCCTGTTTCTCTCTTCTCTTCCATCTCTTTCTTTCATTTCTTGTTGCTCGCAGCCGGGCCAGTCAGAGGATTCAGGAAGAGTGGGGGGGGGTGCTTTGGCTTGCATTATTGAGCTTGATGTACAGATCGGTCTCCTACTTTGCAGGAACAATGAAATCACCATTGAAGGCTCTTTATGTGACCCCAAGCTTACAGCACCTAGTATTCCCAGAAGTCACTTATATAGGTACTGATCAGACTTGACATTGCTTAACTTTGGTGATCGTACTAGGACCGATGTGTCCAACACGATTTGGCTGTTTCCATATTATCAAAGGACTTCATTACTCACCTTTCATTGATTCAGAAAGGAAAAGGCACAGTTTCAAGACGAGCAAATCTCAGCAATATTTGAAGGCCCTTGATTGGGGTTGATCATTATTTTCCTGGGGTAAAGATCTTTATTTCTAGCTAGATTTCCCGTACTGACAAAAATGACATGTATGGATACACGTTTACATAGTATTTGAGAGTAGCATTCTGTTGACTGCTAATGGATACTCTTCTTTGTTATTTTGTTTTTATTACTTTTTATGTGATATTTTGAATTCATCATTTTTACTACATCATCAGAATATAAAATTCTATTTTACTATGTCAGTGATGGGACAATGCCAATTGTGTGTGGATGATCAACTTTAAAACTAGGTCCATTTTCATTTTAAGAAATTACTGATATAGAAATAGAGAATCTTTCTTTTTTCCTTCCTCACATTTCTCTCTCTCTTCTTTTTCTCTCTCTCTCTGCTTTTCTCATTGTAGCTTTCTTCAATTTTTCATCTAGTTTGTATCCTCATTTACTTCTTTTTTTTCTTCCTAACTAGAATATTTTTTCTCTTTTATGTCAATTTTTCGGATTTTTGTTTTCTCTCTTGTTTTCCATTTATGTCTCTCCTTTTTTCTTCCTCTCTCCCTTTTCTTCTTTCTTCCTTCCCACTTTCCCTTTTCTTCTTTCTTCCTTCCCACTTTCCCTTTTCTTCTTTCTTCCTTCCCACTTTCCCTTTTCTTCTTTCTTCCTTCCCACTCTCCCTTTTCTTCTTTCTTCCTTCCCACTCTCCCTTTTCTTCTTTCTTCCTTCCCACTCTCCCTTTTCTTCTTTCTTCCTTCCCACTCTCCCTTTTCTTCTTTCTTCCTTCCCACTCTCCCTTTTCTTCTTTCTTCCTTCCCACTCTCCCTTTTCTTCTTTCTTCCTTCCCACTCTCCCTTTTCTTCTTTCTTCCTTCCCACTCTCCCTTTTCTTCTTTCTTCCTTCCCACTCTCCCTTTTCTTCTTTCTTCCTTCCCACTCTCCCTTTTCTTCTTTCTTCCTTCCCACTCTCCCTTTTCTTCTTTCTTCCTTCCCACTCTCCCTTTTCTTCTTTCTTCCTTCCTAAACCTCTCTTTCCCTCCTCTCTTCCCCACCCATACTTTTTCCCCTCCTCTTTTCTAGTGATGGTCTTCATCTTCCTTCTCCTTCGACAGATATTGAGGGCTACGGTCATGACAACCAGGAAACTCTTGACGCTTTCCCCTTCAGTCAGCCACTGCCATCAAATGTTGATGAAGATGCTGAGCTGCGACGTCAATTAAAGCACATGGGACGAGGTAAGTCTCACCCACACGATTTAAGCAGGTGGTGTAGCATAACAAAAAATATTTCAATAAGGTTTCTACAGCAAAACGGAATCCATTATCCTTCAAAGCAAATTAATCAGTATGATTTTTGGTCCTCCATGTATAGCTTGCACTAGTGGAACCTTGTAATTGCCTGTCTCAAAATTCCACCCATCCAAGATGATGTTTATGTCACTCCATGATTTTGGTTTCTCTCAAGTTTGCTTTCCTTGGCCTCTTTCTCTGTATTTATATTTATACCTATCTGTTCCCCTTATCCCCACTAACAATCACTCAACAGCAACAATATGTAATAATTTGACATTTTTTATTTTATTTTACTGGGGCACAGACATGGCTCTGTGACATTGAGTGTCTACCACTCACACTTTCTACACTATTCAGAACAAACTTATAAAACTATTCTTGTATGCTGTCAGAGGATTACCAGCATTCCCAAGCCACCATCACAATATCCAAATTCTGATGCCAACTTTATCATGTGCCTATTACAAAGCTTAATTCTATTCTATAATTTAACACAAGAAAGGTTTTTTCATCATTACTTGAAATTTATAACTTTTCCAGAGTTTCAAACAGATAATTACATCTATGAGACGAATGATGTGAGTATACAATATCACCTAATTTGAAAAGATTTTTATCTAAAAAAATTTTATATTTTCTTGAATTTGCTATCATCTTCCAGGTTTTTGAT
This sequence comes from Thysanoteuthis rhombus, assembly GCA_963457665.1. Taxonomy (NCBI): domain Eukaryota; kingdom Metazoa; phylum Mollusca; class Cephalopoda; order Oegopsida; family Thysanoteuthidae; genus Thysanoteuthis; species Thysanoteuthis major. The sequence continues at coordinate 59,689,473 of OY735198.1, read as the reverse complement.
GTGTTTCAAATCAGCTTGGGTGATTCTGGGAATTTTCAATCTCTTTAGTCTCTAAACAACTTGAGCTGAGTAACATTCAAGCTGATTGTTTCTGTCTCTTTCTGTGTATATCAAAATTGAAGATATCCTTTCACCTTTTACTATATCTTGTCTAGACAAGTGGTAGATTCACAGGAATATTTCAAAACCAAAATGGTTTAAGCCCCAAACTTTGACCATGTATTCTTTGAACAATGTTATGCATGTCGATTCCCAAGTTAGCATACATGAAGATTCAAGAAGAAATCAAGCGAAGAATCACACTAGGATGGCAAGCCTTTAGCAGAGCAAGTTCAACCTTCAAAAATAATAAGATCCCATTAATCCTAAAGAGAAGGGTGTATAACCAATGCATCCTCCCAATAGTCACTTATGGAGCTGAAACATGGAACTTAACCAAGAGACAGACCCGTAAACTGAAAACCATGCAACGTGCACATGAAAGAATAATGCTGGGCCTCACATGGAGAGACCACAACATAGCACAGTACATCCGAGAAAAGACAAGAGTTAGAGACATCATAGAATCCATAAAAAATCTCAAATGGCGGTGGGCTGGCCATGTTGCAAGAATGGCAGACAATCGATGGACATCACGACTCTCAACATGGATTCCCCGAGACCACATGCGGAACCGAGGCCAGCAAAATGTTCGATGGAGAGATGAGCTAGACAAGTTCAGGAAGTACTGGCTCATGATAGAGAAGTGTAGCAAATCCTGGGGAAGGTCTATGTCCAACGACGGACGCTAAAAGACTGACGATGATGAATGGCGATGAATCTCACAAGCCATTGTCATTGAGTTTGTTACAAGACCTTAAATAAGATCTTTGAGAATTTAAATAGACCTGTTTGAATGACCTCTGTGCCCTGAAACTGTATTTGTCAATAAAACATTTTTGTGGCATTGACTTCTATTATAATAATGTAATGCAAAATCATTTTTCTACACAAAACTCCCAAGTGATACTTTCATTTGATAGGCTTTGCTTCAAGAATGAATCTACTGAAAGTAATTTTTGTCAGATTATTTAAATAAATCATGGGTACAAGTCATAAATATGAAATTAGTTTTTAAAAAAAAATTTTCCAAGTGGTTCTATCTAAATGAATTTTTCCATTTTTTTTCTACAGCAATAAAAACATTTCCATATTTGATTTCTACCTGTCAACAAGCAAGTAACACATGAAGAAAACAGTCAAGTTTTACTTTAGTAATACAGAGCTTCAAAGTGTTTCATAAAGGACGTAGAATAAGAGTGGAACTTACGTGCACATTGATTTTATGCTATGATATTAGTCATGTGGTGATGGTGTACTCTGAGACAACAGTATTTCACAGTTGAATTGATTGCATCATGCACCAGCCTCATTCAAGCATCCATTCCTCTGCAGTGTCAACTAAGTCGTTTTTTTCTCAACGTGATGAAATAGGTATGAACTAGCACCCCCCCCCATCAACTATTGTAAAGTTGAAATGTCTGTGTAATGAGCATCTTCTTGTGATCTTTTGGTAATTTGTGTTTTAGAAAAATAGTTTTTGGATTTAAAGTAGTTGTCTAAAAGACTCTTGCTTCCTTTTTTGAGACACTCTGTCAATTCATTGAAACAGAAAGAAATGATGGATACCATTTTGCAATTAAATCATGAATGTCTACATATTTGATTCACATACATTTTGAGAAGAAATCTTTCTTCCTCCTCTCAACTTAAATGCTCTCTTTTTATTTTCTTTCCAGCATCCAAAAAACAATTTGTTACTTTGGCCAGAAAGTTTTTCTCTAGAAGAAAAAAGAAATCGTCAAAGGACATGTATCCTTTTAAAAAGCTGACTTTTTCACACCCGCAATTTCCTTGTTTACCCCCCACCCTCTCTCTCTACAGTTATTGCCAAAGTCACCAAGCTATGAAAAAGAAAATGAATTCACTTCTCCCTCTAGCTAATGGATAAATAGCAGGGCAGATGGAGCCTTTTAGCCCTGAGAAGTTTAATTCCCTACCCGTCCAAGGTCACTCCTAATTTTTTGTCAATAAGATGACTTGTTTTCCTCATTTCCAGTCAAGTAAGTCGCAATGAAGAATAATTTCAAGTAATGTTTTATTTTTCATATAATTAGACAGCTTTAGAATAAAAATTACTTTAATTTTATAATTGTACAGTGAGTATTTGTTACTCAAAAAAAGCAAGCAAAAATAATTAGATTTGAAATTCCAGTCTACTATAGAATTTAAAAAAAAAAATAATCCTGCTGTAGTAATTAGATGTAATCTTCATTCTTGATTGGTTGTTATTTTTCGCTACTAATACTTTGATTTGTGGGACTACGCTCAAGCCAAAAACATTCATCATTATTTTTACCTAAAGCCTTATTCCCCCTTTGGACTACTCAAATTCTCCCCTTGAGGTTTGAGGGAGGAATCCCCCTCCTTCTAAGAAAAGGATTCTCTGACTGAAAAACCTACCATGGACTGTTCCACTTACAGGTAACAATTTTGCTGATTAGAAAACATCTACCAACCATTTAAACAATGGACTTTTCTACTTGAACAAGTTCAGTAGTTTCTTTTGAAAAAAAAAAATATGTATATAGAATAAAATCTCATGGAAATTCCGATATATCCATGAATTTTTTTCACAGAAATTAACTAGTTTATAATATAACCTTGGAATAAAAGGGTTTTAGTTTTTATGAAATTAGACTCAAAAAATGATTTTACTTTTTTTTTCTTTTTTTTTTAATTTAGGGAATCTAGTAAATCATATTAAGTAATCATCTTTGAGCTCAATGAATGTTGGATATGGAATATAGACTAATTTTCTACATTTGGTTGTAATAATCATGTATTAGATGCAGAGCATTAATCAGTATTGAAAAAAGTGAACAATATGGTTGTATGTTCTCTACCCTGAGAGAAATTATCTGCAATATTTCGTGGTATGAAAAAAAGCTACATTTTTCTAAGAAGCAACAGGTTTATTTATAGTCCAACTTTTACTTCTCTTGTACTGTTCTCTTCCTCTATTCCATGGCATAACTATCACTTATCTGGTTATAAGAATCAATGAAGAGCATTCCATGTGTGGAAGAGCCAGAGACAGGGTGGGAGAAAGAACCTATCCCTGAAAAAATGTGCCATCTGACTAAGGTATGGTTTACTTGTGAACATAGCATAAGTAGAAAACAGTGGGGGTACAGGCCATAAGGCTTACAGTTCAATCCTTGGTTGAGTTTATTAGACAAGTCTTATTTTCAGACAAGTCCCTGGAAATAGATAGGCTGCTGTTATATATAGAAAAACTGGAAAAGATTACACCATACAACACGATTTTTGTTCCTAGGTAATCAGTGTTATGATAACTAATGTGTAAAAAGTGTAGAAGATGGCTAATATTCCATTCAAACTCTGCTTTTGTGGTCAGGATAGCTATATTCATGTGTAATTATTCTTATTTGTCTGATTAAAAATGTACAAACTTGCCTGTTGATGTTTATTTTACACAACAAATATCTATTTTGCGTGATCTCCTACCTTGCCAATGTTCAACACTTCTTCATAGGTCGAACATTTTACAGTGAACATTTCAGATCAAAATTCAGCTGATAACTATATCAGAGTACTGTCTCATTGATACATTATTCGGGCTTTTAAAATCTGGATAGATTTTTTATTATTAAAGATAACTCTAAAAGCCAATAAATCCTTGATTTGGATATCTGTGACTGCTTAAGAAGGTTGCCAAAAAAAACAATATCAACAATCAACTGTGGCCAATAATGAGAAGTAACTTGATATTAAGTTCATTTTAGCCTCCAAAAAACTGCCATATATGCAGGTTGGCCATTTACAAAGTACTGTATAAAGGCGAGATCAATGTACAGAACCGTTATTTCATTGATGTATTTAGTCTTATCACCAAATTTAGAATGTTTTGAATTATACGTGAATAAATTTGATATTTTATTATCTGGGGAAGATTTCTATACTATGTGACTATCTAAGAATATATATTTACTTGATTTCAATTTTCATTCATGGGGAAACGAGTCAGTTATTTAATTAGGGATATTTTGTCATACTGTAGACATCAGGGAATGTGGTGTGGGAGACAAGTTCCCTGTTCATCTGAAGTTTTGAAATAAGAAGGGGTCATAGCTAGAAGATTTCTTTTTATTTGTTTCACATGCATTTCTGCAGATTAATTCCTCAACCTTCAGGTTAATTTTTCATCCTTACAGTTATTGCATTGTTGAAGTAGACCTCATTTCATGTTAGAACAAAAGTTGATCATTTCTTTAGCAGACCATAATTTTCAATGTTTTTATAATGACAAAATATAACTGTAAAAGCTGAAAGTTTTGATTTTTTTTTGTTATTATTGATAACAAAATATGATGATGATTTCCTAAAATCAACCAAAACATTTACAATTAGAACAAAATGGAGGAAACCAATGTATGTATCTTGATGATAAAGTTCAATCCTCTTTCTCAGTTATTTGTCCATCATAAAAGCTTAGTTCTATCTCCCATTTTTTTTATTTCTATTTAAAAAGCAAAAAGTTTATGGAAGCTTGAAATTTCAAGTTGAAAAATTTTCAAATATCTTCTCCAGTCTGAAGACGAAATTTCTTAAAGATCAATTAATGGATATTGATTATTGGATTAAGGGAATGAAGTCCCTCATCAACTGAGACCTATTTTGTTTCCAGATAGCAGACCATGTACTGCAATTACTAACATTCAAAACTGGTCTGTAATGTTCATTTGCCACCTCTGAGGATAAAAAAATAACTGAACTTTTTTTATAGAGCTTTTTCATGTTTTGAAATCAAAGTTTTCTTTCTCTGATGTGAGTTCACAGGGATGAGAACTTGCTTACTGCTAGATGGAGCCCCAAATCTGTTGGTTCCCTTTACAATGCTCTGTTGATGATATTCATGAACACTCTATGTAAATATCCAGTCTTTACAATTTTATAAATTCGTTTATAACTATGCTTATCAAAAATAAGCTTGAAACAAAGTTTCTAATATGCTGAGATCCAAATTGACTAAATATTTTAGAAGCATATCAAAAATGCACCTAGATCCATAAGATGCTAGCTGGACCTGTACAAATTCCATAGATGGTGACAACTAGGATTGTCCATTATCTCATGCCTCTGTCCTTTCAACTTATCCTTGTATCTCCTCATTCTTTCTTTGATTTCTTCAAATCTTTGCTGACAGTTCATGATTTTATGTTAAATGTTATACAAACCTGGATTAATTTCAGATGCAAAGGTTTTTCCAACCCCTTATGATTGGTCAGCTTTTGACAAAATGACTAATCACAGCATATGGAGATTGTGACAAGTATTTATATATATATATATATACGTGTAGAGAGAGAGATTTAAAAACAGTCTTGTTTCATAAAATAAAATCAATAGAATTTACATTCAGCTAGACATCTCTGTGTCTTTCTATCTCTTTGCTCTCTCTGAAAGAAGAGGTTCGTAAAACAGAAGCTAAAAGAATTGAAAATTGGATGAAACTAATTGATAATTTTTTTCCAGAGTTTCATGCTAATCATTTAGATTAGAGAGTTTTAATATTACAAAAAATAGTGAAGGAGGCGGGGTAAAAGGTGAATGAATGGTTGGTTGTTGCTAGCTAGAAGAAAAAGGTAACTGCCTACCAAGTTCAGCACAGTAAATTAACATGGTTTTAAAAATTCAAAAAACCTCAATTTCAAAGATGAAATCATCTCATTATTTTTCTATAATAAATGCAAAAAAAAAAAAAAATGTTGCTGATTTTTTTTCAATGTCCCATGTAGTAGTCAGTGGGCCAGAAAGAAAAAACATTTTTCCTTAACTGGAATGTTTAGCCTTGGAGAAAAAATTGCTCCATCAATGGCCAATTTGCTTGAAGATGAAGAAGAACCAGAAGATGACATCCCAGCTGCCCTTTTAGAAGAAAGACCACATTTTGAGCCATTGGTCAGTATTTTTTTTCTTCACATTTTCTTTTGGACAACTAAAATAGTCATGTTCTTGGTATTATATTGCGGAAACACTTTTTATCAATTGAATGTATTTTTTGACTTCAGGATATTTGTCCTTGAAAGTAATTGCAAAGGATGAAATGTGTGCTTTGTACTAATATATATAAAAATTTATATGAATTCCCGTAAAATCCCAACTACATCCTATTTCAAACTTTTTTGGTAAAAATTGTCTCTGGTAGCAATCATCCACAGAGTGGAATTATCCTGACACCATATCTTTTGTCTGTCAATACAGGCAACTCAAAATACTGCTCCAAATTTTGTATTCTCTTCCTATCTCTTCTAATGATCTTATGATTTTTAAATTAATAACTTTGAATAATCATTAAAACAACATACCTTGACTCTTGAATTCATGGACCACTTGTAACTGTCCCAAATTACTCTTCAATAAATGGAATTAAACTAAAGGAATTCTTCTGTGAATTGAACAAGAGTGAAAAAAAATTTTGAATCACGTGATGATCTAAGGAGATAGTTTTAATTGGAAGTTATTTCCCTTGATACTGACAAATTATTTTTCATATGAATTTGAAAGTTAATCTGTTGTGTAAATTTAATTATTGTTGGTTTTACAGCCTGAGACCCTGCCACCACCCAAGAGCCAGCCACGCCCTTCCCAAGGGACATTGAACCTAAACAATGGTCGACGTTCAGACTTAGTTTGACACATGGATCGTTCCCTATACCTGCTGATTGGATTAAGTTCCTCCCTGTCAAATAAATTTGCCATTGGATTTGTCTGGAGAATTTTTTGGCCCATTTCGATGGCGGGGAATCATTTGAGGCCTGCTAATTAGGAGGGCTTGCTTGTGTTGAACACAGATCACAGATCAATCACCCATTCAAGAAAATGGGGTTCAACAAGAGACTTTTTTTCTTTTTTTTTTTTTTTCCTACAAAAACATTTTTAAAACAATCCATAGAAACAATCTGGTTCCCTGCCGACATATATTTTTTACTATAGAGGTGTTTAATTGTAAGTATGTGGAGAGCTTTTTGCATTGTGCGTGTGTGGGCCTCTTTCTGAATGGATGAATGTGACTATGTATTATAACATAACTATTTCATGGGCGTAATTACCTGCATATTTAAAAATAAACATTCATGCATACACACTTATGGAATAAACGAACCCAGATCTACATGCACATAACACGTTTTATATGCATATACACATTGTCTAAGAAACCTATATATTGTATGTACTTTTCTCTTATATTTGTATGTGCAGTTCATACCAATATACTGACACTGTGTATATACATGTGTACTATACAAGTTTGTGCAAATACTTAGGGATATGAATTAGTGCATGTATACAAGTGTGCTTGCAGTGCCTAGCAAACTAATTCCACAAACTATTTCAGTCATCACTGACCAAATTGATAAGTACGCTAAATTCTTAAATAGTATGTGTATTCCCTCAGGTTTAGATTCTCTCTCTCAGTTCTAACTCTTCTAACTCTGATGTTCATGCCCACACACATATTGTTTTCTTTACTACTATAACCTCCCCCCTTCGCTTGTCAAACATTTAATCACTGCAACTATAAGAGCTCTGTTTCGTTTTCATACATGGTTTTCTATAGATTCTAGTAATCATGAAATGAAATAAAATAAATTTAAAAGACACTGTAGTTCAACAATGTATGAATGGCTAGAAAGATGTTTTTTTTATGGATATTGCTCTGTACATTTATACTTGTAATAAAATTACAATAATTCTAAGAAAATTCTCAATTGTATCACCAAAAAAACAAAAAAACAGTAGCAAAAATTCTTAAATGAGCATAGATATAATTTGTTAAAATGTTGAAGGCCAGAATTTACTGTATTTATAAAAAAAAAAAATTGTCCAGGGAGGGGCTTGAGGGTTTAAATAAAAAATATACACACACACACACACACACATTATGTCCACAAGCTCATTGGTGCAAAAACACTTCATATAATTTCCCTTGAAACTGAGAATTTATACCAGTAGAAGAATATATATAATTATTTGATAACTCAATTCTTATTCTCAATTTAATAACCTGTATTAAATATATAAACATAAACCAAACTTTTGGACCAATCTACTGATAACATCTTTAACCACTCTAGCCATAGAGGTTAAGAGTGTTGGTTGTGAATATTTGGTGGTGTTTATTTCATCTATGCATATACATTAGCAATAAGAATGAAGTTTTTGTTGAATAATTTTACCACCTGATGGAAAAGAGAAAAAAAAATTTTAAATCAGATTACAGATCTTCCTTATGTTTTATTCCAGCTTGTCCAAACCTCAGCAATTGTGCCTAAAATTAGGACTACAAAAACAAGAAAAAAAATTTTGTCTATAAATACCAATGCTGTAAGTTGAAAAGTTACAGTAAAAGTTGGGGTTTTTTTTTCTTTTCATTTTTTTTTTCATAAGTTTGTTTCCTCATTTTAGCTAGCAATATTTGAAATTAGATATAAGTTATTCTTTTTTTTATCTTTATTTTTTTCTCTCTCTAATGGGTTCAACACTCCGGAAATTTTAATGACTCTCACACAGGACCAGGGACTTGTGTTTCAGAGAAGTTTGTAAAATTATCTAAGATTCTCTTTCAGGAGTGACAAGAAGAACCTTTGCAGTTAGCCTAGAGGTCAAGCTATAATAGCTGAATGACATGGATCCACATTATTTTTCAAGCAGACTGCAGTTTTATTTGATATCACCTCCATTCACAAAAAGAAGCCTAAAATAATAATTCTATAACACTTATTTGTACTAATATATTATATATATATATATACATAAAGCCATATATGCAAATTAGTATGTTTGTTCATATAATTGTCTGTCTGGTCAGAGTCCTGTTATAACCTAAAAGTTATGGATTGGTCCATATGAAATACATTAACAGAGCTAATAAAAGGGTTGTAAAATGAGATAGGCTGATAACAATGAAGAATATGTCACAGAAACGCTGATTATTCAAAACCAAAATAAAAGAAAAAAAGAGTGCAAGTTTATTTTGTAATGAAATGTTATATTTTTAATAAAATAACTTTCTTCCTATGACTTTTTTTCATACCGCATGATATCAGTGGTGATCTTTCTTACATAACATTTTGTCTTGAGACTTTATGTTCGATCACCCTTTAAAACAGCTTGAGATAGGATTTTTTCCAAAAACTTAATAGATTACTTGAATTATTAAAAATAAATTACCTTATAAATTATTTTTATGCTCATTAGTATACGCTTACATATATATATATATATATATATATATATATATATATATATATATATATATATATATATCCATTCATGTCTCAATTCCCTGACATTTTGATCTAGTCATTTTACCATAGTATCATCCATGGGACCCTGGGGCTAAACACTGCCACAATAATTGCAAATGTTGAAACCTTTGGGCTCTTGCAGCATATTGATCGGTTCATTATTTGAGATTTTATGGCTGTTGATCAAACTATAGTACCTGTTCATAGAATTATGCAAGGAATGTCTTAGTTTCAGGAATTAGAGCTGCTCTAGAAACATTTTATGTATTCAAGCTTCACCCAGAACACTTACATTGATTATATATACCCTCACTAAGTTGACACTTGGAATATATTTGAATAATTTCACTGGGGCCATGCATAATTTTTTTTTTTTTTTTTTCAAACAGCAGGGGGGGAAAAGCTGATATTTATGACAACAGCATATCACAGAATGTACAATACTAAATTATTAGAAGGGAAGACTTTATATCATTCAAGCAGAATTTAGTTTTTCCGTTGTGAATTAAACAGTCCTGAGAGTCCAGCTGCGAGAGTCAAATGGCAGACCTTATGGTACTAAAGATGAACTTTCCATCAATCTGATACCGTGTGAGTTTTTTTTTTTTTTTTTTTTTTTTTTTTAGGGGGACTGTCTTAACCACACATTGATTAAGTGGGGCTTTTATCATGATTTGAACCCAAAATATAGTTTTTATTGTTTTGTACAATAGAGATGAGATTCAGATCTGATCATGACGAAAAAGTTACAGCAAGATTTTTTTTAGCTGTAAAAAACAAAATCAAGTATAATTCAGACTTGAAAATGTGTATGAGATTATGATATCGGTTTGGATAGGGAATCCTATCATTTTTTTTTTTTCTTCTTTAATAATTGTCAGTTTTTGAAAATGAGCAGGGAACAGAAAACTGAAATTTTTGACTAACTGTCAAAACTTTAATCTGTAAAAATAAGTGTGTAATTTCCAATTGATGTTAAAGAAAAAAGCTGCTACAGCCCGCAGGTAGCTTTAGCTGAAAAAAAATTTTTTTTTTTTTGATCATACATAAAAAAAAATTCAGGATCAAAGAATTTGTGGCAATTGCTTTTTTAATAAATTATGAATATAAATCATGGTTGCTTGATCTGGCCTTTTGTCCAATTTGAAAAAATCAATTCATTTAAGGGACAGTCCTTTTTGTTGAAAAGGAGGAAATAGGACATTGGTTCCCAACCTGGGGTACATGGACACCTAGGGGTCCATGAAGGTATTACTCAAAGTCTGCTGGAAGCTAGTTGAGTAGGCAGACCTTTCAAAAGCCTAGGGTTCGTGGGAAAATTCATTTGAATAAAAGGTTGGGAACCACCGAGAGGAGGAAGGAAGGACTTTACTTGAAAATATAGACAGCCATCAGTAATACTATATAATAGTTGTGAGAGGGGGGTACAAACAGCAAAGGGGTGGTTGCTGTTACCAGCCACTCACAACACAGCTATAAAAAATCAAGCAGACAATTCTGTTAATATATTGTGACCAACACCACAATCAAATGACTTCCCTAAAAGTTAGATTCAAATTCACATACATCTCTAAGAAGAAAAAAAGGTTAGGCTGATGAATTTTTCCAATGCGGCCCTTTTCTCCCTATTTTCTTCATTTCCTTGTTCGTATTGTTTACTCCTTGCTTATCTAGCAATTATCACAAATAATTGCCCAACCTTATATGTTAATCTTATTGTTAAATTGTCAGGGTGAACAAATTCAACCCCGATTTTTTTTTTTCTTTTTTTCTTTGGCAGTTGTTGCAGAAAAATGCATTCTATTCCCACCATTTTTATATCCTTATCTGTTATGACTAGATAGAATTACAGATTATATTGGAAAGATTCTTTCTGTAAATTTCAATGATTTGAATTGTTATACATATTTCTACATTTACCTCAGCTTGTACCCCACCCAACTCACTTGTTACAGCCAATCCACCATTTATTAGTTTGCAACTTTGTTTTGGTGTTAATATTTTAATCCCCAAATCAAAGTTTTTGCTGCTGATTTTTTAAAAAATTTTTTTCTTTTTTTCTCCTTCATTTGGGGAAAAGATCTTTTTTTCTCCTTCATTTGGGGAAAAGAAAAGGAAAAAAAAATTGTGCTGGTCACATTTTTCGAGAAATTTTTTTTTTTTTTCCTGAGATTAAAACTTCTGCAGATTTTCCTGAATTTTGGAGGTGCTTTAATCCATCTGTCACAAGCCTCGATGAATTTGTGAAAATGGTTTGTGTAACAATGATTTTGAAAAAAAGAATAAAAACTCCTACTGCAGTTTTGGGGCGGGGGATTGTCTCCCTCACCTTCAAATAGGCCAACGTTCTCTCTTCTCATTAATTTTGGCCCCTGCACTATTGATATTATGAAGTAAAATGATATTGTGTGATACTTGTTACCTGTAAAGTGAATCCTTCAGATTATTGCACAATAATTCATTTTCTTCAAAGATGATAAGCGGCTGAAATCGTGCAATATTGCTCTATAACTCATTTTGTTTTTTTCCTAATGTTGACTCTTCTCTCTGATGATGTATGAAATATGTAGGGGGACCATGAAATGATGAATACTCTGTGTCAGGGTTGCCTGATTTCGCCAGAAGGTGAGATAATCTTCCAAGCTTCATCTCGGAGACTCAGCCAAAACAGGCATTGGAATAGTGTCCAATTAGGGAATAGAGTGAGTCTCAAGGCACACATTCAAAACCAGCCTCTTGGCTAAGTATCTGAGATGAAGCTAGGATTATCTCCTCTCCTGACCAAATCTGGCAATGCTGCCCTGTATGAGTGTGTATGTCTTTCTTTTTGAATTAATTATGTGTGAAAATTATCTTTTTACTCAGGGTGCAATAAGTTCTGGATATATAGATATTTGGTTCCAAGAAATTGAAAAATTCATAATTTTTGTGTTGGAGCCTGGTCTGTTGGTTTGCATGTGTGACCATCACTTTTATCCTACAGATAAAGTTCTTATAAATTGAAAGAAGAAAAAAAAAATTAAGGCTCCTTTACAGAACAAGCTCTGATAAATGATTCACACACTTACAGATATGTACACCAGCATTACTGTGTACACATACAATTTCAGTTTTTGTCCAGAAGACTTCAAAATTGGAAGATGCGAAAATCAAATAAAAAAAATGAATGCTTAGTGAATATGTATGTTGTTTGAGAAATAGCTTGTATGTATGAAAAAAATATATATATATAAAGGGAGTGGGTTTTGTTTTTTTTGTTAAAAAGGTGCATTTGCATATGAATACATTTTCAAAAATCCTTCTTTCCTTCCATCCATTTGATTTGAGCTGTTAAGTTCTCAAACAAATTCCCAAATCAGTGTTTTCAAACCTCAAGAAGTGAAAACATCCAACAAGTCAGGGCCCATCACCACCAGCACTTGGAAGAAAAAAAAAACTGTAACATTGTGTGGCTGCTATACAGAGGGGGACAAAACAAGAAAACTAGTTTATTATTCATTTTCTTCCTTCCTCCCTTAAAGACAACCTGAGTGTGTGAATCCTGATGGTCAGTAATATACATACATAAATACAAATAAAATATGCTTTGTAAATATTTTGGTACTGATGCTATTGGTATGCTCTTTGTAAACTGGCTATCAACCTCTACATGGTGTGACTGAGGCAGTGATTGCTACTACTGGCTCTTAATCCCCTCTCCCAGACTTATTTCCCCATTTCTGCTGGTATCCTTAATCCTTGAATACCTTGTAAAAACAGACACACACATACATACATACATATTTAAATCATTTAAAAATATATTCAAATTTTTTCCTCAATTTATTAACCACCATCTTAAAAATATATAAAACAAAGTAACCTAATTGCTTCTGTTTCTTACTGAATCTTGAATTTCCAACCAACTCTCAAATTGTTTGTAGCTGCATATTAACTGCAAAATGAAGAAAATGACGACTACAGGAGGTCATTTTGTTAATTTCTTACGGGGGGGAGGGAGTGGACAAAATAAATTAAGTTTAAGTATATATACTTGTTATCATAATTCATAGGTTTGGTTTTTTCCCTCATATGAATTTATATAAATGATATATTTTAGTTTAAAGAAGATTATTTCATCTGTTTGTTATCAGCTGTTATGAATTTCTTTGAATACTCATGTCTTCAGTTCATAATGGGTAGAAGAGTTATCACGAATTCTGCTCAAATCTTGGAGGAGTTAGCAGACCCCTTTTCTTTCTCTCCCTCTTATTTTAGTACTGTACTTTCGCTTAGTATTCTTGACCTACATAGTAGTAGAGTTGTCATTGAGTTTTGAGAGCCACACACCAATTTTTATTTTACAAAGAAATTATGTCACAAAAACTGCTGTTGCATAGTTTCTTAAATAGAAAAAGGTGAAAAGAAAAATAATTTTTTGTTCTAGATTTTTTTTTTCTCTTTTTGTATGAAAATAAAATGATGCAAAAAAGATAACATGAATACGAAACTGCATCCAAGCATTAAAAATAATCATCAAATTATCCACTAGACAAATCCCAAATTGGAAAAGAAAGATAACCAAGTCAACATAAAAAAAAAAGAGAATCAATGTATTATTTTCCAACCCCCCCCCCTCCCTAGTATTCAGTTGCCTATATTTTCAATGAAATTTTTTTTTTTTTTTTTTTTTTGCTGAAAAACAAGGAACTCGAATGCATTATTTTTCAGGTTTGGATTTAAAAAAAGAATAAATAAATAAAATCAGAAAAAAAACGTGCAAGACTTGTGCTATATTGCCACTGCATGACTGTATAGAGTTGCATTGTTTGTATTTCTTCCATCTTATTACTGTAACATGAACCTGTGAATAAACATGTCTTCTTGTAATCAGGCCTACATTTATAACTCTTTTTTTCAGAACTCATTCCTCTACACTGAACGATCGTAGAAAGCGATTAGTGTTTTCCAAAGCAGAAAAAATAGAGTAAATTATCACGAGATTTGAGCTACAGAAGTCAATTGTATTTTTCTTGGTTCCACTGCAGGCTAAATTCATACAAATCATATGCTTGGGCATTTAAAAGTTCATGGTATAATCACAATTAAACAAGCAATGTTTGAGACTTGAAACAAAAACCAGATAACTACTATATCATATCAAGAGAGAAAATGCATGGTAGCTATTGTTTGTAAGTAGTAAAGGGGCATAACTCTGTATGGTAGACTCGGTGCACGCAAGTACTGAGTAACAACTTCAAGTTTTGTTCGTTTTTTGTTGCAACTCTAACTCCTTCTAAATCTAAATAAGACTCCATCATACTTGAAATAGGAAAATCATGTGTGTTTTGATTGGCTTTAAAATAAAATAAGTTGAATTTATTTCTGTTCTTAGCTTATCTGAAAGGCTAACATTAATGAGGCATTTCTTTTTAGGACCCACTGGATTATTTTACCTTTCTTCCAGTTCATCCTTATTTTTGGTTTTAATTCTTGAACACCTCAGCTGGCTAACATTTAGATTGAACAACTGCAATAATTGGTCCAAAATAAAACTAAGATGCATTGTATATGCCAGGGTTATCAGACAAATGGTTTACAAAGGTATTTAGAGGATTACTGCTGACTGCAGCTCATCCGAGCCCTATAATAGCCCACATTAAGCTTCAGTAGACTGTTCCCTAGTCATAATACCGTTGCATTGGTCACTGTAATACTGGTTTGTTTTTTGTTTAAATCAAATGTCAAGTCTTATGTAGCAGCATATACAGTATTTCAGGTCAACTTGAATGAGATCAAACATAAGAGCTTAACAGGTTTCTTCTATCTTTCTCTCAATGTGTTTGTTTCAATTCAATCTTTATTGGTTGTGATTAAAATGCGTCTGATAGAATATAATCAACTGGGTAATTGAACAAGTCGTTTTTAGCAGGAAAATGCAAGTGAAAAATTTTTAATATCGATCTGCTGATAAACTTGCGATGATGTGAATGTACATGTAATTGTATACAAAAGAGAAATGTCAACTATAATATCAACACGACTTGGATCCTCTCCCTGGATCTTTTATACTAGCGGAGGATTCTGGAATTTGCTCTGCCATTCAAGAAATTTTTAAAGATCTATATGTTCCTGAAGTCATGCATCTAAATCTAAAGGTTATTTTTACGTTTTGGCTTTCAATTTTGCTTATAACTTTTTATGTAATTTTTTTACAAAGTTTAAGAAAAATATAGAAAACCAATGCATTACCAGTTTTGTGGCATTCAAGAGCAGCCTATTCACATTTCTTTTACTTTGTAAAAAGAAATTTTAACAAAAACTAAAACTCATAAACCTCTTGATTTCACAGTTTGACTATAATAATGATGAAACTGATAAATTCAACTTCACTATTTTATGTATGAAATAATATTTAATGCAGGTTTACTAGATATCCTCATCTGTGAGGGTTATCTTAGAACTTCGAAGAATAAATGCTTCATCATAAAATACAATTCATTGCCCCAGAGAAGAATAGTACTCGATCATCTTGAGATTTCAATTTTTAGTGTGGAAAAACAGTAAAAGAAAAATTATTCAATAAATTGCACTGTATCAAATTCAATTTTTTAGATAGTACAGTAATTCAATATCTATACTCCATATCAAAAAGCCAAATATATTTTTTAAATGTCAACTCCATGAAGTGAAAATATCTGCACTTAAATCATCAACATTCATCTTCTACAAAATAAATAAAGCAAAAAATGTAATAAAATAATAGCAGACAATATTTTCGCTAAAATCACTAAAATGAAAATTCAGATCACAGTCAGAATTGAATTAATATTTGTCCTTAACGGCAAATAATGAAAGATTTGTTGAGAAAAAAAAACAAACTTAGCACTTTCAAAAAAAGCTAACATACTTATTCAGATGAGAATAACTGGCTGATAACATTAAGCATATAAAATTGGAACAATTAACACTTTGTTATAAATTCATATTCATTGTTATGGATAACTTTTTCATATTGATTTTTCTATAATGCTTTCATTTTGAATAGTTTGAAAACGACCAATTTTTTTATAACAATTACTGTTTAATAACATTATCCATGATTACAATAAACGGCTTCATCTGAATATCACAAAGAAGGTTTTGTTTGTTTCTCTTAATAAAGGACTATTCAAAATGCTTCATAAGTGGCTACTTGTGTCTTGTTGAGCCAAAAACAGAACAAATCTCCTAAGATTGTTTTGGCTACTACCAGTCATTGTTAGGATGTCAGCTCTGACTGATACAAGATTTTGCAAGTGACAGTGACTCATGCAAATGATAGACTGCTCATCTAGTAACTGCAAAATTATTTATACATATATCATTATCATCATCATCTATGCTGTTTAATAAGGTCTGATAACCGGAGAATTTTTTTTAAATCTTGACCCCTGTAACCTGTAGTGTGCATATCAGTTGGAAATTTCATAATACAACCAATAATGAATAACAAATTCATTGTAAAAAAATTTTTAAAATGAACGTCGGGAGAAACTATTCATAAAGCTCTTATGAAGTATGCCTTTCAAAGACTAGCATATTGTAGGAAATTTTATACTTGGGTTTCTCCAGTTCATAAGTGAGTCTGGTAGGCAGGCTTTGTATGTATCTTACATACAGGCTGCACCAATAGAGGCTAGAGGGCTGAAAATTTAAACATTTACTCCTTATGTCTAGAAAAAACATTTTTGTTTTTTTTCAACCCCCCTACACACATACACATTCAATATGTTTTGGGTGTGATGTTCTGATTTAGTTTATACTAAATTAGTCTCTTAGTTTGTGCCCTGCAGGATTCATGCTCTTTTTTCAATTTAGACTCCTTACTGATCACGAGTACAAAAAGGCAAAAAAGGTAAATATTCACTGATCATCCCTTTTTACAATTTTTTCAATTGATCACCCTCAACATGGTATGCTGCCAAAAGACATTAGTCACATGATAGTTTCTAGTGAGTAACTAACCAGACCTATTAAAAGTTTTAGCTGACTGGTATAAAGTGTTTGAAAAACTACCTGAATCAAGTGATGTTACTCAAATTTATGACACTTGCTCAGGTTCCTAGTTTCAGACTGGCTATCCCCTATGTTAAAAAGATAACTGATCATTAGCAAATGGTATAAGAGGTGCTACCAAAAAGTTCCAGTAATTCGAATAGTGAGAGCGAGCCATATGTAGCTCAACTTACAATGGCTGATCTCAAGGAGCAAAGAACCTGCATCAAGACGGCTGCAGAAACTTTGGTGACAAGGCCACGTCTAAAAGCAGAATATTTCTTCTGGTTCAAGTGTTCCAAGGAAGGACAAATCATCAAAGATGATGACTGTTCTAAACGGCCATTGACAAGCACAATGCCAAGAAACGTCAAGAAGGTACGCCAGGTTATCTTTGCAGATGGTAAATGAACCATCCATGATTTCTATGATATTGTATGACTCATACAGGTGTGTTCAGTGCATTTTATAGCACCTGTTTGGCATGATATACTTTGCTGCAAAATCTGTCCCAAGATCAATTGTAGTCCAGCAATTCTTGGCTTCCAGTAACATGGCACTCATTCCCATTCCACCTTAACCTGCCCCCTGTGACTTTTTCTTGTTTCCCCAAGCAGAATTTTTTGCAAAAAAGGCATTGTTTTGATTCAATCAAGGAGATCCAGAAAGAATTGCATGAGGTGCTAAAGCCCATCATACTTGAAGGCTTCCAGGAATTAAGAGGGAAAAGAGAAAAAAAAAAAATTTGTTGGGACCACTGTATAAACGCCCAAGTTGATCACTTCAAAGGCAACAGTGGGAACTAGGAGCTAGTAAAGGTTTTTTTCCTAGCTATGTTCAAATTACTGGAACTTCTAGGTGGCATCTTGTACAAGTTTAAAGTAGCTATGTTGTATACTCAAAATGAGTTCCATATTAAATTCACAGCTCGCAATTGGAAAATTTCAAAGTCTCAACTTATAACAAATGTACAAATAAATACTCTTTGGTGTAATATTTATAGATTCTTATGACTAAAACTATTTGCAGCTTTATGTTCAAAATATTCAATCAATGATCAAATAATATCAATGTTATGAGTAATGTTTTTCATGAGATTCAATAAGCTTTCATACTTACAAAAATATATTTTCAATTATTTTCTGTAAAAATTGGTTATGGCTTAGAAGTTACCACATTGACGTGAGTCCTCTAAGATTTACATCACGTTTTAAATTTTCTTCAAGATTGGGGAAAGAAAGGAATTGATACTACATGAAATTCCAATTGATGTAGAGAATAAGCTTGAAATGATCTTTTGAGTAGTAAATGGAGTATCTAACTAATTTCTTTTTGATATTTCATGTTAATTTTAAGTGGGGGCTTAATTATGTCATCTCCAGTGAGTGCAAAATGTATCCGATACGTTTCAACAAGTTTGTTTCAACACCCTTATGCTGCTCCAAGTCTTACAAAATTTGGTCCGAAGATTAAGAAAATATAAAAAAATTTTAAAAAAATACTGAAACAAATTTGAATATTGAAGTTATATACAAAAATCAGAAATCTTCAATTAAAATTCTGTCAATTTAGAAGGTGTATAAGTATGTTAAAATGAAATTTTTGAAATGCATCCAATACTTTTTCTACTCAAAGTTCTAATGCAAAAAAAAACAATGGAAGATGTTGATCTTTGTTAGGATTTAAACTAATTCCAAAATTATTTTCTATTTGTATCTGAAATTTTGGTCTGAGTTTGATAGAAAGTCTCTAAAGTTTCACCACTAAACAAATATTTTTCAAATGATAAGGCTTGCTTCACTGTAATATGGTAACACTGAGTAAAGCTTTGATAGTTTTTTCTCTTAAGCCAAATTAGAAAGATCATTTTCCCAGGGTTTCAGGTGAAGATTTCCTTGAGAAATGAGAATCTAGAATTTATCATTATATTAAATGAAGCACTATAAATTATCAGTTTTTGACTAGTATGCCTTTTAACTTATTTCCATTGCTTCTTATTGTAACTCTCAGGCAGTTATTCTGCAGTCATTAATAAACAGTGAAAATCAAAAATGAATAATAAACCCTCTTCATCTTATTCTTCATTTCCAATCTGTGCCACTAAATAAAATCTGTAGAGTGACTGTCTGGGAATAGCAGTAAAAAGCAACAGAAATAAGATGAAAGAAATAATAGTTACAATTCAATAATTGAGAATCTAATTCATAGAATCACCCATTCAAGTCGAAACTCAACATTGCTCAACTTATAGCATTCAAAAATGGAAGAGTTTCTAATATGTCTCTCAAGAACAGCATTTTGAATTGGTAAAAATGAACATATTTTTCAGATTGAAGAAAGAGTTATAGCCTATAGTACCAATTATTACTAATTTTAATCAATTTTCGTTTTAGAGTAATTTTCCTCAAAGATGCTCCAATTAATTCTGCTAATTTTAAGCTGCAAAGTAAAAACAGAATCATCTTGACTAATATCAACAAATGTGGGCAAATTTCTCAAGATCTAGAATGTACAGTATTGAGAAGAGGTTGCCAGATTTTAAAACAATGGGATTAACAAAACATCATTTTGAAGAAAAAAAGAAGGAGAAAAAATAGAATTATAAAGAATCCTTATATTTCTTATCATACAATATTTTAAAAATATTTTTTCATCTTTTTCTCTTTCTAGTTTTAGAAAGAGAAACAAAAAAACAAGAAATAATTTTATTATCAGCATAATCCTATTTCTTGACTGATGTTAACACTTCGAAATTTGAAGAACTTTACTTTTTCTGTGATTTGATGGTGAAACACCATTGTTGGTTTTTGCTGATCGGACAATCGATGTGGACCTTGGCGGGGGAATGGGACGAGCTGACACAGCAGATGAAAGAGCAGGAGGGGGATGATTAGAGGAATGAGAGAATGAGGAAGGTAGATGGGCTGGAGCATGAGATGGGGGTCTGCCATTGGTAAGGTGCGTGTAAGAATGTCTTGAAAATGTTTGTGTGCTTTCTACATTTACTGATGAAGATTGTTGTTCTCCAGCATATGGCACACTAGATGAGAAGTGGGACTGGCTGCCTTCAGACCTCGATGTGGCCAGAGGAAAATCTGAATAACGAAGGTTGTCCATTGGCTCATAATCATAAGACTGAAGCACATGGCTTCTGGCAGGTGGGGGAGCGGGAGACGGTTTGCTAGAGGAAGGTTTCTCCAGGTCTTTGAAACATACTCTTTTCTGTACACTTCTTCCTTCAGAAGACCTAACAGAGGCTGGTGATGGTAAATAGTTAGTCTGACTATTGACCTGAGAGGAGGCCGAGTCAGTCTCAAGTATAGATGGTTCAGAGTATCGCTTGCTCTGGGAATGGTGTGTTCTTGGCCTGGGGTAAGGGAATTGTTTAGTATTTGAGTCAGTGTTTTCACACTCAGAACTTGTCATTGCAGGAAGCACAGTAGTATAATTAGGAATGGTTTTCCTGGAGACAGGATCCTTAAATTCTGAATGTGGTGAATTCTTCAGCTGAAAATCCCTATCTGTGTTGGTGAATGCATGCAGTTGAGAGTTCATTGTTCGTTTATCTGCATGTGATGGAATGGTTCTAGGGGGAACTTCAGGCTCTAAGATAGAATATTCTGGAGATTCTGTTGTGCTAGATCGATCAGAACTAAAAGTGGAAAATGTCCCCAGATGTGATTTAGAAACTGGAAGATCTGTTGAATGAACAAGGACAACAGTGTCAAAAGATCTTGGTGGATGAGACTCTTTCTCTGACTGGTTTTGGCCAACTGATTCCTTATTGATGTTATTTGATAGGTTGCTTTGCTGCCCAGAACTTGTCCTTCCTTTTGAATTACTTTCACTTGTAGATACCAAAGATTTAAAAGCAGAATTGCTAGTCTGCCGAAGCTGAGGCTTGGCAGGTATTGGAGGTTTGCTCTGGGGATTACAAGAGGAAGTAGAAACAGTTTCAGATTTCTGGTTTTGAACACTGAAAGGACCAAGTTGAGATGAAGAAAAACTGGTTAATATTTGTTGTGTGCCTTTACTCCATCCTGAAGGAGTTGGTGATGCAGGGTGAGAATTGTTACTCGTCAAATCTGACTGCCCATCGGTCAAAGGATTCTTGTTCTGGCTACCTGCCAAACCGTTTGTAGATTTTCCTATTGAACAACAGGATGAAAATTGGTTGGTAGCACCAGACATGGGCAGATCCGACTGCTTTTCTGAGGAATTCACCCACAAACCTCCAGGGTGAGGTTCTTTTTTCACTGAACTGTTTGGGTAGATTGCTGGGGACTTCCCTACATTTGGAGAACCACTTCTGTACAATGAATTTGGGGAGTATTCCCTGAACACCATTGGAGAACGACAACTGCTGTTACTAGCATAAATACCAGAGCTTCTATCAGAGGGACTAGGAGTATGCCTGCATGTGATCATATCCCCTGTTTGACAACATGCAGGACTTGCTCGTCGGGAAGAATTGGCTGAACTTGAAGAGTACGAACTATGGCTATGGCCATCAGGGCTGGATTTCATTCTTTGCTGGATCTGTTCCGAACGGAGTATATGAGTCTTCTTTTGAGACTGAACAAAACTGGCTTTCTGTAATTGTTCAACTGCTTCTCGTTGGGGTGCAACATCAGCCAAAATCTTCTGGGCAATTTCTTCAGGGCTCAGAGCGGATACAGGGCTAGGTGCCTTCTGTTGCTCACTATTTCCTCCAACTCTCTTGAAAAGAGAATTCGATGAAGAAATCACAGGTCTTGGATTTTTAGGACTCTGAGAAACATTTGAAAAAATCCCACTGTCACTTTTATTGAATTTGGAAGCAAGAAAACTAATTCTAGAGCTTCCAGATGTGCAACTCGGTGACAATCGGTCAAAAGGTTTGTCCGAAAATGTTTCTTCATTGGAGGAGCTGTGAGCATCCCCTAGTTCCCTTTTCTCTCTTTGGATTTGCTTTTGAGTAAAATGGTGAGTGGCATCTAGTCTAGAATTTTCACCAAAGTCACTGCATGAATCATCCATAGAATAAGATTTGGTCATTGTTTTCGTATGGAAGGGAGCTTTTTGAAATGAATCAGTAGGTCCACCTGAAATACAGAAAAAGTACAAATGATTTTTGCATCTATATATGTAGTAACATTTGTAAGTCTGTCGCTTAATGATGGAAAAAAGTATTCATTTTATACAAATAATTTCAACATAATCTTCTTCCTTATCAATACACTGGTGAAAATTGATCAAATATCATACAGTAAAAAATTCCGCAACCTGTATATATCAAAATATTTTGATAAATAAGTGAAATAATGCAAGGAATTATCGAGCTATAGTTGGAGTAGTTGATGCCAAAGCAGAACCAAAGTCAAATATTTTATGATCATTATTGCTTGAAGAAGTCAGCTCAGATAGTGTAATAGTTAACATGTCTGCCTTACATGCAGAAGGTCCCAGGTTTGATTCTCAGTATTAGCAAACAGTTTGGAAAACTCTTTAAATCAAATTTCCCTATGCACTCAGCAGCTTATTGAGCATAGCTGTGTGGTTAGGGTGGAGGGGTCCTTTCACCAATTTGCATTCTGCAAAGGGAGTGGTCAAAAAAAAAACTTGTAAGAACGAAAATCCTGGTCTCAACCAGACTTGCAAGGATGCAAAGGAAACCAGGATTTTATCACGAACCGTTCATACCTCTATGGGAGTTGTCTCTTAAAAGACAGATACTTTACCTTTCTAACATTTCTTCTAGTTATTGGAAATTCAATTTCAACTATTTTTTCATCTCTAATAGACACTCATAGATATGATGCATGTATAAACCAGAAACACATAGAAAAGATAAAAAAAAAACAATTTTCATATTCCTAAATTAAAACTATGTTTTTTCTTTAAATTTGAAAAAAAAATTATTACTAAAAATCATCAAGAATGGATATGTCATAACAATTTAGTTATTAAAAGACTTAATAGCAATGAAATATTCTTGTCTCTATAAAAGAAAGGAGAAATACTGATGGGAGGCTTTTTTGTTATTCTCTTCAATCTTCAGTAACCCAAGTTTTATAAAAACAACTAAAAATGTCTCCATAAATCAGAATTCCCCATCATAAGGTTTTAATTACAACAAATTTCATCACAGATATAAATCAAACCAATTGAACACTATTCTCACAATAATCAACCATTACTATCAGGCTACATTGAAAACTTGATATAACAATTGGAGAAAAGGACATCATCATTTAATGCAAGCTTGTGTTTAATTTTTTTATTAGATTTTGAATGATATATAAGTACAATGTGAAGAATTTTTAAAACATTGTTTAAGAAAATGAATAACATTGATTTCCATGAAAAATATCTTCTCATTGATGTTGAAGGAACAGAATATTTTAGATTAGTCACGAGTTCATTCATGAATAAATATAGATAAATAATAAATATATACCCATGGTGACATAAGAGTTTTTCTATATAATTTCAGAGCCAAGGGCTAGAATTGGCATATAAACAGTGCATGTGAATTAAAAAATAAAATAATCTCAATTTTTGTAATAGTCTTTACTTAGATCTTCATAGTTTGTTCACAAATTCATATAGCAAGAACAAGAGTGGATTGATTTACAAAAATATTTCAACTCAAAAAATAATTTTAATTTTTCTATCTCAATATATTTGGATTCGTTGGCGTGAATTCGTTTTGTGTGAAAATGTTGGTCACGATATTACACATCTTGTTATTCTCACTATGCTGAAGTCTCATTGACAACATGAAGGATAACTCAACGATTAAATGAGTCACTAATTGGTTATCACTATTACTATTATTGTATCTAGTTTTACTCCCAACAGGTACCTAGAAGGAATTGTGTTATTTATTTTGAAATTTTTTGATGGAGTATATTCACT
This sequence comes from Thysanoteuthis rhombus, assembly GCA_963457665.1. Classification (NCBI taxonomy): domain Eukaryota; kingdom Metazoa; phylum Mollusca; class Cephalopoda; order Oegopsida; family Thysanoteuthidae; genus Thysanoteuthis; species Thysanoteuthis major. Next base: position 59,665,183 of record OY735198.1, on the reverse strand, counting down.
AGGGTAAAACAAAAATGACATAGAGAATCAAAGAGCAGATAGAATGACTACAGATTGGGCCCCCACTTGAACCTCTATGTTTCCATGGTCATTCTGTTTAAGATAACATTCATGAAAAACAGGCTCTTGAGGTATGGGATACAAGTTCAAATTTCATAAGAGGCTACTTCTTTATTTCTGATTTCGCACAGTTTGCTGTAGAGGTATATTGATGCAGAATGTAGTAATAAAGAGCAACAATTATAAAATGGAGTAAAACTAGTAATGAAATAATTAAAAAGATTTTGAGGTCTGACATTAAATCTTTGAGATTGAAAGGATAAAATTTATCAACATCATAAATCCCAGGAAAAAAAAAAACCAACAAAAATTTTCTCCCTTGCCTTTTGGCAGGTCACAGGCATCAGAGAATAGCCTTGATTCTACCTCCTCAGTCCAATGGGAAGATGCAGCCTGGAGGACCAGGTCCCCTTGAACAAGACATTATACTTGGTGGTAGGGGGAATAAGAAAAATTCTCTGCCAGGTAATTTTATATGAAATATGACAGTAAAGTGTATAGTCAATAGAAGCAACAACTATACCTTGAACTGAATGACCATTTTTAACTTTCAAAGTTTTCCTTCCTCTAAGTATATTTTTTTTAGCTGATGTATTTTTGTATGAAATTCACTACACTTAATAAGTATAAACCTCTGACCGACAGAAATAAAAATTATTTGTAATTGATATGTGATTGATTTTTATGGATTTTTATTACAGTTTACACTTTTTTTTAAATTTTAGAAGACTGATTACTATTGAGAAGTTCATGCCCTAATTTTATTCCTGAAGAACCTCTGTTAATCTAGTAAGTGAATCTTAGTTGTCAGATCTCTACATATTTCCTTGTACAAAATATCATACTCTTCCTACTTGCAAAACATGGAATCTGGAGAGATTATATTTTATAATCATTGAAATCCTCACCTGTTTTCTGGCCTGTCTGAATATCTTGGGTGGCAATGTTGGGAGTGCTTTGAGAATTTGGTATGTGGAGAAGATTGGATAATTCATCAGGACTGCTCGTACTGCTTATTGACAGGCAACTTTCAGGACTGGTTGCTGGACTGCGCAGAAAACAGTTTTCAGGTGGATACATGGCTTTGATGCGACTCTGGTGGGAGAGACAAAGTGACGGGTCTGGAGGGGGAATTTTGGATGATTTGTAATGAGTACTGCTCTTACCAACCAGACCACCCTGCATAGAGAAAAAAAGGAAACAATTTATATTCTGCAACAATTTCATTATATGTTTATAGCAATTAATAATTGAAAACAGAACAAAAAATAACAATAAACCTCAATCTCACATTCCTGAATGGCAATTTTCATTCAGCCCTTCACCCATCTCAGGTATAGGAAGGTGAAATAGTGATAAATTCAAGCACTTTACTAATGACTATTCATTTAGTAAGCCCTTATATTTTAACAGAAAGTAATACAGCCACTTTTATCCACCAAGTCAGCAAAATGTTAATACCACTTTTCAATGAAACATGAGAATTAGCTTTGAGGAGATGCTATTTGTTTTACTGTGCTTTCAATTATCTTTATCAAGATTTTTTGGTTACTCTCCTAAATTATCAAACTTCATTCATTTATAACGGAACTAAGAGTGATTCATGCCTGACCAAAAAGTATGAACGACTCATTTTAGAGAAGACAATGTTACAGTCTCTTTCTCTTTATCATATATAAACAACATTGAACACAAAGTCTGGAGAAGGACAAGCAATTGCAGAGTGACAATTACTGTTGGGGGATGATCAATTAAGACATTAGTAGAAGCATGTGATCATTGAATAATTTACTTCTCTCACCTTTTGTTGGACAATGATCACTGAAAAAAAAATCATACAAAAAACAAGCAAGCAAAAAATACGGACCAATTCAGAAGAATTATCATTGAAAACTGACCACACCCTAAAAACCTATTATAGGAGGGATTTAAAAAAAAAAAAAGAAGTTTTTTGAAGACATATTGAGTAATTGCTTGAATTTTCAGCCCTCTGGATCCACTTGTATGGGCTGTAAACATGATACATAGGCTTCTTCAGTTTTCAAATCGGTCAGTCTAGCTGGCTATTTTGACAGTTGGTTTACAGTTTCAAATCATTTTAAAGAAATTCTGGGAGGGGAAAAAAGTCATTTCAATAATTGACTGCTTGATGTTACGAGGTTCTTCGAAGCCATGATTCATTCACTAGGCTGGGAACTACTATATCATCACCTCCTCTGTGGGCAAAAAAAGCTGTGATAAAATTCTTTAAACTTGCACAAGGATGTTTCTAAAGTTCAAAATAATGTCGTAAAACTGTGCTAAAAGAAGTTGATATTTGACATTCATTTACTGAATCAGGATCCAAAAGTCGAATGAAGCATCCACTATAAAGTTTAAATCACATGAGAGGAAGGTTTTTCTAGGTAAGAAGCGTCTTCTAAAGGGATACATTTCAACCGCATTTCAAGTAAATCTGATTAAGCCGCTGAGAAACAATACAGGGAAAGTCTGACCAACAGACAGAGCTTCTTATAGAGAAGTGAGTACGCCACAAAGAAATGATTGAACTGAATATATGCAGACATATTTTCTTCCCATTCATTATTTTTCTCCTTGGCAAAACTGCAAACCTTCTGAGCATGAAATATTTCCCTTTATTGCCTCTGTACAAGTATCAATGCAAAAATTTTAATCCTTTCAATTTATTTGTACATATCTATATACTAGAAATGTTGGGCTAAAGAGCCTTCCTCTCTTTAAAAGGTGTTCCTACCCCTCTCATTTTTTTCTGCTATTGTTAACAACAATAATAGTAAAAAGTAGTCTGTTTTGTCCGTAGTAGGACATAGACCTTCCCCAGGTTTTGCCAAATCTCTCTATCATGGGCGTTGCAGAACCAATACTTTCTGAACTTATCTAGTTCGTCTTGCCATCCTATATTCTGCAGGCCTCGATTAGGTGTGAATTCTGGGGATCCATATTGTTCAAAATCTCAATCTACAGAGTAACTAAATAAGAAACATAATTATTGGAATATATTGCCTGCATATTCTTTATTTAACTCTTAAATTCATGGATTGCTTGTATCAACAGCTGAACACAATGAATAGAATTGAAAATGATATAATTTTTCTGTGAATGGAAAAGAATAAAATATATCTTTAATTAATGTATAGGTCAAAAGATTTCAATCAGGGGTTATTTCCCTTGAAAAATTTTCCTTGGGGAAATTTTATGAATTTAACAGTTAATATCTAACCTGCTGCATAAGATGTTGTCGATTGAGATTTCTCATTTTTTCCATTTCTGCAGGATTAAACAAGGACCTCTTCTTGGCACGAGGCGATAATGGAGGTGTGCCAGCCAAATTTGACAATGTGGAGGCTGATGTGGTTGTGGTGTTGGAACTATGGGAAGAAGACAAACTCTCCAAAGAACTGGAACTGTCTAAAGCAAGACTTTTGGGAGCTTCTTGGGTGTCTGTTGAAAAAAGAAAAAAAATTAGAATCAATTTTATATGAGCAAAAAATATTTCACCCAGCACTAAGAGCCCTGGCAATAAAAAAGTGATGAATTTAACCAGCCTCTTTTAATTAAGGTCAAAATTAAGAGATTTCAGAATTTACTTTATGCCATGAAGTATGAGTCATGTAATTTCTGTAGGATAGTTCATTAATGACAGAACATTAAGTAAGCAAATAGACAAAATATAGCATGTATGACTAAATTCAGCTTGATAAAGAGAAATGAGAAATGATACTAGTACAAGTGCTAAAAAGAACTCTTTTCCTGTCAGTAATGATTTGATGTTAGATACTTTTTCTGAATAAAGAAATTTCAAAAACTTACCAAAAACTGCTACCAGAGACTGCAGGGCAAACTGAAGGTGACGCTTAGTGGCTTGTTTGCCTAATCTCAATGTCACATCATCACGACCAACATCAAGTAAATCAAATCCTTAGATAAAAAATAAAAAAAAGAAGCATACTTATCAATTTTACCAATGAACATTAACCTCATTCTAATCACTCTTCTGTTTCTATTCTTTCGTAAACTCCAAAGAATTATTTAATATAAATAAGTGCTTAGTGACAATGTAATAGTAGCTTAAAATTTGGGGCCAACTCTTAGTATATCTGATCATTTTTATGCTTATACACATGTGAATATTGCTGCGTGTTTTATGTATACACTATTGAAAAAATCATACACATACATACATCAATAAGTTTCTAGCCCAATAATGGAAAAGAGCATTCATTTAATACAATAAATATTCATTCTTCAACATTATCTCTTTGTCAATGCTTCAATGCAGATCAAATTTCAGCTAATAATTCTCATGATACATACTTATTAATCTACAATTGTATGGCAAAATAATTTCAACTTGCTTCTTTTGCTCAACTTATTTAGTAAAAATAAGTTTTATTTATTCAAAATTTAATCCAATTGAAAAAGCTCATTTAGAAACCACCCCTCAGCAGCCTTCAAGGTTGATGTCAAGTCATTTCCAACCAATAGAGTTTATATTGTAATTTTTTAAATCATTCCTCTTATTTTCTGATGAACAACTGTATTAGCATTTAATAGATCTAGAGTTATCTCCCTTTGACATACATTGGGGGCAGGTCAATTTATACTCGAGTTAATTAATCACTCAGAAAATGGTGACTAGATTAAACTGGAAATTATTTTATTCTCCAAATTAGGGCATTTTAACAGTATTGTGCAAACAAAAATTGCACAATTTACTGTTTTTGTGGTTTTACAGTAACAAACCTGCAAACAAGGATACAGAAATTGGATAAATATAACATAATTTTGGATAGGCTAACAATTATGAAAAACTAAATAAGGTGATAAGTGCTACTTGTAACTCAAAAATAAATTTCTTGATATATTTTTTTCAATAAGTTGAATAAATGTTATTTTGAAAGTTGATCAAATCATACTTTTGGATTCATACAGCCAAGATGAAAAAAAAAAAATTGGATACTTCATGGGAAGTAAAAAAAAAAAAAAAAGACAAAAAAAAACATCACAAACTTGAATGAACCATTCATATCGAATAATGTTAAATAAAATGATTTGAATTTACTCCATAACATTAGAGTATGTATACCAGAAACAGCTAAATAATTTTGCATAAATTTAATTTTTATCTCAATTTTTCTTCTTTTTTCATTGTATGCTTTTACAAGCATACAAATATAGCTACAAGACAAACCATAGCAACATGCAGGATTAAAAACCATTGAAACATGTAAGAATAAAAAGCTACCTTTAGAAAATCTGAGAAGAAATAGTCTTACCAAGAGAGGCCAGAAATTCATGGCAACCTGGAATCTGCCACAACTTCACATTGATGGAAATTTCAATGATATTTTCTTTAGATGAAACACGGCTGAGAATATCATGCATCTGTAATATTTTTTTGAAAAGCTTTTCATTGAATTATTCTCAAGTGGATTTATTATGAAATGAAGATAAAACATCAAAGAGAATCAGATGCTAATATTGTTACTTTCGAAATAGTAGCACACCATAGCCTTTAAAAAATTTCGGATATTTTTTTCAGTGTGAGTAAAGAAAAAGTTTCTAAAAACTTTTGGATCATTATTATCGATTTTTAGACCACTATTTACCTTTATCTTAATTTTATGGTTGCTATTCATAGCAACCTTTACTCAGGCCGGCATCCCTTAGGCAGTGAGTAAAAGTTTTGATAAAAAGTAACCATAAAATTTTGAAGGGTAATAGCAGTCTAAAAATCAATAGTAATGATTTACAATACTTTATCTAATAAAAAAAGAATAAAAATGATTGCAATATTAAAACTTTTGGATGTTTTTAATCATTTGGAATGGTATTTTTAAAACAGTTCTGATGAAAATTCACAGAAGATCCAAATTTTGGCTATTTCTGTCAACATCTCCTTTTCAATTTATTAATAGCTTTCAGATATGCTTAGTAGGAGTATGCCACTTTGTTTTAGGCTCAAACCATTTGGTTTGTCATGATCAATGTGCTTATGACAAACTAGGTGTTGGGAAATCCTCTTCATCTAAAATATTTTATCTAAAATTTTCTGTCAATATTCAACTCATAAGTTCATAAGACAGGGGAAGTTTTCAATGAATAGCATAAAAAAAATCAGTACAGATCTTCTGAGAATTTAATTCTTTTTTTTTGAATTAGAAATTTAATTAGAAGTTATTTCCCTTGAAATTGACATTCTGTTATATTTTTTTGATTTAAGAGTTTGAAGACAAACTGTCAGTTTCCTTGTTTAAAAAAAATCTTTACAGAGAATCTTTTAACAGAGGTGTGTAAAATTTATCCAAGTTGATTTAATTTCAATTAAATTTAATAAAATTCCATTATTATGCTTGTAATTTTGAAAGGAAACCTGTCTTTCACATGAAATGCATTTTTTACTCCCTTCCAAAACTAACAAATTAATGTGCTTAATGTCTGAATTAAAATGTCCCAAATTTTCTATACAGTTCAAAACTACACTGTTCAAGGTATTATATGTTTGTTTTTTTCAGCAGATTTTTAGTTACAGTTAATGTATTGCTGTACAAATTTATGTATTATACAAAAAAAAAATATTCAAGTTATTCCTCAATGTATGAGTCTGAAAAGGGTTAAAAAGAATACTGTCTATCATAATTTTACCCCTACAAAATTTTTCATCCATTTTCAGGTTAGTATTTTCATCTCTCATTTGTCAAAAAATAGAAATAAGAAAAAAATTCCTCAATATAGTAGAATTATGTCACAACAATGAAATACGAAATATAAATGAGTGTAATTCATCTGACAAATACATATCCAATATACTTTAAAATATCAGAACAAAAACATTTCCATAAGATTTATTCATTATTATCAAACAATCTAATGAAATAGTAGAAAAGAACTTACAGTGGTAATAATAGCTTCTCCTGCTTCATAGTTGTTCAAAAATTTTGAAAGAGCTGTTATTGAGTTGGAAGGTAAACCTATGAAATTGAAATCAAGATTTTAAAAATATGAACACAAAAAAACTTGAAGAGAATGATAAATTCTACTGAAGTTTCATGTAAAGTACAGACAAGTGAAAGTTATACATTAAAGAATGTTTAATTAAGCATAAAGTTATTTAAGATAGAAAAGGACATGTTTTATTCAAATGCAAATATACAGTAGAAGAGAGAGAGAGAGAGCTATGTAAATATGTACATATGATGTATATAAATACTTGCCATTACAGTCAATAACTGAACAAGCGTAGCACCTAAGTTTGAAACATAGAAAATTTAATCGAAGAATAAATAGGATGAAAATAAATACTGCTTATGACATCAGTAGTGTTTTCAACTAAAAATATCAAAAATAAAGTTTTAAAAAACATCTAGAAATATCTAGATTCTGGAAAATCTAAATGTAATCAATAAACGAACAACAAATTTGTTTCCAAAAATAGAAATAAAAAACATTTTTTGAAGGAATTTAGAGCAGTATTGATGCTGATTTTCTATTCTGCAGACAAAATAATCTGCCCAGGAGCGCTGGAACCCACGATCCAACAAACATGCACACAAAAAAGGTAGAACCCTTTTCCATCTTTGATAGCTACTGTAGTTCAATTCATGATTAATTTTTAATAGCTTGCTATCATTTTGATTCTTGATTTCTTCAAAGAGGTTATCTATCAGAAGCAATTTACATTTTTTCTTATTCCCTAGCAATTTTCTATCAGAAAGTCTGAAATTTAAATGTTTGTAACACTTGGTGTTGGAAATGAAATCTTACTCTCATCTACTTAACCCAGGGATCACCGAACTTTTTAGACCATCAACCCCCTTCATGGAATCCTTGATCCCTGATTCACCCTAATACAAGGCTGCTAAAAGAAAATTATCATACATACTAATACTGCATCTTAAAATGAACCAAATCTTCCATAGATTAATAAAAATAAAAATATGTATCAATCGATACAATAAAGGTAATATACTAATATCGTAATTATCATTTCAATTGACAGTAAAAACTGTATCAGCATCTTTTTTTTTTTTTTTTCTACTTCATCTACAAATATCAACTTTTGACCAAAAAAATTCAACAGAGCCCTCCCAGCTTTTGACCCCCTTGGATAACCCAAGAGTTGATATCAACTACTTTGGCAAATCCTGCTCTAGCCCAACTTACCTAGCAAGGCTTGAAGACTGGCACTAGCTCGAGTAAGTCTGTCTCCAGGATCTGTTTGGGGGAAGAATACTGCAACAGGCATTCCATTGGCTGCCGGCTCAAAGCGGAAACCCACAGAATGTAGCAAATCTTTCCAACCATTGATCTGGCCAACCTTGTTCTCAATGCTCTGAAACATTGTATACATTGGGTTCTTGGCACCTTGATGAATTCTTTGAAGAGATTTCTCAATCTAAAACGAACAATTCAGTCGAAAATGTTACAGTCATGAATTACTAATAGACCAATGAAAAGATTTATTGTTTTATGAGTATAAAAATTTACAACAGTCAACATGAAATAGTGTTCAAGATTTAAACAACTTGAACCCAGCACATAATATCGCTGACAAATGTTAGCAGAACAAATATCTTTATCCCAAAAATCATATCAAAATAACAATTGATTGTATTGAAGATATAACAAGTGCAAAAGTTCACAACTTGGACAACAATTAATGAGTTCAAACCAAAAGTCTATTGAACCAGGATAAATGACTTGCTTAGTTCATCTTATATAATATCTCTTCAATAACAAGAAGATTGTATAATCTTTAAAACATGATAGTGACATTATCGTTTAGGTGCTTGTTAGTATATACCAACTTGGGGTACAAAAATGTAGGCCTATCTAGCACCTCTAAAAATGAAAAAAAAAAAAAAGGATTAGGGAAATGGGTAACTAAAATCTATAGAAATACTAGACTGGCTGCACTAACTTCTGTTCTGACTGAAGATGATCATTGCAACTTTTGTATTGCACATATAGTAAATGAAAAAAATAAACATATATATATATATATATATATATATATATATTTATATTGGTATAAATGTATTCATTTATTAGAATGAAATAAGCCCATGTGAATTTGTATGTAAAATTTTCATTAATATCTAAGACTTGACAATTTAGCTCAGTCAGAAAGGCAGCCTTCTGGTAACCAGTAAGTCGTGAGTTAAAATCACTGTGGGGAAACGTTAATTTTATATCAGTTTACACCCCTAACTTTGATGAGGATCGTTCTTGTTCTTGTTACATAAGGAAATAAAGACGACTCCAGTTTTGGAGTTTGACAAAAATTGATTCAAAATTATGTCAGGATACAAAAAACATACTTACAAGATGTAAAAGCACCCTCATTGAATCTCTGCACTGAGATGGTGACTGGAGCAATTCACAAATGGCATGACCCATGAGAGCCATTTTGCTGCTAAGCATGATATCTTTGCCAACCAATACCCATCCACCCCAGTTGCTAGGGTGAGAGAATTGCTTAACAGCCTGAACAGCTTTAATAGCCAAATGCAATGCCTGAGTTACTGTACGGCTCTCCTGCAAAGCTACATACATAGTCTTCATCAGCAGTTTCGATGCCTGGTCAGGTACTTGCCATAGCGAATAAAGCACACAACCTGCTCCAACTGAGAGCAGAGCCCGGGTCAGACCAACAACTCCATCAGAGTTTATACGTCCAGCACGGTCATGGGTGTGGCCAGAGTTCAAAACAACAAGCTTGGCACGGAGTTTTAGATTTAAAACATCCGCTGCTGTGAGGAGATATTCTGAAAGGGATGGCGTATCAAGGGAGCCAACATCACTGCTGCTGTCATCCAAATCATAAGCATGATTGAACTGAGACGTGGACGATGAAGAGGTCCCCATCTCTCCTGGAGAAAGGATGATAGCTGAAAGTTTCCAAGAAATATGAGCCGAAATATGAATGACTTCAACATGTTCCAGCTGTTGTAAGATAGCTGTTTTTGTGGCTTCAAGACCAATGAGGGGCTTTGCCGTTAGCAGTTCTGCAACAATTCTTGCTTCATATTCAGAACCAGGAATGTCTTTGAGCTGCCATTGTTGTTGTATGGCAGGTGTTAATTTTGGATTCCCAATGACAACTGCTCCTGAGGAGTCAATGGTTGGTCGACCTGTTCGTGAACGATGGTTTTCTGGTTGCAGGGCTGTGATTGATGGCATGATGATCAAGTTGTACCTCTCAAACAAATAATGGTTTGACTCACTTGGCCTCAGCATAGCAAAAGGGACCAAATAAAGGTCACCTTGAAGGACCAAAACCTGAAAGAAAAATTATATTCAAAATTTTTGTAAGATCTTTTTCAAGCATAAATACAATAGAATAAAGCTGAAACCGCTACTATTTGGAAAAACTTAATATAATACATTTTATGTAAATTCAAATGATATTTGACATTGATAAATTATCAAAGGCCAAAAAAATTCATTTTTTGTAAATGTTGAATAGTCGGGTCACTACTCAACAACAACTATGCATACTACATACCTCTGGGAATTACATATTCTATGAGTTAGTACAAGGTTTGCAATTGTTGTATCTTGTATCGAGTTGAGAGTGCTGAAATATGATTACTCATAATACCACTAACAGATACAACATATTTGGAAGAAAGAATCCCAAGTACAACATAATTGGTTTTAAAGAATCAACTTGTACCACACAAAAACATTAACAGCTGATGATGTGGACATAATATCTGACCACTGATATAAAAGCTGGACATATAATTCAACGGCATACAGATGATCCAACTCAAACGTAAGCAACCAGAATACGCTAACATAACAATTCGGAAAAATAATTGAAAAAAAAAAAAAATAGTTCAAGAGCCCATCTTTTGCCAAATATACGACCAATCATTATTAATAATCTCTTCCTTATAACTAATGTTGAGATGTTGGATAGTGGGAAACAAAATATTAATAATAGTACCTAAAATAAGAGTGAAATCTTCACTGTAAACCCCAAGGGACTGGTTGGTGATACATCAGGAAGAAATTTTTTAGCCCTAGTTTTCTTACTATGGCTGTGAAGCTGACAAGATTTTTCATAAGAAATTTCTTTGTCTTTGCCTTCTTATTCTTGCAATAAATTGATTATTGATGCAAGACAATTCATAAAAAAGACAATCCATAGAGAAAGTAATGATTGTCCTGGAGTAAGTGGTAAGATATTTCACCTATGTGATGTGATATCACACAAAAATATCCCAGTTCTGAGCAGTTGATTCGAATTTTAGTTGGCCATTCTTCAATTAAAAAAATCCCAAGATATCTGTTCTTTTTCTTATTTCTTTGAAACCATTTAACCAATAAACAAAAACAAAATAAGGGAATACAAACCAAATTTCTGTTTTCTGTACCATCCATTACTGATTGCAGTGATTCTTCCATGGGTGCTACAAGCAATTCATAAAGTGCTGCTATGGGTGACTTGTCTTGCTGTTTATTCTTCATGGCATTACGCATGTTTGTGATGGAAGGGTTGATGCCATTCAAGCCAGCAGAGAGGCTAAAGAGGCTGGACAAGCTGTAGTTGCTACAGTTAAAGATGTGATTGCGATTGACCATGCGCAGAAAACCAGTACGGTCATTCTCAGCATTCAGTTTGTCTCCAATTTCTTCAAGTTGTTGCTGCCAGGAGTCTTCTGTATCAAGAGTGTCCAAACTGCCAACAGAGCTGCTGCCAGCACCACTTCCACCTCCCACACTTCCATGAAGAGTAGAACGAGAACATGATCTTGACAGTCTGAAATTGTAATAACAATTAATACTCAGAGAAATAAATACATGATAAAGATGTTATGAAAAGAAAAATGTGAGAAGATTTAGTGTGAATGAATTGCATAAGATAAAAAATGTATATGAACTTGAAACTTACTTAGTTTGGCCATTGCTGGGGTCATGACCTTCAACACCCATAGATTCACGGACATCTCCAACATATTGGTCCAATAAAGAAACTGTGGATCCTGCTAGACTTTGGGTATCAATTGCATCACTTGAATTTGATTCAAATTCTGCCATATTGCACTGATGAAATTTCACAATACCTGAAAAATAAAGGAAAAGATTTCCTACTAATGACACTAGTACCTGTGTTTGTTTGAAATGTTTACACAACAACGAATAAATTCAAACAGTCATTTACATTTAGCATTTCAGAAGCCGTCAGGTATGATTTGGGCCATTGTAAACCAAGAAAGTAATTTATTATCTGTTGAGGAGTGGGGTATTTAGGATATAATTGGAACCAAAAATCTAAACAATCTATCTCCTTTGATCTCAATCAAAAAATTATTCTGGAAATTGGTAGATGTTGTAAGGAACCTAATTCCCTTTTACAATGTTCATACACTGGGCTACGTTTGACTCTAGAAGTTTTGACACCATATCTATAGAAGTGTCTTGGTGATACTTATACAGAAAAATATTTGATATTTGATGTTTATTGAAAATTGCACCAAGCAATCTGTTATACAAGTAACTTATAAAACAAATTGTAAGTGAACCTAGTGATACAAAGTCTAAAATAGCAGTTGTTAGTGTAAATGAAAAGAGTTGAGAATGTATCAAAAGAAACACTTCTCACAAACTTGTAGTACATTTTATGCTTTAATGCTTGTGTATTTCACCAGTCATGGTTTGAGTACTAATGGGATAACTTAAGGTCATTTAGTTGGGATGGGTTAGACATGGTTCAAATTGATAAAACAGCATAAAAAAAAGGTAACAGGAGATCAATTCTAAGGATTTTTGCTTGTTATCAATAGAATGAAATGCTTGGTCATGTTGAACCTTTTTGAAATGATCAAGCCAAGCATATAAACTACAATCATCACTGTGAAAAGAATCTAGTTAGTCATGACCAATGAAAAAACATAAGGGGAAAAATCTTTTGTTATTGATTAAAAGGTGGAGATAAATTATTTAAGGGGAAGAGAGAAGGACAAAAAGTCAGTCAACTAAAAATAGCAAAAACTGCAGTAAATAAATAAGTAAATAGAAATGTGACCATGGAAGAAAAGCAGAAAAATATTGAGTAAAGTCAAGTTATCATAGTTGGATTTAGTTTGATTGTGTATGTGGAAGTACAACACTGTTGTTCTTCTGAGTGAGAATTTCTTTCAAATGATTTTTTCAAGAAAAAGAATAGTGTATTTGTTTCAGGTGAAGAGTGTATAGTTTCAAATAGTGAATAGGAGGCATTTTTATCAACTATTTTCTTCCCTGAGAGGAAGAGTCTAGGATTACACACAGAAAAACAAAAGGATTACACAGCTCATTATGTAAGTATATATTAACTTAGCATGAGTGGGTGTCAGACTATCATCTATACTGAGAGATCTGATGAGGATCAAGATCAGCTATACAACTTGTGTCCAGATCCATTTATTTTTCATATTATCAACTGAATTTTTGTATCAGACCCTCAATAAGAGATTCAAGGGGATCGAACCCACTAATAACGGTTAGCTGTCTTAGCTTACTGACCATTGCTATACAATGAGTGTCTTGAACCATTTTTTTTTTTCATCTGATTTACTCATTAAACTCAGTGGGGAAAAAATTCTGATACTTTTAGATCAAGGTGTTTTTGCTTTGTTTTTCTGGGGGGGGGGTCTTTAGAAAAAAATACTGAACTTATTCACTGAGAAGTGTGCATAGCCTGAAATGATAGAAGTATTTTCTTCAGCAAAATTTCAACCTGAAGAGTCCAGTGTTATGACCAGTGAACCAAGAGAATCATACTGTACATTATTACAGCAGAGTCTTTTTCTGAGCATTTTTTATACCACTTCTCCTCTAACAGTTTTTCGAGATATCAATGCCATTCCAATTCTGATTGGTGCATCTTAATGCTGTATATTGCACTAACAGATTTGGAAAAGAAAGCTAATTTTTTAAAGATGGGGAAATTCTATTTACAATGTGACTGTAAATCACAGCCTTACTTTCTGCCATTCATACAGTTCCAAAGTAAGTAGTTATTTTTTATGTGGAGGCTGTGAGATTTTTTTCACTCATAATTTTTTTGCACTTTCATCCAGGTTTATGGGGTGCGGCTACACTGCAGCACAGTCACACTTGCATTTCCTTCAGAAAACATAGACTCTTGTATTACATGTTCTTTACTTTAGCATGGAAGTCTGAATCCAAATTTTTTTTTAATCCTCCAAAACTGCTTTTATAAGTATATACAAGCTATAAGAATTCTGTGATTGAGGTTTCAAAACTCTTAATATGAACTCTCTTTTGATGCACATACCTAAACAGTTTGTCACTACATTAAGCTCATTTAGAGTGGGTGAGTGAATTTTGCAATGTTCAAATACAAGTACCTTTAACTAGCATATTTACAATTTGGTTTCCTTGCAATGGTTAATTCTTCTGAGGCATGCAACTGCATTTCACTCAAGTAAACATAGAAATGCCAATTTATGGGTCAAGTGAGCACATCTTGTGTCTCCAAATCTATATTACTCATCTCCCATATAAAAGAGACAGAATCTATGTTTAAAGACGTTTCATTAGAGTCAATTATGATAATTAAATGATGATATTTCATCATGGTGCTGGCCGATTTTCTACATGGCTGATACCATAAAAGAAATAAATGATCACTATTGAATCCACCTTCTGCTACTGCTGCCACCATCATCACTACAACATAATCATTATTTGTGTGTGTCTCTTGATTGTACCAGGTCAAATTTGACTATGAGGGTAACAACTTCCAACTTCTACAGCTCAGGTATTTTAGATAGTGAGTGATGGGACTAACTGTATCAGAGTGCAGTGAACAATAGCTTCAACTAGAATTTACACTGCAGATTGTATTTTCCGCATAAATAACCATTATGCCAACCAGCAATTTTGAACAATAAAATTAAAAAATAGACATTACACTTTCTTAAATTTATTAATAAGAGATATGATAGCAGTCAAAGTACAGAAATATAATGAAGACTATATTTACCATCTTTTGGTGTGATAAGCCATGTATAGAGGAAACCAGCAGCAATAGAATAAGATAAAACAATATTTTTCTGTTGGCTGACAATCCCAAGTACTTGGTCCAGGGTAATAGGCAGCAGGTCATGCCTTCTGTCAGTGCCCAGCAAGCCGGGCAATACACCTGACTGTCGTTCCAATAACAAGTCAATAAAGGCACGAGTACAAGCTCTTTCAGCCACCACGAGAGCTTCTTCATGGCAGTCAACTGTTACCAGCACACGCTTAGAAAGAAAGAAAAAAAATCATTGTAGTATATTATAATAACATTATAAACCAATTTTTTTTTTTAATTTTCATATCTTATCAAAGAAAGTGGGTGATTTCGTTCATTTCAATAATTTCTAAACTCTTGAATTCATACTAAGAAAATAGAACGTCAATCTCAAGGGAAATAACTTCTGATTCAAACTTCTTGAATAACTTCTCATTTTCAAAAATTCAATTCACTCAAGAGTTCCACAGAATTTAGAGGTTAAAACCTAAGGAAAAATAAGGTGTTTCATATTTTTAAAATGGCCATGAAAGCTTATGTTATAAGGAAAAACTGTCACGTATTGATAGAAGTATGTTTGAAACAAGAATAATCTTTCATATTAATTTTTCAGTAGCTTTTTATCAGCAAATTCTCATAGTTTAGTCAGTAAGAGCAGTTTGGTGCACACTAGGCTTCCCTAGGCAAAAGGCATGAGAGTTCAAATTTCACACAGCTTATTCTTAATTTCTGATCCATACCGATAAATTACTCAAGTAAATTGATAGCCTCAGTTGAATTGTGATGAAAAAAATACAAAAAAAAATCAAGATGAAAAAAAAAAGTAGTCAAAAATGAATAATGTTTGACTATGCTTCATCAAATAGAACTGAATGATAAAAGATAATATGTACATTTGTTGTACTCAATAATTCTCGGTAGTATGTAAAAACCAAGTACGTGAAATGAAAGATTGTTTCCTTTTTTTTTTTTTTCTAAACTTTATTCAACTTACCTGGAGAGCCTGATAACAAGCAGTCTGCAAGTCAAACAAAGATAGTTTGTAGTCACTGCTATTCTGGGATTCCCTCCGAATTGTTTCAAACAAATCAGCAGCCTGGTAGAGCTGCTGCTGGCACTCGTCCAGTTGCCCTCGACCCCACAGGGAGAGCCCTAAGCGATAACGGATTTTTGCTTCATCTTCCCGTCTTCCAAGTTGCTCTGCTATTTGTAGTCCTTGCTGTAAATACTGGACAGCCTGTGTATAGTTGCCTAATGCATGGTGAACACGACCTTGTCAATAAAAAGATATTATCATTTGGTTATTAAATCTAAAGATATGTGATCAGGCAAGCAATAAACTGATGGCAATAAAGTATTGGTTGAAATGTCAATGAATTTCAAGTACTAAACTCATAGGAGGTGCTAATCGTAAGAGTAAATGATTTTTTGTAAAATGATTTCATCAAACAAAGGAATTATCTATATGTGTTCTTGAAGGAAAAAGAAATTCTATTTCCAGAGAAACTCCTAAAAAATTGTTTTCTATAAATGAAAAATTCAGGAAATAAAGCAGATAATTTTGAGATGGTGCTTTGTTGAAATATTTGACCAGTCAGGAAATTTAGCTCTTCTTAAATCCACAAAGATTTTCAGCTGTTATAAATTAGCTTATAACACTGAATATAGAATTATTCATCCAAGATCATCAAGCTATAACCAGATTTGTGTTCATAAGCTACCAGCACTTTGTATCATTTCAAAAAATCAAGTAATAATTTAATTGCTTTTCATTCTGTGCAGAACAATATTGTAAAAAGAAAAAGAAATATTCTGACAAAACAATGATGGATCTAGCGATGAATGCACAATATATGAATTGCATACAAACAAGGAATAAATTACTAGTAGGATTTGAACCTACAGATAGACGGTGGTTCTCATAATTTAACAATAGTTCAAGATGTTATTTTTGCTTATTCTACCAGTGATAATAATAATAAATAGTATTTTGAAATTTGCAACAGAAAATGATAATGAATTTAAGTAAAACATTCTTACAAGACCTTATAAACAAACATTGATACCAATTGTTTTAAACAACAATAACTATCAAAAAGTAGCTGAACTAATTACCTAATGGTAATTGTATTACAGTTGAACTGATATATAAAAAAATCATTTAAATCAAGAATAGTTAGGACATAAGGATTTGATTGTTGACAAAACTTATACGAGTAAAATGCATCATATGAATTTGTGTACAAAAACACACATAAATACATTAAATTTATACACAGATGGTTTCATAAATCAAGGAAGCAAGAGCAGGGAAAATAATGAAATCTTACCTAAACTACTAAAAGCCATTGTCTTGGCCACTTTATCTTGTAATTGGGCAGCCATACTGAGATGTTGCTCTTGGTAACGTACGGCTTCTTCATGGTTCCCAAGAGATTCATGAGACAAACCAAAGTTTCCATAAGCTCGACCTATTAGAAGAAAAAAATACAGTTGAAAAATGTTTTCTGGTTTCAATTCATGGAGGCATAAGAAGCAAAGAAGCAAAAAAAAAAAGTATGTCGCAGATTCACAAAATTATGGGGACATAACATGAAAATGTCAACTATAAGATGCAAAATGGTATGTGTTTGAAATAAATCCAATCCTTCTGTACGTTTACTGTATACACAGAAAAAACACAAATATATATGCAGTGCAGTGCAGTCAGATGTAAGCAACACAAAATTGATTGCTTCTTTTTTAATGTTTTCAAAATAGATGGCATAGTTCTCTTTCAAAACTGCCACAGAATCAAGTAAAATGTACTGTAGACACTTTCCCACAGAGACAATAGTTGAACCAGTGACATATTTTCTACTACTCATGCCAATTGTAAGAAGTATTTGAAACGTTGTACTGGAGCAATCTTCAATAGCTATTATTGCAGGAGGGAAGAAATGAAGGAGACAGTGTTAGCAATTATTAAGAATGGAAACATTAAAATCAACATAACCCAAATAACAGTGGCTTCTGAAGAGAACTGAAACTATTATCCAGTAAATAGCCTTGGATCTACTTGCTAGAATCTTTTTCGTAAAAATGAGTGGGCAGCAAATCAAGAATACCAGCTTATGATATTCTTCACATGTTGCATTTAGATTTGGTCTTGTGCAACACAAATGTTTTATTTTCATTACACAGTCAACAAAACTATTTTATACATAACTTTGTAACTTTGGGTGTATTTATATATATATATATATATATATATATATATATATATATATATATATATATATAAAGATTGAAGGTTTTCACATCAGAAGTTTTATCCTATGCTTAGCTGATAAACCTTCAACTAAGAGGAAGAAAATTAGCAGTTATAAAAAGAATGGTAAGAGTAATCCTATACTCCTTCACATTGCTTTGTCCAAATCAATTCTTGTTTTTTATTGCTTCCTTGTTACAATGTTTCAGACACTGAAGACTGGTCTTTCTCAAGTATCCTACAGAGCAGTACAAACATAATCATACTACCAGTCTACGAAGGCTATTCAAATTGCGTTGGACAGATTAAAGCACTACGAGAAACTGGTGAGCCACCTAATGAAGGATCCAACATTAAAAATGGAAAGAAAGTTGTCACAGGCCTTGAAAAAGTATAGAGATCACTTCAACATCTAAATATCCAAACAGCTGAACCAAGATCACAGCATACTACCACATGTATATGGTTCCATCAGAATCCATAAAGAAGATATTCCTCTAACATCTATGCCATTTATTGAGCAGATTACTGGTACAACATAATGGAAATGCTAACATTTTGTGTACTAATGACGCACTTTTGATTGGGTTCTGATGTATATCCACGGGAAGAAAGTATGGCTATGGGATCACCATTTTCTTTTATCATTGCTATCATATATTTGGAACTCTCTGAAAAAATAGCCTTGAGAACAATACTGCTAGGGTCAACTACCTGGCTAAGATATGTAAATGACACCTCCATACTTTGGCCTCAGCAAGATGTGAAAGTTGGACTATGTGAACTCTATCTGACCCTCAATATAGCTCTCAAAGGATTAAAAAAAACGAACAGTGGAGTAACCTTCATGGATGTACAGATAATTAATACAGAGAGGAGATTCACAATATACGAGTATACCACAAGCCAACATTCACCAAACATTGTCTGAATTTTGATTCTACTCCAGCATATGGTACAAAGAAAGAGATGCTTACAAAACTTATATGGTGACCTAGACACATACCTATGAGAAATTAACTTGCAGGCATAATACCAGCACACACACAAATTTCAAAGACAAAAAATGGCTACAACCATTCTATCATATATCAGAGGTGTAAAGGAGAAAATACAGAGGTTATGCCATTTATTCAATCAGGAAATTATTCAAGAAGATTGTATAGTGTAGTTCTGCAAGGAGAGTCTGCCCTGATATCCTATCAACTATAGATCCTTTGGAACTTTCTTACCCAGAGTTCTATGCACAAATGCTTCATTACAAACAAAGCTCATCTACATATCGTGGAAAGAAAAGAGGGACCATTTTCCTTTTTGCATAAATGCACATTATAAGCAACTAACAAATATTACATCAATAAGATTGCTCTTTTTATTGTTTTTGAAACCTATGAATGAAACATAGACATAGTGAATAAAAGATCATTTTTAACTTCAAAAGAGAGGAGGAGGATGAATGAATAAATAAAGACTTACATTGTGCTTCAGAATTGTTCAGAGATTCAGCAATCTGCAAGTCAATTTGATGGTATTCAAGTGCTGTTTCATATTCTCCCATCTGTTGGTAAACATTTCCAAGTCCACAGGCAGCTTCACCTTCACACAATTTATCACTAACATCTCTGGCAATGTCCAGCTGGTGCTCTAGACAAGAGATTGCTTGTTCAAAATTCCCAAGCAAGCTGTGCAGGCATCCAAGTTCTCCATAGGCTGATGCTTTAGCCTGGTTGTTATCCATCTCATGGGCAACAACCAACCTCTTCTCAAAGCAAACCAGGGCTTGTTGCAAATTGCCCATAGCCCTGTGTGCATTACCTAGTCCTCGGTATGCTTTATCCTGATCCAGCAAAGAATTAGTTGTCTGAGAGACAGCCAAGTACTGCTCATGGCACTTGACAGACTCCTCGAAATCGCCCAATGCTTCATAACAGTCTCCAAGATTCCCGAATGCTTTCCCTTTCTCAACAAGGATCTTATTACCGTGTAGTTGTTCCAACATGGCTAACTGTTGTTCAAATAATCCAATCGCTTCATCAAAATGGGCTGTGTTCATTTTTATGATTCCAAGATTGCCACATGCCTGGGCTTCCAGTCTACTGTCATGGAGCTCTTGACTGTGTTTCAGCTGCTCCTCATAACACTTGTATGCATTTGAATAATTTGCGAGGCACATGTGCACATTGCCTATGCTGCCATGGGCACGACACTCACCTCTCAAGTCCTCCATTTCTTGACGAATAGTTAGTTCTTGATTGTGGAAACCTAAAGCCTTATCATATTGACCTGAAAAAGTAAATTAGTGGTGATATTTACAAGTAAAGGAATGCTAAAAAATGTTACAGATCAGAGATTTGGCGAAATGTTAGCAGCACATCAACATTAAAGTTTATTTATTATTTACAGGATCCTAAATCATTTACCTTTCCAATAATATTTTTTAGAATTTCTCAGTATATCCTATAGTCCATCAGGAAATACTTATTCTAAAAACAATTTTAGTTTATAATAGTTCTTTTGCTCATTTGGTGCTATAAGATGTGATTTTATTCTCAAAGAAATAGGATCAACATTAGGTGTACACTGCAATAATATCCTTTTTTTCTCATTGAAATAAGTGGAAGGTAAATAATAAAATGTCTTACGTACAATTATGTACAGAATGACACTTTCATGTATCTAAAGATGCAGTGGTATGATGAAATAAGCAATAGATTCAACTGTTTAGAAAATATAAATTTTTGAAAATTCATTATTATATCTGAAAAGAAATACAGACTTACCTAATCGGCAATGAGACATCCCAAGGGCACCATAAGCAGCTGCAATAAGATTTTGATTCTTGCACTGTTTAGCCAAGGTCAATTGTTGTTGGCAGGTTTGTACAGCTTCACCAACCTGACCAGTCTTCAAAAGAACATCCCCAATATTACCTAGCACCTTAAAAGTTCCTTTCACATTCTTTAATGTCTTCATCAGTGCCAATGCCTTTCTTTGGCAATCTAATGCACTATCATAGTCAGAAAGAGCCTTGTGTGCAAGGCCAAGGTTACAATAGGCACGGGCAGTCTCCATTTTGTCCTGCATTTCTTTGGCAACATTCAAATGCTGCTCATAATAATCCAATGCTTCTGAATAGTTTCCCAACAAAGAGTATGCATAACCAAGATTGAAACAAGCCTTTGCCTCACTCTCCTTTTCATTCAACTCTTGTGATAAGGTCAAGAACTGCTCATAGTATGGAATGGCCTCCGAGTAATTCTCTTTCACACTGTAAAAGTTGCCTAAATTACACAAGGCCCGAGCCTCACTGACACTGTCCTTGAGTTCCCGAGCTGTGTTTAGATGAGCAAGGAAATGATGTAGGGCTTTGTCTGATATACCCAAAGAATGGTAGGCTACGGCAAGGTTTCCATGGGTTGACATCTCTGAATGCCTGTCATTCACCTCTGTAGCAATTGACAGTTCTTGTTTATGAAAGCGCATTGCAACTTCATGCTGGCTTAGTGCACTGTAAGCATTACCAATGTTCCCATATGCTCGCCCCTCACTTGCACGGTCACCAAGTTTCTTGGCAAGTTTCAAGTGCATCATGTGTAACTTGAGAGCAGCCTCATACTCATTCAATTGATGGTATATAATACCCAAATTAGCACATGCCCGACCTTCTGCCACCCGGTCCCTTGTCTGAAGAGCATTGTCTAACTGCTTTTCATGGTAATTCTTGGCTAGAGAGTAATCAGACTTGCAGCGTGCTGCATGGCCTAGCCCAGCATAGGCTCGTGCCTCCAAGACTTTATCATTCTTCTGCTCTGCAATTTTCAGGACTTGATTATGAAAGGCTATAGCTTTTTCATAGTCTCTTCTGTAGTGATAGGCACTTCCAAGGTTACTATAGGCTCTGGCTTCTTCGTGTGCATTCTTCAATAATTTTGCAATTCGCAAATGCTCATTGTGACAATTAATGGCCAAATCAAAACTGCCCATAGCCAAATAGACAGCACCAGCATTACCAATTTCACGGGCCTCTCCATATTTGTCTGACCTTTGTCTACAAAGCAGCACGCACTGCTTGTGACTGTTCAGAGCATTTGGATAGTCTCCAATGGCAGTGTACACATGTCCAAGGTTACTAAGGGCAGAAGCAGCAGTTGGTCTATCCTTCAGCTTCATGGCTAATACAAGTTGATGTCTGTGATTGGACAGAGCTTCACGGTAATGTCCTTTGGAAAAATAAGCAGAACCTAAATTTCCATATGCACGGCATTCACCTCCCTGGTCACCTGAAATATCAATAGCATGAAAAACCATAAATCAAAGAAGCATAAAAATAATACAAAGGAACAATTTTTAAAGAATATTAAAAAAAGACTGTATAAAAACTTGCAAATATTTTATTTTGTATATATTTTCTTTAAAAGAAATTTTAAAAAAAAACCTCATTGAAACCTATTGATTTTAACAGAATATCTTTTGTTTTTAATTCATGTTTTATTCAAACATCTTTCAGTCATTGAACCATGCGCACAGATATTTTTGTATTCGATGATCATACACTTTAGCACTTTCATTGCAACAGACGTTTCTGTTTGTGTGTATACAAGTATCAGAGCGATATCTCACAAATATACACTTTCACTATGCAAAGATCATTCTTACATTAAGGAATCATCTTATCTCAGATGGTATCCATTCTTTGCAACTGTGCCTCTAGATAGTGGACACTCACAATACAGTATCCAGGCTAGTATAGTAAATTTCATTAAGGCTAATCAGGTGATCCATTTTTACATATATAAATATATATATTTATACATACATACATACATACATACATACACCAGATTAACTTAATGATTATCAGCAGGGGAAATGGAATTTGTGAAAACAGTTTTAATTTTGGCTGTGTCTGTTTGCATTCACATTGCACTAATGCCTTATCCCCAAGAGCAGGAATCAACTTCTTTGCACTATGTCCTATCATCAGATACCATGAGAAAATTATCTTGTCAGTGGCATGCCACAATGATAGCCAGATAGAAAAAAATAGGTGAGTGAGCATATGGGCAAACCACTCTCCTATAACTTCTTCACCTGCTCATGCAGTAGCTGCAAAAAGCTCTTGCTCTCATTGTCAACCTTAACAGATATCAATCAGAATACATTTCAAATACTTAACTGAGTGCATAAGATGGGGAATATTTTTGCATGCTGTTACCCAATTTAATCATTGTAGATTGATCAAATAGTAAAATTTAGTAATACTCTTTAAATTAAATGATTATGAAAAATGCTCCAGTCTAATTAAAGTTGATATAAAAGATGATGAACAGTATCACTAACCCATTGATTTCATAATGTTGAGATCTTCATCCATAAAGACAATAGCCTTGTCTATGTCTCCAGTACCCCAATAGGCTCGGCTCAATGCCGAAAAAACTGAGCCCCGGAGTTTGAGACTGATGGTACCAATAGACAATGCAGACTCAAGCATCGTAACAGAAGCACTGTAGTGGCCAGCTGCCAGCAGTTCCTGACCAATAACAGCAATTATTACAAAAGCATTGCGGTCAAGATTCATCTTGTGCAACTGCTGAAATACTGGGTTGAGTTTCTCTGGAAAAGAAGAGAGTAAAGCATTTAGAATCATTTGGTCAACATTCTTTTTTTTTTATTGCAAAAGTAACTTCAGAAAGTTTGATTTTTCAAGAAGTTGATTGTATTTTTTGTTTTTTTCATCAAGTATCTACTTATGTATGGTGAGAAGATATTCACCAGATTACTCACATTATAATAAGGAGGACACTTTCAAACTTCTGAGATTGACAGTCATTTGAGTTTCATAAAAAAAAAACATAAAAAAACCTTGCAGACTAGCAGTAAAATTAAATTAAATTATCTGAAAGTGGAATTATGATATTTTTGAAGTTGAAATAACTGTCAATCTCAAAAATTTGAAAATAACTTTTTACGATATGACCACAATCAGATTCCAATTCAAGATTTAAAACTGAAATTCAGCTTCTTGTCTGTAAAATATAAATCAAGAAATGAGAGATCAAGTTAAATTTGCAAATTCTGGTTCATTTGTTGTAGAGTGTTTTAAAGGTGAATGAATCTGTTTTTGGGGGGTTTTTTTTCTCTTTATCATGATTGAGATTAGGTTTCTCATATAATTTTCTTAGCGTT
Organism: Thysanoteuthis rhombus; assembly: GCA_963457665.1. Taxonomy (NCBI): domain Eukaryota; kingdom Metazoa; phylum Mollusca; class Cephalopoda; order Oegopsida; family Thysanoteuthidae; genus Thysanoteuthis; species Thysanoteuthis major. Next base: position 59,640,635 of record OY735198.1, on the reverse strand, counting down.
GTTGATATACCACTTTATTAATAATTATGATGTAAGTAATCTGGAGGATATCTTCTAATAATACTAGACTAAATTCCGCCCTAATAGGCAGTGTAGATTGCAGTCCAAAAAAGAAATAGAAAGATAGATGAACGGAAATCATACAGTGTTTAATTCAATTTGTTTTCAGAATTGATTTAAAACAATTCTTTACACTGTAAGAGAGATCTATGTTGAAAAAAGTGGAGTACTAATGTAAAGAAGGATTTTCTTTAGTAAAAATGTAAAAATAAAGGGGGGGGGTATATTGAAAAAGTGGTCATGGGGGGGGGACAAGGTGAAAACGGGCATTGATTCAAGAGAAAAAGTAGGGCTGACTTCAAAAAAGAGGCAGGCTGACGTAAAGAAAAGAAAAGTCTGATGTTAAAAAATGGCAAGAGAAGTATTATGGGGGCATAATGTTACTGAAAAGGGGAGTAATGTAAAGAAAAAGTAGACCGTTCAAAAATTGGGCAAATAGAAGAAAGAAAAAAAAAAGGTGTTGGGGGTTGAAGTTGAAAAGGGGAGAGCCTAATGTTAAAACTGGGGAAGAGTTCCCACTATTTTGACCCCATAAAATGAAAGTAATTTCAACTCAAAAAAGGAGAAAAAATTTCTCCCCATGATTTTGAAAACTTCTACTTAATTTTGAATTTGAATTTTGTGACAATCGAGAGGGAACATTTCATCTTCCCCCTCATTAGGATTTAAACCACCAAAAGTTTTAAAAAATAAATTTTAAAAAAAAACATTTAAATACGAAATAGACATTTATCACATAACTGTTACAAGGTGAACTCTACTTTTTACCAATTATTAACTACAAGCACACAAGTTTGGCATCAAAAAGATTTTTTGGCCATAACTACAGGTAACCAAAACTTACTAGTTAAAGTCTCATGACTAACATTATGACAAGATCAGTTTTTACATTGTCTAAACAATTCTTTCCACCAATTTCCAAAACTCATGGATTGTCTATTATATACCTCATTAGACAAAACAGAAAACAAGGCAAGTAAAGCTGAATTCCTATGAATGCTAACATCTGTCTACACTCAAATCTAATAATATAAGTAGAAAATAGTCATTAAACTTCTAATAAGGAGGGATAAAAAATTTTTCTTCACTTACTGTGACTGAATAGAATTACAAGTCCATTTGAAGCTATGCAATACAGTACTAGACCAATAAGCCCAAGGTTTCAAGTCCCATAAATTGAGAAGACTTGAATCTTCACATTCAACTAGAGAGAGGATATTGCTTTCAAATTTAGGTTTCAGAACTTCTCCATTGGCTGTCAGTATTCAGCTTACAAGAATCATAAAACTCAAAAGAATAAACAAGTATAATTTAATCACTCAGTAATGGAAAAACATATTGTATTTCCAGTTCCTTAAATCACAACCTGAAAACAAGTTAAACAGATATATTACATGGAAAACTTGACTAGAAAGAAAACATTTTTAAACAATCAATATGAATGTAATTATTGGTGCTTGTCTCTACACTAGAATAAACTCTTTTTTTGCAATGTCAGATCTTTTGTTTGACACTCAATTACTAAAAAGTTAATTGAAAAAAAAAAAAACTTCTCTCAACAAAAACAAAAGGGCTGTCAGCAACAAAATGATTATTCAGTGAATCTTTTTTTTTTCTTTCTCACTGTTTACCTCATTCTGTTCTTGCAGTGAGATCACTGATGAGGAGGAAAAGATATGTTAACGTACTTAGGGACGAGGAAGAACTAATACTGGAGTAAGGCATGGTAGCCAGGTCAAGAAAAAGTGGGGAAAGTGTCACAAGGAAGGAAATTAGACATCATTTGTATATAGAAAATAAGATGGAGATAAGAATAATTGAAACAGGAAAAGAAAAGGCAAGCATTAAATGCAAGCATTGGAATGGCAGGCAAATGTCAATGAGGGCAGTAAAGGAAATGTCTTGTTAGAAAGGAAGAAAGAAAATTACTGAGTTCTTTTAGAGCAAGTTAAGAATAAACCATTTTTAAATCAATGATGAGAGTTGATCTATCCAGATATGTTACTATTGCTTAAATATGTTGAAACGTTTTGCCAGTATGAACAAATCCGAAAAAGAAACCGCTATTCTGGCAATGATACAACAAAAACAACCTGTTTATTCACACAACATCCTACAACACATGAATAATAATTCTTTAAATTTTTTGTATAAGCAACTGGTACATAAAAGGAGGAACACTTCCATAATTTCAATTATTCAACTTTCACGTTATCTTTTTACAACACAGTCTTGGTTTCATCTCATCAATTCTGTTGATATAAACATACATATGAATTGATATGGATGAAAAAAAAATCAGGGCAATTTGAATAAGCTACAATATAGCAAGAAGATGTTATTCACTGAAAAATAAGTTTGGTTGGTCACTCAACAGGAACTGTCACATGACCAACATCTTTTGGCAGCATGCAATGATCAATAAAAAAAAAAATTGGAAAAAGGATGATCAATTAATCCATTACTTCTTGCCTTTAATTGAGCAATGACCACCAAAAAAGTCCAAAAACAAAAAAAAACAGAATGCTGCCAGATACAAACAAAGGGACCAATTTGGTGTAAATTTAACCCCTAAAAGCCTATTTTGAAAGGCATTTTCTTTAAAAAGAAGTTAAAGTTTGAATTTTCAGCCCTCTAGCTATATTGGTGCCCCTATACATGATACATACAAAGATAGATAGCCAGCCAGATTAACTTGAAAAGGGGAGAAACCTTTGTTGATAGTTCCCATATATAACCTTAAAAATGTGTCATATTACAAAACAATATGACTACTTTTAGTAGTTATTATAAAAGATTGTTTCATATTGTTATTTACTAAGCTTAATACGGCACAAGTCTAAATGTGACAGGGAATAGAAGTAGGAAGATGGTGTTTTGGTAACCTTCTTAATAGGAAAGGACTTCTTGCCCTAAAAATCAGCATTCCAAACACTGATTTAAAAAAATTTTTTTTTTACTCCGCTTCAAACATTGGCACTAATTGGAAATGTACAATCATCCAAGCCAAAAGCCAAAAATTGTTTTATATTATAAACAAGTAAAAAGTAATCTAAAAAGTTGCATCCTTTATTATCTTTTCATACATAATATTAAAGCAAAAACGCACTTGGCAAAAAAGCGCATTACATAGTACTTTCAAAATAGACAGGCAGTTCCCACTTGGGAAATGAGCATAACAATCCTTCCTACCAGCATTTAATTAAGTATTATCAGAGTGTGGTATAATCCTTTATCTGCAATAAGATACATTTATCTAGTATTTTACTTAAAAATCATCAAAGTAAAATATATATCATTGTTACAGCAAGAATGATTAGGTTTCCAACCAGGAATAAATTTGATAAATAGAATGCATGATACGTTATTTATTAAACTTGACTTACTCTTGAAGCTTTGTGCCCAGACTAAGGCATTCAGTGAGGCTCTAACTCACTAGCAAGGTTCATACAACTAGCATGCTAATCATTGCTCTACCAATTTCTTTGAATGGTAACTATTCTTTTCTTTCTTAGAACGAACATTATCTTTTGGATTTATTCACCCTATCTATTTCATCCCAATGAAGTGATTCCTTTCACCAAAATTCCCCAAGATGAGGCCATATCAGTGGTTTGGGTGGAGCTAGAAACTGCCACAACAATTAGAAAATGTAACAACAAAACCCACTTACAATTTCATGGAGATGCAGACTTTTTGTGTCAGAATGACGATACCAGTTGGATTATGAGATATATCGACAAGAAGAAAGGACAGCCAGGGGATCAGCTTTTTCACCAGTGATATGCTTACACAGAGCATTTAGAGGAAATGGCACCACAAACCACAACACTGAAGCTATCCACCTGGCTGAGATACGTGGATACCTTCATACTTTGGCCTCACCAGGAGGATGTGAAAGCACTATTCGACTACGTTAACTTGCTGAGACAATCTATTCAGTTCACCATGGGAGAAGAGGCAAATAAAAAAAAATTATCCTTTCTGAATGTACTGATTATCGAAACAGAATAGGGATTCAGAACATCCATACACCAGAAACCCACCTTCATGGAGCATTTTCTGAGCTATGACTAACCACTTAAATACAAATACCCCGCTAATCTAATCCCAGCAAACATACACGAAACCTTACACCAGTCATTCTTCCATTCATCAGCAGCGTATCCAAGAAGATAAAAAGTACAACATTAGGATGATAAAAAGTACATTAGGATGATGTTCCAAAGTGGGATTACCCTATACTCACACCTGACCCAAACAAAACCACCAACTAAGAAAAATAGAAATTGTGTATATTCTATTCCTTATAGCTATATTAGACATTATAAGGGTGAAACATGCAAGTCCATAAAAATAAGAATTGAAGAACTCAGGAAAACCATAACATGTGGAGACATGTTCAAATCTGGCATGGCAGACCATATGTGGTGGGAGCAGGGAGGACATAGGACCCTGTAAGATGAAGTGCAATGTATAGACAGGGAGAACAACTGGCAAATACCACACATGAAGGAAATGGCACATGTACTTTGTTCTGTCAAATCACTTAGTCGACTGAGCATCAATATGAATAGCATCTTTCATCAAGAAATCCATTTTGGAAAGCAAACAGGTCATCCAATATGAGGGAAGCAAAATGGAATTAGACACCAAAACACAATCCCAATAGATAGGAATGTGTACACAAAAACAGAATCGATGTACTTAGTCCAATTGAGCAACCATTCAGGGAAGTGATCCCTCACTCTAGGACCAGGAACATCTAATGGAGGCCTGAGAGTACACAGCCAAAACATCAAGAACAAATGAAAAAATAGATGAGGAATATAGTTTGACCATATCAAACACGATGATTATTCACACTATGTCAATACCTTACAGCCCATATTTTTTTTCTCAAAAGCATAGCCTAAATTTCATGGTATGCAAATACATAGAGATGAAAGAGTCATTACCTTTCAGGGGAGATTGGAGGGCAGTATCAATGAGTGCTGATACCAAGTCATTATTGGAGGATTCCTGAGCCAGCCCCGAAGCAAAAGAAGCCATAGCATCACCATGATTACCAAGCTGTAGTAATGCCGTGCCTTCTTGTAAATATACCTACAACAAAAGAAAAAAACAAAACGTGATTTAAGATAATACAAAATTCAACATCACATATCATTCAGTCTGTTTCTAATCAGATTGATTAGATTAAAGGTTTAGGGCATATTGAAAACGTTGGTCCTTGTTTACTTACAAGGACATGAAGTATGGAAGTCAGACTAAAGATGCACTATTTGAACACAAGTTCTTTCCCTTACACTTTTATTATAATATTGGATTTATTATAGATGAAAACTAGGTCATTGAAATTTCACTTTATTTTCATAATCAAACTCACAAACTGGAATGAATACACTTCCTTCCAATAACTTGGGAAAATGAATGACACAAAACATTTTTGATCAATTTTTTCATTTTGAAATATAATTCCAGGGTCATAGTACACACAATTGTGTATAGTAGTAGTTTTCAATCAGCAAAACCAACTCTCTTTGACCTAAAGCAGACCAATTCATATAATTTAAGTGATAATTAGAGGTTTAGAGTGGTGTAACGGTTACTGGCATGGAAAACACAATCATTGAATCTAGTCAGAGTTCCAGCCAATGCAGCTGACATTCACTTCATATTAATAACTTTGGGAAAGCCCCCTTCTACCTCTACAAGTAAATAGCAGGGCAGTTGGAGCCCTTTTGTTCTGTCTAAACAGTAGTCCATCTAAGAGGTTACTCAGTCCTACAACTTGGACTTGAGGGTAGCAACTACACCCCATAAATTCCCTACTTGCTACTGAAACCACAAAGTAGCTTTGCACTCCACAAGGAGTCTACAGAAATAGACAACAAAAAAGTGTTAACCACAGATATAATCCTATCATTGAAACTTCAGAGTTAAATTATTCTTATGAAAGAACAGGTAACAAGTATTGTTCTTTTTTCATTCTTATAAAAGAAAAGGTAACAAGTATTGTTTTTTACATTTTTAAAATCCAATTTTATACAAATTAGTGTATTTAATTCATCACTGATAATGTGTTTATGGATCATCTTATTCATTGTATACCTTTTGAATTCATTAAAGCTAGGATTTTTTTTTAATTAAAAGGTGAGTTTATATCTAAATTAACCTGTAGGCATACCGTTGATCAGCTTTCTACAGGTGGTAAGAAGCTGTTCAACGATATGCCTTTGGGTTAATTTAGATAAAAACCCACCTTTTAATTTTTTAAAATAAGCTCATTCTATTCGAGTTCTTTTTTTAATCTCTCCATCTCCACCTGGCTCATACTGGGGGGGGGGGTAAAAAAGAAAAAGAAAAAAAAGATCTTCCTCTATCCCAGCAAAAATTGTTTAATGTAGTATCTCATTGAAAACAAAGGGCTTGGGCTAAAATAAAAAGCAGGGTAATATAACATTTACATTTCTTTGGAGGCACTCATATTTCACTATTTTCACAAACGGTCTCAACACTGGAACTGATTCAATGTGTCAAAATGCAATTATGATTTTAAAACATCTCAAATTTAGAATAATTAATAGAAAGCAAAAAAAAAGATGTTAAAATGAGAATAGCAGATTGAATTTAAAAAATAAAAATCATACAAAGTCAAAAACTTATATAATAAACTGATATTATCCAAAAGGATTAAAAACCTAATACACAGTAAATGATACGGTTGTATTTACTTTCCATTATAACTTTGATCTTCCGACTTCAACAGTTGAAATGTTTTTTTCAATAGTAATTCAGCTCAATATAAAACCATGCAGCAGTGAACCAAAGTTTAATGAATTTTGGCTTTAATGAACTCGTGGAGCCATCCAAATTGACTTTGAATTTACCAAACAAAGTTTGATATATGTGGGAAACACTTGGACTACATAAATGCAAGGAACATTGGATCATATCTGATTTTGATAAACATATCGAAGACGTGAACCATAAACTTTTTTTCTTATACACTGAACAAATTCAATAAACGGGTTGAGCACATGAAACATATAAATGTGACAGACATGTTGACCTGAAATGAACTTTCTTCTTTGCAGAACAATAGAACTGTACTTAACGTAAGTCATTTGTGTGAAGAGGTAAGGTCAAAAATAGAACAAGGAGCAACCGAACTGCCTTAGTGTTTACAGAATGATGTAAGGTAACATCAAAAACAGAACATGAGGAAACTGAACTGCTTTTAGGATATACTGAACGATGTTTTTGTTAAATGTGGCAAACTAACAACTTCTCATACACCAAACTATGGACAACCATCAGGTATAACAAATTAGGCTTCAACAACCACACGCACCCCAATCAATTGGCTATCATGAGAGCTTATTGTAGAATTTTTTTCTAAATTCTTCTACTGAAACTCAGTAGCTGAATCCAAAAGAGAGTATCTTTTATCAGTTTTGATTAATAGTTATTCTGCTTTCAAAAAAGGCATGAACCTCACAATTCCCCAACACAAGTAGATATCACCAAACCAAAACACTGGAAATTCAAAATAATTTTGAGTATGATTAAAATAAGAATGATCATCTAATCGTTGAAAAGTATATAAAATGTAAATTTAGAAAAAGGTCATTTTTGTTTAGCTTACTATAAATTAGGAATTACTAAAGTGGTGAAGGTGAGCAAGCATAAGCTGAAAAATGTAAATGGAAAATGAAATATCATCAAGAGATGTGACTAGTGATGTATTAAACCAGTCATATATATATATATATATATCCAGCACCAGATTTACAAAAATTGATTACTTTTTTTTTTTTGTAAATCCGGTGCTGGATATCAAACAGGATTGATGTTTTGGTACATGATCAGATATGACTACTTGTAAATTTATTGATCTGGATCTCCTTATTTCTTTTCTAGTGATTTGAATTTTGTAAACAAAATCCCTTTAACAGAATGATTACTAACTGTGGTACCTGGCATTGCCCAAGAAAGAAAACTTTGCTTACTTCCATTCTGAAGGAAAAGAAATTGCATGAGATGAGTAGCAGATTTGTCATTTTTAACTATGCTCATACTATGAATGAAAAGCAATGGTCCAGCCCAGCATTACAGCTACATGGTTGATAAAATAGCAGCATTTACCCCAAAACTGGGAGGGGGGGGACACTCCAAATATTTTGTGAATGTAAGACAACTAAATACAGAAAGAGATGGACTGAAGAATATCATTAACCTAACAAAGCAAAAAAATAACAAATCATATATATATATATATATATATATATATATATATATATAGAGAGAGAGAGAGAGAGAGAGAGAGAGAGATAGAGGGAGAGATAGAGGGAGAGAGATGAAATATACACGGGGGGGGTATTATTGAGTTAAGTGCATTGATAATGAAGGAGATTTTATCAAAAAATAAAAGTTGTATAGAATAAACGCTTTTTTTGATCTTTAAGAATGGATTTTATATATATGTATATCAGTAAACCCTTGCTATAACAAACTAATTGGGAGCAGAAAGTGGTTATTAAAGCCGTAAGTTTGTAATAACCAAAGGTGGCTCCTCGTTAAGTAAATAATAAGTAACTTCCATAGCTCACCCTATTCATCAAACATCACTCAGTAAATCCAAAGGCAGTTCAGATTCCCCTCAATCTATTATCGACTAAATCCAAATCAAAGTACATAAGAATGGAAGCTCTGTCCTTCATAACTTTACATCCTGGGGTACCGTTGATTGTCTGTGAGACCTGTATATTTCTTTGGAGTGAATGCAAGAGGGGCTCAGTTTCATTACCATTGTAGATTTGAAAATGGTGGAGCTCCTCGGTTCATCTGTGGAAGGATTCACAGCTTCAGTGTCGACATTCAACATCTCTCCAGTAATGGCTTTTAAAATGCAACAGCAAGCCATCAATGCACTTGAATTTCCCATGGCCTAAACGAGTAGCCGACTTCTCTGCAGCATTCTAAACATCTAAGCCACAGGTTGGCACTCCCTCAGCTTGCTGTGGTTTGTATCACTGAAAGGGTAGCTTCCTCTGCCTAAATAATTTTCCACCCTTACACCCAAGTTCAAGCTTCTACATGCTATCCCTGATCTTGTCCTTTGCCTTCAGAAAGTCATAAATCATCTTTTTGAGACAACTTTTCCATGGGCTCAGCCCATCTCTTGCTGTTCTTCAATAACTTCCAGTTTTGTCTCCAGAGAAAGTATATACTTCTTGCATCACCCTGAAGAGGTAGAAATAGAAGTGTATACAAAAAACACAATGAGGTAAGCACAAAATGAAAAACGTGTTGATACAAATCAGTATCCAAAGAGAGTACATTGTAACCCTGCATACATGCCAAAAATTCCTTCAAACTAATGTATCACATCAATCTTGGCACAGGCGCAATCAGTGATTAGTTTTTTGCATTTACCTAACTTTCTTTGGTAAATCCAAAGTCAGTTTGGATGGACCCACATGTTTGTTGAAGCCAAAATTTACCATAGCAAGAATTTACTTATGTATAATCCTGCAACTAATGATTTGAGAGTTTAATAAGTTTACCAAGATTTTCCAAATTAAAGCACAATCTATTTTGATGGTTTTATTTATTCTAAGTCTGCCCTCTACATGGGCAAAACCAACTGTTCATCACTTGTTTAATCCAAGTATCCACATAGACAAGATCTAAGGTAAACAAACCATACAATCCTGTTTACCAAGTGCTGAATATGCAAGATATATTCAACGGCTTATTTAGTTTGTCAAACAAAGATGAGTAGAAATTACATATAAGTAGAAGAAAAAGAAAAAAAATTAAGTGAAAACTAAGAAAAGCTTCTGTCTTCAATGAATTTAGATTGAATCAGAAAAACTAGACAGCATACACTTCTACTATTTAACAAACAACTGGGTGAATCTAAGATTTTGAATAATTATTTGATATTTCATAGAAATCAGAAAGCTACAAAATGAAAACATAGAAAATGTCTCCAACTTGAAAAACCTTGTTTTATAGACAAAATGTAATCCTGTTACTTTGAATGTTTTCTAAAATTAACAATCCGTCGTTAAGAATCCACACCACAGATAATTATAAGCTAGGAGCAGAAAAAACTAAATTGTCATATTGATGTATTATAAAAAAAAACAATATTAGTATTTCTATGATCCTACATTTCCAAACAAAATCGATTCCAGGAAGTTACAATTATGACAATGGCTTTGATCTTCTATTTTGAATGACATTTCATCATATACTTATCAAACTAGTTCTTAATATGAAAATACGTTACTGGCATTATTATTCATTCTTTTTTTTTTGCTTGAACATAACAAACACGTTAATGCAAAAACTCTCATAAAATTCTTGTGCACAGATAGATGCATGAACTCACTGGTGGGTTTTAAAATGACTTCCAGATTTCAAGGCCCAAAGAATAACTAAAAAGCTTGCTAGTTTAGATTTCATACGTGAGAGAATTACTGAGAAAGAAATACGTTTATGTCTATACGAGGAGGTATTGGAAAGTTCCTGAACTCTATGTACAGTGATAAAGTAATGTGTACACAGCTGATACTCATTGTTATCAAGCCTACTGAGTCAGTCTGCCAATGGGCTTTCCGTTATCTTCTCATGCTCTCATATTACAGTTTTGCAATGTTGTGCAAGAACATCTTTGCAATCTGCATCAAATTTCACATGAAGCTCGACAAATTTCAGTTATCCAGCCAGTAATTACCCCTTGATGGAGTATTGAGACCAGCTGACATTTGGCTCCAGTTCATTTCGTTCATTTGTTAGTTAGCCTTTAGATTACCACAAGCTATTTATTTTTTCAGAAGCTCAAGATAAGGATCATTTTCTAATAATAGAATCTATAAGCATAAAGTCAGTTTGGTTCACCTCCACAGTTTTTGCTTGAACTGCGGTACCTTTCCAGTGGATACTGTACACTCAGATAGTCTATTCCAGCCTGAGATTACTCTGGCAGAAAAGAAATAACCACAAACTCCTGTGTCTTGGTAAACTTTCAATTTGTAGTGATGCCCATGAGAGTGCATGACAATACTTAGTTGAAACATTGTTCGTTGGGAAATTTAGGACACTTACAATCAGAGTTGACCTTGAGCCGTTGTTTTTCTGCTAATCTTTAATCATATTTGTTCTGTATTTCAATTTAGGTAGTTCTAACTGTCCATGTCTCTCTATAGGTGACTCATGCTAGGCACCAACTTTGTTGCTCTTCTCTGCATTTGTTCTATTGCATCCCAATCCTTCTTTAGGTGTGGTGACCATACACAGATGTCATACTCATTGCTTTGTAAAGTAAAAGAAAGATGACTTTGCATATGTTCTTGAAGGTGTGTTTGAGACAGCCTTTATTTGCTACGGAGACCCTCGAAATGCTTTGTCAGCAAACATATTTCAAGTTGAACACTGATTTTTGAAGGGGCAAGCACATTTTTAGGCTTGTAAAGTGTAGATTCAAGATTACTATAATTCATCAGGTATCATTTTTGTCCGTTAGTGTTATCTCATAACTCAAGGACAGATAGAGCTATGGCAACCAAACTTTCTGGGCTTACTACTGGGAATGTAGAGCCTGTTTTAGCATATTAACTTTTTGAATATTCTAAATTTGAAGTGGGATTCCTAGTCCAGGAACTTTGCCGTAGCCTCTTGTATATAAAACCATTTTTAATTAGATAGACTTTTTTAGTTTTTCTTCATGTAACCAGGTTAATAAAACATATATACAAACAAGAAAGGTAAGGAAAATTAATCCACACACCACATCTACTTAAATAATTTATTCAGGAGATGAATAGATTTATGCAAGTGTTGGTTTATACTTTGTGCATTCCAATGCTCTAGGCCATACCGTTTTATCTCCAGAAAAAAAAGAATTACCTTTACATAGATTTTGAATAAATTAGATACTTATATCAGCTTAACATCAGGAATAATATTATTCATGACATGTTTTTAGTCATCAACATTAGGTTTGTAATCATGTAACATTGTTATAATACAAAATTATTTTATACCATAGATTAACTTCGGGTTTACATTTTCTTTTTTAATACAGGAAAAATGAAAATTGAAACTGTTTATTTCAACCTCCACTTCAAGCAAAAGATTTCAACCACCTGAATTGCAGTGAGATCATTTTGATCAGTTCACATTGTTGAAGTGTGTAATGGAACATCAGATTCATAATTACTTGAAAATTAGTATAAAATTCAGTAGGTTATTCAAGTGATAAAGTGAAATATCTTGGCACTATTTAGTAACTATCCTTTATCTATAACTAAACATTGTGTTCAGTAATGTAAAGAATTGAGCATGTCATCATCACCAATCAGAGAAGAAAATCCAGAAGCTGCACTTATTGTATATTTGAATTGATACAAAAATACCCATCTGGATCCACTACTACACAAAAATACATTTACAAACCTTATTCACCTCCTGTTTCATTATATACTTATAAAATCGGGCTGAAAAATGTATTTGAATTAGCTTTAATTTTTTCTGAAAATCTGTATCACCTTTTCAAGATTACTATACCAAGTTCTGGTAATTCAATAGCAGTAATTGAATCCAGCAACCAAAATTTATTCCAAT
>OY735198.1:58980436-59025436 GCA_963457665.1 Thysanoteuthis rhombus | reverse complement strand
TATACATGTATCCTATTTTTTGTCTATCAGCCAACATAAAGTATATGTGTATATGCCGTTGTGTGTAGCTGTTCATTTATTTGTAAATATATTAAAAAGTGTGTAGATTTCCCTCTTCTCCTCTCTCTTTATATATACGCACACACGCACACACAGACATATATGTATATATTTTTTTCATTTTCAGATTTCTGGTAAAAATACAGTTATCTCAAAAAGTATCTGATACAACCCCAAAAATTTGAAGTACTTGAACATTTTCAAAATTGACCTAAAATTTTTTAAATTTTTGCACGTAATTTTTCAATGTTCGGTTTGTTTTCGATATTTTTTTCATTTTAAAAAAATCTTTGTTTCAAATTTTGTCAATTTTGAAGCTATTTGTAGATGTTAAAATGAAATTTTTGAAATACATCAGCTACTTTTTGAACTTGCTGTATATGTTTATACGTTTACATATTTATATATATATATATATATATATATATATATATATATATATATTATGAAAATTAGAGTTTCTCTGAGAAGTTCTTTTTAAAAATTTACTTGTAATGCCTTTCATAATCAGTATATTCCAGGGAAAAAATCAGTAGATTTTTTCTGAATATAAGTTGTGAAATTGGTGACATCTTGAATGTCATCTGTTTAAAAATATAAAGAAACTTGAAAATCAGACCATAGATGTGCTAGTTCTTTTCTTTTCAGAGTTGCATAATTTGTCCACAAGTATACGTCTAAAATTGAGTCGTCTAGATTCTCCAGATATATATCTAAAATCTAGGAAATGTATTACGTGTTATTGAAAAATCAAATGTGACTATAATTCAAAACATTTTTTATCAAAATTATTATTTTATCACTATGAATAAAATGAGAATATTATTTATTTGATTAAGGGTAATGTAAATAGCAATTTCGAAGTGCAACCCAAAACATCTAAATTTAGATGAAAAAAAACCCATCTAAATTGACAATACTGAGCGAGGTACGTAAGAAACAATTCAGTGTATCATTCATTGATGGCAGTCAATGCTTAAGATGGTAGAAAATTTAAGAAGATGATTGATGTGTGAAATAAAACCCCTGTTCTCCTGTTCCACCTTTTAATCTCGATACGCATAAACCACAAATATTTTTTTTTGTAAATTTGCGTTTCCAAACCAGTCTATGACATCATGTCTCTTTCGTGTGTACAATGAATTTACAGTTGATAGACATTGGGCAGACAAGCCTCGATGGATGTCATCCTATGTAGCAGTATACCCTTTTCATTTTTAATATAGCAGTATCTCTTTTCCCTTTTTTGGTATAGCAGTATACCTTTTTTTATTTTTAATATAGCAGTATACTTTTTTCATTTGATAATTACCTTCACTGTTTTGAGGGGTTATTCTATCTTTAGTGATGGTGTTTAATATTTTAAGATAGAGCGCAAATAGATGGATATTGCAAAAAGAAGCTCAGAAATGAGTAGCAATATCGGATCAATAAATGTGATCGTTTTTATCATTTCCATGTTTGTTTGCATAGTCTTTAGAAGGTTAAGGATTAGGTATACAAGCTCAAATCTTGTCAGAACCTCATTCTCTATTTCCGTTGTATGCTGTTTGCTTAATGGTTGGAGGATGTCAAAAGGGCATGAGTGTTGCAATAAAAAGCAAAAATAATAAGATCGAAGAAAAATCAATGATAATCATTAATATCAAAATATTAACGAGACCAACTATAGATTTTTTTTTGTCAAACTCCAGTCCAGGCTGGTGATGACTTCACTATTTCCCTAACTAGTGTTTGGTAGGCCTCTCTCTTAATGAGTGAGCCAAACTAACAAGCCTTATCTATTTACAAATTTATTAATTATAAATACATTACAAAAGTTGGTGCTCATCATTAATAGAAGTAGGAGTGGAGTTTGACCCTGCAGCAGCCTAGCTTATTTTCATAGTTATTTCATCCCTTATGTTCTGAAATTAGAAAGAGGAAGTAAACCATAGATCCGGTTTATAATCGCTGGAAATAACCTTACAATTAAAGTTTCACTGGTGGCTCCTAGCGATTTGCTGAACAAAATAATAAAATTGCTTTTGCTCGACGGAGGCAATTAAAAAAGTATCTCGGCATATCTTCTGGAGATGAATCATCATTATCAATTTTTGGCCAACGTTTTCTTTAGTTGATGGCTCAAGTAAGTTGTGATAAAAAAAAAACTATGGAAAATTAAGATAAAAGATAAATACCAGTCAAAAATTAATTACAGCTGGCAATGCTCCATCTAGTAAAAATATGATATTGAAGGAACATTACCTTGCGAAAAATTTCTTCAACCTTTTCTAATCACTTTTTTTTCCTTATCACAGCATTACTATGAATAAATATTCAATTTCCACTGGGAGATTTCTATCTGACCAATATAGTGCTGCAGATAATCAGGATATTTGTGCACTTTTTGAAAAAAAGAATAGAATTTCTAAACCACTCTATACCATAAAATTAAAACATGTAAGATGACATTAAAATCATGTAAGATGACATCTCCAACTAATTTGGCAATGCCCATTCATTTGGTGATGCTTTTGAGATCACTGGAATCCAAGGAAATGCATTTAAATCATGGTCAAATTATAATGAACATCAAGAAGACATTCTTTTGCGAATACAGGGCAGCATGTCGATCATGCTACAAGCAATATCTCACTGAAATATCACAGTGCGGTTACAGCCAATTCCAAGATGGCTGCCAAATCTTAAAAATACCCATTTGTTCGTTATTTACCCTTGATATTTTCGACGGTCTATTAGGGTGTCAAATGTGCTTAATTACACGTCGAAATTCTTCTACAGGGGAAGAATAATTTTCAAGAAAAACAAATTGACAACTGAATTAGTTAGTCCTGAAAGAAACCCACCATACCCACCAAAAATCACAACGGAAGGTTGTACAACGGTGTTTTGTAGTATCAGGGTTGCTCAATGGCACACATCAAATTTACAACGGTTTGACCTGTGGAAATTTGCCGTTTTCAATTTGGACGCCATCTTGGAAATTATACTCTTTCTGTGGTCAGACTGTGGTAGAATTTCAATACCTTATCAAGCAGAGTTGATACCACAAGAGACTGTTGAAAAATCCGCTAAGGGTAAAAATTGAACGAGTAAAGGGCATTTTGTAGGTTTGGAAATCTATATCTTTCCAGCAGTAAGATACGTAGAATTTTGATATGTTTTCAGGGACACTTCACATCTTAATAAACTGTTGAAAAAAATGTCTGGGATGAATAATGAACGAGACATGGTATTCTAATGATTTGAAAATTATACTAGTGGTCAAACTAGTATACGTTTATTATCTTACTGAGCACATCTGATACCAAAATAACAATGAGTAAACCCTCAAGTTGGGCGAGATGTTTTTTTCTTAAAGGCGTGTCTTTCTAATTTCAAGGAGAAGTTTATTCCCATTCACTCGAGGAGTCAAAAAATAAAATCTTTTTTCAGTGAGTACGACTCGAATAACGTACAATGACGCTATGATCGAGTGAAAAACATCTTTATACAAAAATAAGGCTAATTTCAAAATTGCTATCGGTGTGATATTGATTAGGAAGATGGATCACCCATTTTTCTCTCTCCGTCTGCCCTATCAAATTGTTAGTATTTTAAACGATTTGTTTTTCGTCTGTGTTGTTTTCATTAAAGGACTACAACAATTGAACATAAGAAGTTAAGTTTAAACGTTTCCACAATTCAAAGCTATTTTGATTTTTTCGATAAATAAAAAAGCATTTGTTTTGAAACTTATCTTTTAAACATTGAAAGGCCATTTTTTTTTCTCAAAAAAAAGGCGTATCTCATACATTAGAATACTGGCACACAATCTGTTATCCGAAATTCTGAAAATCGAGAAGCCTCGGAAACCGAACATTTTTCCATGGATGTCGTCTGCACACTGAAGCTCGCGTTAGGCGTCAAAGATAAACTAACGCAACCCACGCTCAATCAAGGTCGTCTCGTTTACTTCCGTCGCGGTCTACTAGGTCTCGTTGAGCGTAGCAGAAGTTATTATTTCGAGACGGTCTTGGCTCAACCAACGTCACGCAGTTGTCTCAGTGCTCCTACTAATCAAACTTACCTGTGTTGCTCACGTTTGTTTTTTGTTTAATTTTGGTAATTCTTCTGACTTTGGAGACTGAAAATGTTAGAAAGAGCTGCAGATCTCCCAATAGGTTTCATCGAGAAGTAGAAAAGGAAGCATCTATCGTTATCGATTACGCAGAAAGTTGAGATATTGCGAAACCTTGATCGTGGTGTAACTTCGCGACGTTTTACTGAAGAATATATTGGTAGTAATGTCACCTTGAAGAAGCAGAAAGATAAGTTGTTGAAGTGTTTCATTGACAGTGATGACTAGGAACTAATGGAAAACAAGATAACTTTGCATAGGGCTAAAAACGAAGATCGTGACTGCGAGCTGATTGAGTTCGACAACAAGGAAGTAAACACATGCCAAGTCACTAGTTTAATGACCAAACTAAAACAAATACCATGAGAAATTGAATATTGAAGGAGAACGTGACTAATCAGTGGGTCTGCTGCCGAAATTTAAAAAGCATCCTCGTGTGAAATATCTGAAAATATTTGATGAAAAAGCTTCGGCACATTATGTTGCAGCTGAACTTAAAATTGATGGTATCTGTACAAATAAACCGTAGTATTATGATTAATTTACCCCGCTCGGCGGAGATATTTATAGGGTTTACTGCAGAGATATTGCCATTCCATACTGACCAACTTCATTGTCCCCAGTACCTGTGCCACCATCCTGAAATCCGGAAAATTCTGTATTCCAGAAACTGTCTGACCCCAAGGCTTTCGGGTAAGAGATTGTGTACTCGTAGAAAAAAAAACGCCCAAGAAAATTCGAATTGTCCAAGTAAAACACTCACATAGAAATTCCAGATACTAAAATCTGAGAACTAGAAAGTACCCAGGGAGCACAAAACCCCTGCTGACGCCACTGTCACTAAAAACTGAATGAAAATCAGAAGTAAGAACATTACGAAAGTACAACTATTGAGTTACCTCGCTTAAAATGTAGTGCTAGCCCTTTTATTAGCTTTTCATCTTTACCTATTTGACTGTAGAATACTAAAAATATCTCTCAGCCGAAAAAAAAATTTCTGGATCCATCCCCAAATTTAACCAATTCTCCTGTACCCATCGGCCCTACCTCCCCAAAAGATCTGATTGGGGACTTTTCGAGGTATCGTTTGGGCAAACAGACGGATAGATAGACAGGCAGACAGACACGAGTGAATGCATTTACCTCTTCCAATTTCTTTGGCAGAGGTGAATCAATTTAAGAAATAGTCTGATGAGTGCCATTGAAGTAACACGGGAGACTTAGATTTTCAAACTGAATAGTATTAAGGTATATATTGGCGATTCTTTGTTTTCCCAGCTTATGCTCTGCTTTCCGATTAACAGAACATCTTGCCAAGCTGGATCGGACTTCCGCACACAGACGCTGCTCAATGAATGACACATGACAGTGTGCTCTCCGAAGAGCTGCCATACTCGTATCAAGTAGCGGTGATCATCATGTTGATATCCCCAGTTAATGAACTTCCACGACTTCATACTGTTCCAGAGCATAAAACAAGTACTCACCACGCCTGGCCTTCTTTAGTAAAGTTGAAATACATCCATTTGATATCGATTTAGCTCAGTAACGTACACAACTACGAATGTTGGGAATTCGGTGCGGTCCAAACTCATCAAGATAGTTGTGGTCTGCAAGACTGGTTCTTTAATTGCTACTTTACGGTGAAGCGTCCATTTGATATTAGTTTAGACCAGTACAGTACATAAGGACAAGGTGAGATTCGAATTCCCCACAGTAGTAATGATCTGCATGTTTCACGCCCTCTTCTTGGAGCCCTACCACTGATTGCATCAAAAAGTTGCAAAGCAACTTATTCTTGAAACGATGAAAAGAATTACTGCGAGTCTCTGGAAAAAGATGCTTTTGTCATTCCAACTTGAATATATTTTTGATGCGTCATCAACGAGACAAATGGCATCATTTAGGCACTATACTCCTCCATCCCATAAAAGAAAAAAACAAACAAAAAATGCTGCAGAAATAACAATAACACCCCAGACACCAAAAGGTGAGTTTGTTTTTTAACGAATCCTCAATATAAGTACTCAAAAAATTGGTTGCCATTTTTTTCTATGACCCGATGTGCATTTTGCTGACCAGATCCATAGAGGACTGAAATATAGAAAAAATATCACAAAAACATACGAAGGTCCCAATAAAATAATCTGAAATAGGCACTTACGGCTCAAATCACTTCAAAATAAGTCAAGCAAATGTACAACTGATTTCCAATTGAAAAATCGGTGCTTATAACTAACCTTTATAACTACCCCAAATACAATGTTTATTACAAATTTTTCTCTACAAATATTAACAATCTAACTTATTCAAGGCATTATCAATATGACGAGCCCTCTTAGTTTTCACAGTTCTCACAAAGGCACATCTCCGTATATTCTGACATTTGCACTTCTTTCTATTGTACCATTTTTTGCATTTGCAAAAACTCAGGAACCGAGAGCATGTCAGACCAGGGTTGCCAACTTCTTGAAATGGAAATATAGGACGGGAAGGGAAGGTCGCGAAGCGCCCCAGTGTTTTAGGGGATTCGGATAATGATTTAGAATATAGCCCTTCCTGGATATATATTTTTGTGTTAAAAAGCAGCTCAAAAGAACGCTCATATAATTAGGAATAATGTGAACATATATGAAAACTCTCATTTTTAACCAAAGGGCATTTTTTTGACTGAAGGTGGGAATTTTCCCATATTAAGCACATTAGCTGAGATCTAAGAAACTTGTCAGAGTCTTTACTGTAATTTACTACATTTCGCTGTAAATTCCACCATACTCAAACCAAATTAAGCTTACCTTCGCATTGTAAACTGCAGTAATAGTTGACGGCAAGAGCTTCTTTGAACCAATTATCAACATCTTCATTTTCTCCAAAGACTTCAAATGCCATCATTATCTGCAGGCATGAACGCTTACCAGAACGCAAATTTAGATTTACCGAAAAAAACAAAACAAACAAAAAACTGCTTGTCTGATCACAACCAGTAAATGCATGGAAACCCAATGTAGCAACACTCTTGTCTGGACCTAATGATTTATATGCTCCCCCTACATCGATTGCTCGTTTGCCAGTAACAAAAGATGTTTGCGTAGACAGGTTTCAATGTTTTTTCGGTATTAGATATGATAAGTCGTAAGCGAGAAAAAAGTGAATAAATTTGGGGGCAGATCCAGGAATTGGTAGATGTTTTTCACGTTTTTCTAATTGTGTATATTTCTTTATTCGCTCGTGTCTGTCCACACGATACCTCAAAAAGTTCTCAATGAATTTCAATGAAATGTTGTGGAAAGATTAGCCACATTGTGAGGAAGAATGATTAATTGTTGCGATGGATCCAGGAATTCATTTTTGAATGAGATGAATATTTTCTGTTGTAATATTCTAAACATTTCTCTATTTACTTACGTCTGTCCACTCAGTATCTCCAACGGTTCTCAATGAATTTCAGTGGAATTTTGTGGTAAGGTGTGCCACGAGATAAAAAGAAGGGATCAAATTTCGGGTTGGATTAGGGAATTGTTTTCCGATTGAGAAATATTTTTGCGTTTTTAAAAATACATTTCTGTATTCGCTCATGTAATGTTCTCTATAGATTTCGGTGAGATTTTACAAAAGGGAAAGGTACAGGATAAGAAATTTAAAAAAAAGGGGAGGGAGTAGATCTAGCAATTTTTTTTTTGATCGAAATATTTTCCCGTTTTAATATTTTATGCATTACTGTATTCGCTCCTGTTTGTCTATACGATATCCCTGAAAGGTTTACTGTAAATTTCGATAAAATTATGTGGAAGGATGAACCACATTTCACGGAAGAAGTGATTGGATTCGGGGGCGAACCCTAAGAAATTTGGGCGTTTTTAAAAATACATTTCGGTATTTGCTCCTGTCTGTTAACAAGATATTTCTAAAAGTTCTCAATGATTTGTAATGAATTGTCATGAATTGTCGTGGAAGCGTAAGGAAGATGTGATTAGATTTGGGGGTAGAACCAGGATTACATTCTTAATTGAGTCATACTTTTCCGTTCTTCCCTACATTTTTGTATTCGATTTTGTCTTTCCATACGTTATCTCCAAAAGTTCTCAATGATTTTTGATGGAATTTTATGGAACACACACGTGATGAGGAAGAAATACTTAAATTTGGCGGATCCAGGAATTTCTTTTTGATTGAGATCTATTTTTTCATTTTTATTTTCATACATTTCTGCATCCGCTCCCGTCTGTCCCAACAATATTCCCGAAAGTTCTAAATGAATGAACGATATTTCGTGGAAGAGTAAGGCAGGTGATTAGAAAGAACTGGCTGAATTTGGAGGTGGATGCAAGAATTTGTTTTTGATTGAGAAATATTTTTTCATTTTTTTCGTTTTTCCTCTATTCATTTCTATACCCACTCACGTCTGTTTATACAATATCCCCGAAAGTTCTCATTGAGTTTCTATGGAATTTTGCGGAAAGATGGGTCGTGGAGTGAGAAAGAGGCAATTAAAATTTCGTGTAGGTCGAAGAATTCGTCTATATAGTGTGTACTACTGTATGAAATAATCTATAATTTATGAAATATGTTTGTATAATGCCATTGTACACCATCTTGAAAATGATACCTTTCCAGTAGTCAGACGGTGGTAGACTTTTTGTATTTCTTTGGGTAAGCCAGATACTATAAAAAACATTGAGAAACCTTTCGTTGTAATTTTGGATGGTGTGGTTTTTTTCTCCATAAATGTAGCCAACTAACGTGTCAGTCAACTTGGATGCCATCTTAAAAAGTATACCTTTCCTGTGGCCAGACTGTGGTAGACTTTTGGTATGTTATCAATGACACTTGATGCTACAAAAAACGTTGAAAATCAGTGAATGTTTTCATAGGATACTATCTTCGAACTTTATAGTACATTCGGGGATACTACCGGTATACGCTGGCTCACAGTAGCCAAAGTCACGCATCATAACATAAAAAAACCTTCCCCTAAACAACGTACCGAATTGATCAAGTATCGGTATAAGCCATGCCGA
Organism: Thysanoteuthis rhombus; assembly: GCA_963457665.1. NCBI lineage: Eukaryota > Metazoa > Mollusca > Cephalopoda > Oegopsida > Thysanoteuthidae > Thysanoteuthis > Thysanoteuthis major. The sequence goes on along the minus strand of OY735198.1, from coordinate 59,016,235 downwards.
GGTTATGATGTTCCATGTGTGATATATGTGTAGGCCTGTTCCAACCATGCTGTATTCTATGAGCTAGCTTATAGACTCTGATCAATGCAGCCAAAGCAGGTTAAACATAAGTGCAGCTACCGGTTACTTCAGTAGTTTAGTAGGAGACTATCCAGTAGCCAAAACTCCATCGAAGGAAAGTGCATTGAAACTGTAGAGCTTTTTTTCCCCTAAATATTCTTTGCGAATTTACAGTTGCATGTTACACACCGGTGCGTGTTATATGTGGGAAATACGGTAACTCATTCTGTTGTTTATATTGTTAACACAAAATTTTGGCCGGTCCGTTCTACAGCTTTTTTTTGAAAAAGGTAAATCTACGATTTAAGAGAGTTGAACATTCCGAGTAAAAACAAAATATAATCTATCTTCACCTTTAGCAAGATGAAGATAGATCATATTTTGTAGCTCACCTTTTCACAAAATTCTATTGAAATTCATTGAGAACTGTTGGAGATACCGAATGGACAGACGTAAGTGAATACAGAAAAGTATAGAATATTAAAACAGAAAATATTCATCTCATTCAAAAACGAATTTCTGGTCCCAATAATCGTACATCTCTGGGACATGTTCACTAATCTGTCCGTTGCCAGCCTTTCACAATGTTGGACGAGGGGTTGGACTTTTCTAACAGTTTGAATTCAGAGTTTTCCATCTCCTGGTTGCCAATCCTGGCTGAGGATCCCATTTTGCTTGATATATATCCATAGTTGGATGGAGGAGAGATGGATTCATGCCTTCCCCAAAGTGAACGCGAACTGTCTCACCTGGAAATTGCATTCGGTTCACAGATTCTATTTCCCATGCTGCTAACCGTATAGCCACACGCACCTCGATTTGATACAAAATAATAAGCAAAAAAGACACTACCATTGAGAATTTGCTAAATACACAAGAATGAACAGAGGAGAAGTTCTCCTGGTTTGAAGTTCGTGTTTTCTTAATCTTGTCAAACGAACCTCATCAAACCCTAAAGACGATAATAAAATTGATTAAGCTTATTACGTTTTCGTCATTGAGCTATGCCTACAAGTGTAATGAGTGTTGTTTATCTGGTTATATATATATTCTCTGCTTTCAGCGCATTGTCCTCACTTGAGGAGCACCGTTGAATTTGAAAACTCATTCTTTCTGTTCGGATAAGATTTACAATTTTCCCTTATTCTATACAGTTTATGAGAAATTGAGAAAAAACAAACAAAGAAGAATAAAACTGTCACCAAAGCTGCCAACTTGGGTTTCTGCAGTTTTTAAGTAAATCTGGTTGACTGACTGGCCTGTGTGGATCGCGTGTACACAACGCACCAATAAATCTACAGAGTTGAAAAATTTAACATTTACTCCTTATTTTTTATCCTTTGAAAATCCTCTTCTAAATAAATTTTCGGTTTTGGACTCGATTTGCAATGAAAGCTTATGTCAAATTGGTCCCTCAGTTTGTGTCCGGCTACATTCACGCTTGTATTTTGAAAATTCAGACTATTTTTAGGGATCACTGCTCAACAAAAGGCAAGAGAAGTAACTTATTCATTTATTACCCGTTCTACCGTTTTTTAAATTAATCACCCCAACACAGTATGCTGCCAAAAGTCGTTGGCTACGTAACTGTTTCTACTGAGTGACCTACCAGACCTGTTGATATAGTTATTCATATAACTTCGCTTTCTGGCACAATGCTGGTTTTCCTCGTTATTCGGAAAGTAGAGTGTTCCTAAAGACCTCACAGAAGCCGAAATGGCGAAAAGCAGTGAAGCGATTTTCATTAATTTATACGGGGGAAAATTTTGAGCTTTCCCAAACCCCCAAGTAGTGGTGATGATGGTATATTAATTGGAAGTCAGGGTGACTGGAGACTGGGCTGTGGGACAGAAAGAGGAAGAAGGTAAGTACTGCCCCTTTAAAGACTCATCGCCAAAGAAACGCTGGACGTTGTTCTCGCTTTTCACCTTTTCATCGCAGAAGCAAAAAGGTTGCGTAAATCAGACCTTTAATAAACAGGGAATTCCTGTACCCGTCAGAATCGAACACATCATGAGCGAATTGGTCTGCTTGCTAACCGTCGCACCATAGTAGGTGCCCAATTTCATTGCTGTAAATATCACCAACGATACAATAAATTCAGGTGTACTACTCTTTATAAAAGGTGGCACTTATACTCTCTTCTTAGGGTGGGTTTTATAAACAGAAGGCTTCCTTGGGAGATTCTGCCAAAGGAATCTGATTTCACGGCTACAAAGGAAGAAAATAATCAGGAAGTATTACCACTTAGTCTATTAGACACAAGACAATAAATCTAAAGTAAACTTAAAACCGCACGGAACACCCTTATGATGTTTTGTTCCTTGCATTATTAACCTAAAAAAATGTATAAGAAAGGGGAAAAAGAAACAGCAAAAAAATTAAAAACGCTACTCCAAGTTACATTATACTACTGACTAAACTAAAAATACCGCTTATAACATTGATTAATTGGAATATTTTTCAAGAAACTTTCCTGAAACGAACATCGGTTTATCAAGAGAAAGGAGAAAAAGATGAAGAAAAAGACGACATAGTAGTTATGTCGCTACTTGAAAAAGACACGACGCTAACAAAAAAATAAATGAATAAGCAAAAATGAACTTCTAATTTGATTCCTTCGTCGGAAATTAATAAGATTTTTTAAAAACCAGCCTTTATTGAAAATAAATTAAACAAGTTATGAGTAGGAACATTTTAGAAGGAAAAAAATTAGAAAAGAACCCAGGGCTATAGATAATGGCTGGCCTTCAATAATGCCGGCTACTTCCGTTTTCTGTCTCATGATGTCCATGTCTTTTGTTGTCCTTTTCAGAATTTAACTTTCTATCTTTTTTTTTTCATTTGGCCATCGCCCAAAATTTATTTTTTCTTATCAAGAGTAGGGATATATTTTCGTCTTGCTAAACCGTCATGTTTCATTAGATGAAAACTCACCGAAGCGAGTCTGAAAATACAAGATCTTTTTCGGTAAAGCTCAGGTTGAGTACGTTCATCTCATTCATTGTATGGAAGAAAAATACATTCCTTGTGGGGTTTTCTTTTTTGCCACACAAGGAGTCTCTAAGCGTTTCATTCACGACAGGTCAAGTGAAACGAGTGAATCCAATGTAAAAATTAACAAAACTATTTTTATCTGCAAGAAAAAAGAAGTTGTACATGTATGATAAAAAGAAGACGCACCTTAATCAGACAAAAAAACAGGCATTTTTAACTGCTGAATATATGAAAACACTGTAATGGAGGTTCTGGTCTCTAACCGTAGTGGTAGCTTGGTTCTTCTTGCGAAAAATGACTATCAATATTATTTAAAAAAAAAATGGCTGTTTTGTTTGATTCAAGCGAAAATTATTATATTTTATCTTATTCCAAACATAAAACTCCATGCACTATACACACACACACTAATACGTTTATTGTCGGGTATATCAGCTTTTAGTACAAAATGCTGATTCATCAACCAGTTTTAGTGATTTAGAAGTTTTCTTATGGTCGCCAAATTATTGAACTCTGCGTTTGTCAAACGGGAAAAAGTTCAAACTTAATATCTTCAACATATAAGTAGTAATGGCTGACAATGTTTCATCTAATGAAAAAATAAATCAAAATAATATTACTACTACTAATTAAGCTAGTTTATGTAAAAACAATAACAAATATGGCACCGTGCGATCAAGGGGTGGGTATGAAGGATAGGTTTAAGGTTTAGAATTGATCTTCTGTCACCCATAATAACTTTAGTAGCTCAATTGGACAGAGCAGTTGCCGTGAGTATTTTCGATCTGTGCTGTTTACTCACTTTCGTCGATTGACGGTTTGAGAAACAACTAAAATATAAAAAGAAAGAAAACTAGTAAAAAACGAAGGAGGAAGATTGTCTAATGCCAATCTGCCAAGCGAGGAGTACTCTCTTTTAACTGATATCAAACATCATCTATTGACATTAGTTGAAAACTCACCACATCTCCAGCCACGAAGCGGGCCTGATAAATGTATCATTATCGTTTATGTATTGGAAAGTTTCGGTTATTTTAACTGCAGGTTTTATATTAATAACAAGGAGATTGGAAATCTTCGTAGTGCCAATCTTTTCAGGGGAGGGGGGTCTCTCTTCGTTGAAAATGAATGTTCGGAATTTTAGGCTGCAGATGGATTCGAACATGGTTGCGTTGCAAGGTGAACTGTTTCAGTTTACCAAACAGCTGGATTTGCCACGATTCGGCTTTAGAGCGAGCCGCAGAAGCCATGAAGATCGACTGTGATTCAAATGGGACCAAACCGAGTCGTCATATGTGTGATCTTTTTCCCAGTGCGATCTTTTTTTTTTTTTTTTTTTTTTTTTTTAATAGTTCGCAAGTCCTTTCATGTCTAAAATCAAACCGAGTTATAATTCTTAAGGATAAACAACCGTGGATCATGTACACCACCCGATCTGGACTTTATGGCCAGTTTTGCTCTGCCACGAGCCGACTTTATCTCAAATCACCAAAGCGAACATCCATCTGTGCTTATAATTCAACCGTATCACGTGACACAAAGCGGAGGGTCTTCATTACGTGATGTATTTGGGGACCGACTTGTCCACACGTCGGACACCCACCTGCGATTCTCAAGAAACAAGGAAGGGCGGTTTTAAAAAAAATATATCTATATAAAAAAAAAAGAATACTTTATGAACATCGCAGATTTCATAGCAACAGACTGATTGCAAAACAATTGAACGAAATCCGCGAGTGTTAAAACAGTGATGTTGAATTTTGAAAATAACACTAAATGAATTGTTGAAGTCTCCTCGTTGACTTGACAAGATTGTTTACTGTTTGTTATGATGGTCAGCACAGGGCTAACCAATAACAAATAACTTATTGTGATCACTTTGAGGCACAGGCTTAGAGATAACCGGTTTATAACATTGAGAGAGGGATACATAGAGAAAGCCGCTTATTGTCACCATTTTAAAGTACTTGCGACCGACTGATTTTTGTTATAAGTGCCTTTTGATAATATTATCCACGATGATTATTAGCGACCTTCTCTGTATCAACACATGAAGAACTGGTGTTTTTTTTGTTTTCAATACGGTAACTGTCATTGATAACCGAAGTATTCCAACTGTATTTGCATTGAAATAATTTTATTTAAAGAATAGAAGATAGATGACGTCATAAAACACGTTGGTTGCCCCCAAATCGAGAAGATAGATTATCAAACCTAATTTAAATGGAACTTTATAGACTCCATACAAATATAGGCCTCGTTATCCGATGCTTACGTCCCTTGGCATTTAATATACAATATGATAAAGAAAAGGAGGCAACACTTGATGTAATCGTATTTGGAAGGTTGTACAAGTGGATATTCATCATGTTTCTTGCAACTCTCATTGAGACGGATGTGCCAAGGTCACATGTTAACGCTTTGTGACGCCATTATCTCTTTGAAAGCGTGTACACGACCGGAAGTGGTTGATTGGAATAAGGTAGGGTACCGGAAGTCGTCGTGACAATGGGATAAGCGCACTTTTGATATTCAGAACGAATTTCCACACTTCCGGTTATCATTTTCAAACTGTAGATTTCGTGAGATTCTGTCCAAGGATCAGTCCTTTCTCACCGGGGACATCGTTAATGGGGCATGAGGTGGAGGTATAATGAAAGAAAAAGGTGGACATTTTGTCTAAGTGAAGGGCTCCATCAATGCTAACCTAGTGGGCCAGATTGAATGAGACTTGCAACATTCCCAGATTGGATAATCGACACACACACACACACACACATACATACAGACATACACACACACACACACACATATAGTAGTACGCAGACAAGGATCATGAGCTCCCAATGCAATTCTAACATCTGGATATTTGGCACACATACCACATACACACACGCACACGTTCGCACACGCACACAGATATAGGAACTCTTTCGAAAATAAATACGACGAACTACAAATGATGTTTTCCGTACGCGCGCGCACTTTATTGTCTATGTACATTTATGTATTTTTAAAAATTTCATTTCATATCAATTGATTCATCTATCTATCTATCTCTCTATCTACGTACCCATCTATCTATCTATCTATCTTGTCTGCTCATATTATTTATCTATTTGAATGTACCCATATTATATCCGTAACCGCACCCAAAATCTCATTGATGTAGATAGCTCGGCCCGGAAGCCAGAAAGAAGTCATATTCCCGTTCTCCAAAATCTGTTTATATCCAACGAGGCCCATAATAACAGTATAATCCTTTCCTTCCCCCTACCGTCTTAACCATTGTTATGACAGTTCGCGTTTTATCTCAGACTTCTTAGAGTAGGTCGGTCGGTGGGTTCTGCACCTGCAAAAGTCGGCGACTGAGTTTTTTTTTTAATTCCTCGTCACCCAACCCATACGACTCAACCTTTAAAAAAAACCCTTTCCCCCTCGGCTTGGGTAATTTTTTTATGAGAGGAAGAAGCTAGTGTACGATGTCCACGTGGGTTTGCGTCTTCATCTGTTGTATCATAGTGTATAGCAGTCTTAATTCTTCCATAAAACATACTAACACGTAAGTCTGTACTATACCCAGACATACATACTTACATTTCAATGAATCTCCTTCTTGGAAATGTGTGCCTCGTATTTCAACTTCAATGCGTAGGCTGGAAGGTTATTTCTAGTACTTGGTCCCGTCGTCCGAAGATCCTATAATCGTAAAGCCAAGCCATTCATCAATTTATTCACACTATCTATGTATCATTAGGAATGACGGACAAGGAGCAGGTTTTCAATTTTTTCTTACCAATCTTTTCTTGTTTCCGTACTAGTGAAGGGATCTTCGGTTTCAATGTATATACAGATATTTTCCAAAAGATAGAGTGCTTTCGTCAGCATCTTCTGCCATTTTCAGTATCAGGGTGGAATTACACATTTCAATTTCATGATTCAGTTGTATCTTGCTTGATATTATTTCACTATTCAATTTTATCAATAATTCTCTGTTTATTTTTGTCACTTGCTGTTAATGTTCCAGTGACGTCATTTGGTAGTGTGTAGGCATAAGATACTTTTTTTCTTTTCGCTCGGAGGAGCCTTTCAATTATTAAAAGTAATCAACCAGTCAAGTAAATAAATAATTGATAATCATCAACAAAGTAATTATTAAATGCGTTTAATATATCAGTACCTTGACCAGAGATTATATTGTCAAGTGTGGGACTTCTTGATATATTTATATAAGGATGTGGATTCGCTACACAAATTAGTTCATGTTTCTGCCCTCTCTAGGCCTCATCAGGCGAATCTAAGTATAAAGTTGAATGTATCGAACACTCTATGAAATAAATCCATCACATATCAGAGGTTGCTTTATATTATGCTATATTGCTAGCCTGATCTATACCATACGTATAATATATATATGGCAAATGGTAAACTGATTAATGTCAGTGAGACAGTAAATGCAGTAGGAAAAGACCAGACACAAGATGGGGGGATGAGATTGAAAGGTTTGCTGGTAATAAGTGCCAATGTTCCAAGTGCGGAAGGTCTACCTGTTTTGAATATCTGCATTCGAAATCCTGGCTATTAATAGGGGATCGAACACAGACTGTTGGTGTCAGTAGACTATGTGAGTCATAAAGCTGGCTAGCATTCTATGAAATATATTCGCATATAAATACATGAGCCTATGTTTTGGCATACATACATTGATAAATACATATAAACACAAACACACAAATACACACAAACTTACACAAGCTCCTGGACTGAGCGGTTGAATTGTATTTTAATTCTACCTGAAAACGAGATAGAAAATTTTTGCATTGAACAATAATTTTAGTTGCGACTTCATCTGAAAATGACAATAATGATGGAGCTGTAACAAGCGAAACATGTTGATAAATTGTTGATTTTACAAAAAATTGTATTCCTTTCCACATTGTCATCTATTGATATCATAATGTTATCCAAATCCTTGTTAGCTTAATTTAGAGCCTAAATTTTACCGTAGATTGTTCGATCTACGTGATTATTTGAGAAGTGTTCGGTGAAATGCATTAACTGCGTACTTTTTTAAACCGCTAAGCTACGAAAAAAATACTTTGATAACTCAATAATGATGTTATGAATATGGATGAATAATAAATTATGTCAAAGTATATTGAAGATGTTTGCATCAATCTCATATACATGTATAAATATATATAAGATTGATGCCAAAATTTTCAAAATTCTTTGACAAAATTTTTATTCACACACACACACACACACACACACACACACACACACACACACACATATATATATATATATATATATATATATATATATATATATATATATATATATATATATATATACTAGAATATATCCGTGAAAAATGACAGGATAGTTTACGTATAGTTCGGCACTGAGGTAATTATCTTTCAATAATTTAAGTATTCTAACTTAGTTTCCTCCAAGTCTCAGCTTAACACAAGCTGTTTTAAAGTGAGATCAGGGTTTCTATGACGTAATAATCAATGTTGTATTGAAGAAATATTGCTACCCACACACGCACGCGCGCACGTATACACACACACACACACACGCACATTAAGAAAATTATGTTTTTTAGTCGTATGGACACGCTAGAAATATAAATAAAGAGTATACATGAACACAATCCCTTGAATATATGCATGCTACCATACGTATGTAGACATATTCTGAAGCGCATAGATATGTAATTATCGTTAATTAGCTCAACGGTAAGAGCATTGGAGCTACTATATTGGTGGCAGGTTCGATTCCTGCAGCAGACTCAGTTTCTTCAATTGTTTATTCTAGTTACGTTGTCTAAATTGAGTGATATATTAACAGTGTAACAACGGGTGATTATTTCAAATAAGTTTCTAAATTTTATAACGTAATTCATAATTCATTCTGTCGGACGAAATACGTCCATTTCTCATATATATATATATATATATATATATATATATATATGGACAGTACGTTTTAGCAAAAAGATGAACAACATCGAACGCTGTATATCTTTGAAATTATATATACACACGTATTTTTGCAAAATATACAGTGATATGGAATTCATCATCATCATCAGTATCTTAACGTCCGTCGTTGGATATAGACCTTCCCCAGGATTCGCCATACTTCTCTATCGTGGGCGTCGCTGAGCCAGTACTTTCTGAATTTGTCTCGCTAGTCTCTCCATCTAATACTCTGCCAGCCTCGGTTGCGCATGAGATCTCTGTGGATCCATGTCGTGAGTTGCGATGTCCATCAGTTGCCTGCGATTCTTGCGACATAGCCAGCCCATTGCTATTTTAATTTTTCTTTAATGGATTCTTTGATGTCCCTGACTCCTATCTTCTCTCAGACGTATTGTGCTGTCTTGTGGTTTCTCCATGTGGAATTAAGTACGTACAAATGTATAGACACAACGATAAAGTCATCATCATCATCATCATCATAACGTCCGTCGTTGGACATAGACCTTCCCCAGGATTAGCCACAAGTCTCTATCAATGGCGTCGTGGAGCCAGTATTTTCTAAATTTGTCCAGTTCATGTCTCCATCTTGTATTTTGTCAGCCTCGGTTTTGCATGTGATCTCTGGGGATCCATGCTGTGAGTCGTGATGTCCATCGGTTGTCTGTCATTCTTGCAACATGGCCCACCCATTGTCATTTAAGTTTTCTTATAGTTTCTATGATGTCTCTGACTCCCGTTTTCTTCCTTGAAGTAACACACACTAAATAGGCACCTCATGCACACACGAATACACGGACAACCACATTGGTGATAGTTAGCAATCCTGTGTCACAATCCATTGCCCATGTGTTCGATCCTTACAGGCGCTTGACTGTTACAGCTTTGTACCAGACAGAACTAAAATTTGTATGTCCACAAAGTCAGATTAATATTAAAATCAGGCATGTATACTTGCAAACATGTCTGTACATCGACACACATACACACGTGAAACTCAAATATACACACATGGGCAAATACGAGGGCGCGCCCATAGAAGCCAGCAATGATGCTCCCGTGCACACCTGCAGGGAAGAAAATTCTACATATATGAGTGTAAGGTTTCTCCCCGATAATGTTTTATAAGAAAATAGCGAAGAACCTGAGCGAACGATTTTATTTGCTATTCAAAAAACGGATCCGTTTGTTGTTACAAGTGCCTCTGATGCAAACGCCGATTGTAAACATTCCAACTTCAAACGAATACAAAGGACAAATTTGAACCGCCATTAGTAAACCGAAAGCTATCTTTCTTTCCGGATGCCTCGACAGGATTTCCGCTTCCGGAAATTAACCGTTACTTCTTTTCTTTTTCATCAGTATTTTAATTGTAAGTATTCAACAATGTTTTTTTTTTTACATTATTTTTTTCATAGTTGACACTAGTATAACTATTGTCAGTGCTTTGGTGCATTTGGGAACTTTTATCCTGGTAAACCCTCTGGAAAATACCTTGTAGATTAAATCTGATGATTTTTTTTGCATGTACTATATCAGTTGCAGTGCTAGGTCCGACTGCACCCCCGACAAATTGTTACATTTGCACCCCCTCATAAAAACAGATTTGAGCGGTCATCTTTGGGTTTTTATTCCGATTTTGAATTTTACATTTTTGAATTAAAATGCTCTTACATTCAGACTTGTTCTTTTAATTGTATTGAAAACAAAATATTGAACAGTTGAAAATTAAAGATAAATAATGTATATCAAGTACAGTCTTGTATTGTGAATTTTCTTGGAATAAAGTTTTTTTTCGACAAGAATCTGCTGTACGTTGATAAAAATGTCTGAGCTTGTAATCTATTAATTTTATGGTAGCAATCTTTGTGTTAATAACAGGAAGCTATATTGCAGAAGATAATCAACCAAATATTATTCATGTAGGCAATATGTACCAGAAAATTCAGCCCAATTAGTAGACAAATTTTAAAATTTCATCTAAGTATGTTAATGGCCAATTTTGATAAAATTTTCTGGATGTATTCAAAAGTTTTTCCCCTGAAAAATTTATTTTGAAAAAATATCACCTCTAAATATTTTCTCAGTCGACCACTTTGCTAAAAGATCTTCTGTGAACAAAAGTATTTCTTCTTTTATCTACGACTAACTTGATGCCATTTTCTTGCAATGATAACGAAAATCAAACATTCAAAGAAGATATCTAAGATTTGTATTGAGCGTTAAAGAGTGTGTGGTAGTGTTGCTGTATGTAAATTTTCTATATTCGACTTAGAAACTCTTTTGGGACTTTGCAGTGGCGAATGAGCCAATTAGCAGGTCGAAGTCTATTTTACGAGCCGTCTTATTTTCTATATTCAAAACAGAAAGTCTCAAGAGTCGTTCTTGTGATTTTGAGCTTCTAAGATAAGTTGCTGCAGTCGTAACGGACAGAGCTCTAAACAAAATATTTTTGGTTGAAACTTCATCAGAATATGACGAGAATGATGAAGCTGTAACAAACGAACCATAATAATATATTCGTTGATTTTACGAACAATTTGTGTTTCTTTCCACATTGTCATCTATTAATATCATACTGTTATCCAAATACTTATCAGCTGAATTTCGAGCCTAAATTTCACTGTATATTGTTCGATCCATGTGATTATTTGTGAAGCGCCAGGCAGAGTGTAATAAATGCATTCTCTTTTCATCGTTAAGCTACGAACTTATTGATGAATTTGTTCTAGGAAGTTCAAGACATTCGTTGAAGAATTTATCCATTCAAAACCAGAACCTTTTTCTGAAAATTTTTTTCTTTCTCCGATAACATACACAGTTCGGCTAAAAGGTGGTATGGGATCATACGAAACAAAGGAAAATACTTTGATAACTCAATAATGATGCTCTTGATATAAATGAATATATATATATATATATATATATATATATATATATATATATATATATATATATATATATATATATATGTGAAATTGATACCATCATTTTCAATATTCTTTGACAAAATCTTTTATTCACACACACACACACACATATATATATATACTCAGTATATGTGGTACAAATCAGGCTAGTAGTATAACATAATATAATGATATATCAATAATATAAAGCCACTTTTGAAATGTAATGGATTTATTTCATAGAGTGCTCGATACATACAACTTTTTATTCATGAAGTTAAGTTGTTTTAGAGTAGTGCTGGAATATTCTAGTATATATATACATATATATATATATATATACATATATATATATATGTGTGTGTGTGTGTGTGTGTGTGTGTATATGTATATATATATATAGGGTTACTATATGACTTTATGTGTGGGTCGTAACTAAGGAGCCTTAAGCTATTTCATCCGGTGTTTTATTTTTTAATAATTAAAATATTCTAATTTGTTAGTTTTCTCAAAATCTCTGTCTCCGTTTTTAATCAATTCTCGTTTGCTTTAATCGTGACGGACAGAGTTCTAAAGAAAATATAAGCTGCACAAACTTCTCGGGAGTTGACAGACAAGGTCGAATTTTCACAATTAATCAAGTTGTCAAGCTGTCTGACACTTGACACTTTTTGAAAATTTCATCCCTAATTATCGTTCAAAAATTGATAATTTCTTGTGGGGAAAGAGTTCTTCAAATCATCGTCATATTCATCAGTTGAAAAGTCTGATTATGTGTGCAGTACATTGTTCTCAACATCATCTGCATCTTTGGGGGCGTCTAGACATATTGCAAGAATGGCAGACAACCGCTGGACATCACGACTCACAAGGTGAAACACCAGAGATCAGGTGCGAGGCTGTGGCCGACAGAAAGTAAGATGGGGTGACGATCTAGAGGAATTCAGACAGTACTCACTCCGCAATGCCCACGATAGAGCGGTCGGGCGAATCTTGGAGAATGTCTATGTCCAACGACGGACGCGAACAGATGATAATGATGATGATGGCTTTGAATTTTTCTTTTCTTTTCCTTAGATAAAATGCGCCTCGAGGGCTTCGTCGCCCCCTGCAGTTGCAGGCTCTGCGAACCCTACGAGCCGCCTTTGCTATAGTGAATTCGATTCCTAGTACATTAGAAATTAGTGATCAGTTTGATATCGTCATTTTAAAATTTTTTCTCGGATGAATCAGTATCAGTAAAAGATGGTTGATGATGGAAGGAAATTTAGGAGATTACTCAAGTTATGTATCGGTCTATTTTTGTGTGATGTTCTCTGATAAAAGATGTTAGTATAAAAAGAAATTTCTCAGCGATCATGGATTCATTTTTCTTCTTCCTTCTCGTAGTAGACGTTTCTAGTGGCGGAAAATGGACATTCAAAAGATACATTTGAAAGAAGCACTTTGTCTGGAAGCCGTTACCAGGTGTATATGAGAGCAAATCAGGCAACGAATCTTACAAAATCGACGGAGCTGTGTAAGGGGCCAATTTAGCAAAAACTTTCATATTGGATTCTAATTCTAGTAAATTCTAATAAAACTTCTCATAGGTTGCTATTTTCATGTGTTTCTCGTCAAAACTTATGAAGGGTTGTTAGAGATAAATGTAATATAAACATTGGAATCACAAATGCCATTTTTGCCGCATTAGAGATAATGACAAAGTTAAGAATGAAGAGTCAATTCGAAAGGGCTGTCGAATTTGGTTTTGGATGGCATTAGGCAGGCTTGCTTGAACAAAACGCTATCGAAATGACATGATGTTTACAAAATACTATTCAAAAGAATTGAATGAATAAATAAATAAATACTCGAGTAGAAGGTAGTTTTTCATGTAGATTCAGGTGATATCTTTGGTGTACATTCAATCTGTCATTGTTCGAAAAAAAAAGTAAAGTGAAAGATCTGTGCTTTGATTTTGAATTCGAGAAGAAATTAGAGTATAAGGAATAATGTAAGCTGTCTTTGGCCTCGGTATTGTACATTGTGTTCTCTGAATGTATTTCGGAAGTGCAGCTTTTGGTTGGCACGATGTCTTGTGTTCTCCCCGAGAACAGATGCGACAGCGGAGGTAACGCATGATTGAGTGCAGTTGCTACACCTGGTCTTTCTCATGGGAATATAGAGAGATACAGAGAGAGAGAGAGAAAGAGAGAGAGAGAGAGGGGGTAAGAGAGAGAGAGAGAGGAGATGGAGTAAGAGGGAGAGAAAGAGAGAAAGAAGTGAGAGGAGAGGGAGTAAGAGGGAGAGAGAGGGGGTAGGAGGATAAAATGGAGGGACAATAAAGAGAGAGAGGAAGGGTCAGAATGAACAGAGATTGGAAAAGCGCACACGACATGGAGAGGGGGAGGGTTAAGAAAGAGCGAAGAAATAAAGCACGAGAGAGAGAGAGAGAGAGAGAGAGAGAGAGAGAGAGAGAGAGAGAGAAAGGAGGGGATGAAAAGAGAGAAGTAAAAGAAAGTGAGAAGGCTTAGAAAGAGAGAGAGAGAGCAAAGAAAAAAGAGAACAGTGGAAGAGAGCGATAGGAAGAAGCGAGAGAGAAGGGGAAGAAAGAGACAGGTACATTATTTAATATGACAAAATAGCTAATTATGTGTTGGTCTACGTGTATATGTGAAGATGCGTAGTTGCCTTCATGAACAACAGTATTGTAAATGTGTGTGTATAAGGGAGTCAGTAAATGATGTAGAGTATGCGGATGCGCTTACGAGTATTTATCTATATGTGCGTGTTGCAGGTACGCTACGCTAACAACATAAGCAATAGGAAAGCATTCAGAGAACGCATGCCTCTGCTAACGCCATTGTCGGGGAAGCAATTGAGAATGGATCCGTCCTAAAATCACAGCCCATTGTCTACCCTTCCATAAAATTTCATTGAATTACATTGAGGATTTTTGGAGATATCGTGTAGGCAGACAGAAAGACGAAACCGAATGTGTATACCTTTCCAACTTCGTTGACAGAGGTAAATAAATAATCCGTGGTACTGGATAGATAACTGTCATTCAAGGCAGGCATTCGAGTAGATATTTAATAAAGTTAGCTTTGTGCGAAACAAGGCCAGAATATTAAGGGACTCGTGAAGATTGAACCCACTACACTTGCGAATGCCAGGCTAGTCTGGTACAGCCTCACTAGCTTGTGAGTCATTGTTTTACAGCTTGCGTTTAATGTGCAAAATTGATGTATATATCTGATTATATCCACATGTATGTGTGTATTCTCATAGTCGCGTGTGGACGTGCTTTATGTGAGTGCGTGTGTTTGTGTGTATGTCTAAAATGTTGATATTCGTAAGTTGAGATCGAACGCTGTCACTCAAATTTCCCAACAGAACCGACAAATAAATTCTCGTATGGATAGTGAAGCTCTTGTACAAAGACGGCGTTTTCATTCTGTTGTTATATACCTTATGTCTCAGATACTTGCTCATAGTCTAAAACTCCTGAAAGCCATGTTTGAAGCAACATATTGCAATAAGAAGAAGATAGCAAAAAGCTTAATGTGTAAGAACAACGATTTCGGGCTCTAATTGCTAACTATTAGAAAAAACCTCGTGCCAATATTATGAGAGGCACGAATCCCAAACTTCATTATTTAGACTCTTATCCAGCCATCTTGGTATAGTCTCTTTCAGTACAACTTCGACTTGACTTTAAAATTGGACACCGATGTCACACAACTGCTGACCATTTATACACCTTGGCATTCAGCCGAACAGAAGTGACTGGAGGTAATAACACTGATTAGTAATGAGAGTAGTCGTCCTTCAACTATCTCTTCATCCCCCCGCCCCCGATTTTTCTCACGCTCCCTTGTAGAGATTTGTATCATTTCGATAATACGAATTTGACAATTCTTAATTGACGGCGAGGAAGGAAACTCTCATGAAAAATATTTTGCATTATTTTTTTGAGAACGAACCTCATCGACCGAGCATACGAAGCAGAACTTGAATCTCAGCTGCTCGTCGACTACTTTCATCACTGAGCTAGATGCACTTCTTTTTTTTCTCTCGTTTAATCCGCCGTTAATCCTTTGTCACTTCCTCCATGAGCTCAAATCACTTATTAATGAAAAAAAAAAAAAAAAAAAA
The DNA here is from genome assembly GCA_963457665.1 of Thysanoteuthis rhombus. Lineage (NCBI taxonomy): Eukaryota > Metazoa > Mollusca > Cephalopoda > Oegopsida > Thysanoteuthidae > Thysanoteuthis > Thysanoteuthis major. Next base: position 59,000,139 of record OY735198.1, on the reverse strand, counting down.
GAAAGCCCAATTTTCGTTGTCTTTTTTTCGCATCTAAATTGCGTCGTCAACTTTGGAAATAAACAAAGCAACTGGGCTTCAAAAACGCTTTTCATTTTGTTCTCTTACGGAAAGAAGGTATCAATAAAAATCGCACGAAAAAAAAAAAAAAAAAAGAAAAAAGAATTATTCAAAGGAAACGCACACATACGTAGGCACATGCCCAAGCACATGCGCACTGAACCACCAGTTAACAAGCCTATTCTCTGACAATCAAACCCATAGGTACCCTTTCTTTCTCTCTCTCAGAATACGCATGCTCAAATACACAAGACATTAAGTAACGCACGCTTAATCCTACACAGATTTATACATGAACATAGAGATGTTGAGACGTATATGTTCATGCACACGTATTAAGTATGCGCCATTTACAAATGCGATAATAAAAACACAATCAAGTGCTTGTACAAAGACGAGGCATAAGTAAATAGATATCATTATTTAAATAAGATTTTACTCTTAGTAAAGATATACCCATTTACAATTACTAAATTTACCATAAAAAAAAGAAATAACCGTTAATCATTTTACAGTCTCACATTCTAGTAACACAGGGATTCTCAAATTTCGAAAAGAAGCGTATTGTTGGTTAGTTCGAAGATGGAGTTGACCAAGTTCAGATTGCATCGAAATCGTGTATTCTTCTTTCAATTGTGAACCGTGTAATCGTACAATTTATGAAGAAAGCAAACCACTGCAATTCGTTGATTCGAACACGCGCTGTCAGATGGAAGTGCGTGTCCTCAAATCAACGGAAAAATGAGGCTATGGTGACTTCTTCACATGAGTCATAATGGTAGAACAATTAAGAGAAAATATCTTCTAAACCCAAAGTTTCTGTGGCTCTTGGAATATGTATGTCCTGTGGCTCTCTTTTAGAAGTCTACATGGACGTATGTGTCACGAAAAATGAAGTAAATTGGATTTCCCGGCTTCTACAACCGAAGACAATGACGTCATCATATTATAATGCCCATGAAAAAAATTAGTTTAATGACATGATAAAACAGGAAAGGAGTTCAGGCGTAGTGATCTGCTAATTCCGTGTTTTACAGCCCCGGGGATAAGTGAATTGTCACTATTTAGTAAAAGAATATTTTATAGATTTATGATTGATTGTTTTATCGAAGTAAGAAACACACGACTTTTAATTTTATTTCATGTTCCATTTCAAAATCTGGCACTACCTTTTTTTAAAATTCAGGCATTGAGCACTTTAATAGCTTAGTTTTTAAAAGTATAGCACATAATATAGCACATTTATGTCTATATATTGGTTGACATTCATTCATTCATACAATCACACATATATACACAGAGACAAGCGAACACACTTGTACAATAGAGTAGGTTGGTTTTTCACGTAAAAATATCTTTAGACGAGTCCAGATAGTTATGGTTTAAACTGATTCCCAAACTTAGATTCCCAGCTTTTACCATTATTTGAAGAAGCACATTAATAATTGTCCGCAAAAATGCATGAAAAATTCTAATTTTTGGTCAAAAGATTTGGTCTAAAAATTGTGCCATTTTGACAAAAAACCCAGAAAAGTTTGCCATTTTCATATTTATGCATAATAAATAAAGGATAGATCTAAATTAAGATATTTAAATCATAGCATCATCAAAATGTTCAGTGTAAGAACACCAAGAAGCAAAGGAAAATATTATCTACTGAATTGAGGAATGTAAATCGGGGAATGGAACAATAGAATTGAGGAATTGGAATAGAGGAATGGTCAATGAGAATAGGGGAATGAGAATAAAGGAATAGTAAGATAACTAAAAATACGCAACATAACATCCTTATCAGATTGTTAAGAGAGGAAAATATATAAAAACTACAAAAAAAAGTTGGGACAGGATTATTTTGAAATTTGTGCACCAAGTTACTCTATAGCAAGGAATACTTTGGCCCGGATATTGATATTGGTAACAACGCAATAATATCCAACGAATATTCTGTTCTTTGAAGTTGTGACCTCAAAGGACGGTAAAAGTTAGGGATAAAATACTTAGTGTCAATTTTGATTGCATCAAGTCCCAACTATCTTGACTTATCCAATACGATGATTTCCCAAATCGATCCACCCTATAGTGCAAATGGATACGAATTCTTAGTCAGAGTTAACATTGCTGGATCGGATATAAACATACTTTTCAAACACATATAGATGCGTCTTTGTAAAATTGTAAGTTATAAACACAATCACATATAAATGAACGAACACACAGACACCAACACAAACACACACAAATACATACCCTTATAAATTTGTCCCCTAAACATACATACGACAAAAAAAAAACAAACCCTATTAATACTCTACCCATATAATGCCGAGGTATCTGTCATAGAACAATATTTTGCCAGCTAGTCTCGGTAGGTATATTTCAAATGAGTTCGATTCTCTCGGGATACGCTGCGGTTTTATGCTAGACTGAGGTCAGATATACAACTGAAGTCATACACACAGAGAAATGTGCTAATATTCATGAACACATGTTTGTGCACTTATAATATAGTCTTACACGTGAATAGACACCGGCAGTTTCTGTCTCGTAATAACTGCACGTTATGGTCAGAGGAATATAAGCTGCCTTGGGTACTTTATTTTATGTTGGACGGTGCAGCTATGCGTTAGAAAAAAAAAACTTCGTGACTTTGGTAAAGGTCAAATTGTTTATAGCCATAACACCGAGTAGTCCGTGTAGTGGAAAGTCATCAAACGCCGACAAGGCATTGGGTGGCTAAGACTTATTAAAGTTAACGGGGGATTTTCCAGCAGGAAGGCTACTGTGGGCCAAATTGCCGATAGCTTTAATCAAGGCGAGGGAAGGAATGCGTCACAAGACGGAGTTCATCGATCCTTGTTACGTATGGGTTTGGGTAGCCGCCGGCCAAGTAGAGTGTCCTATTCATGCTAACCAATGGCCATCCTTGGAAGCATCTTCCGATGGGGACAGTGTGATTGTTAAAGAAACGTTCTGCTGGAGAATATTGGATCCTACTGTTCGTACGAATGACACGAGTTATACAGGAAATGGCTTCAGGAACATGAAAAATACTTTACTGTGTTTCCTTGGCCACCAAACTTATGGGATTTGTTGGGCCAAGTAGTTTGCACAGCAGAACCTCTACCAGGCAACTTGCAGTTATTTAAAGAGCTATTGTTAACATCATAGAACCAGATCCCAGAAGAAAAGTTTAGAGGTCTTGTTGAGTCTATGCCTGGTTGGGCAAGAGCCATTTGCGGGGACACAGAGGACCAGTACCTTATTAAGCTGGTGGTCATAAGATTTTGACTCATCAGCGTTTTTTTTATTTCACAAACATGTGTTCATCTTGAACATCCACACTTCTCAGGTCAGTAATTCTCTGCTATTTGTATCGTACATCGTGTACTATGTACAGCATGAGTATTAAAGAGGAGATGGACATGCCCCTGACCCATTGAAATGGCACGAAGGACAGATCCTCATAGCCAGACCAGCATGGTTTTCCAAGGAATGCTGGTCATGAGATTAACCAACACACACGAGTACAAACATGGTCGGTGCGCTCACAAGACAGACTCCGATTAAGATTTACATAACGAGCATCTCATAACTCCAACCAACGAACATAAACTCCTCACACCTCCACACTGATAATAAACAGCAATAACGACATTTAAGGCGTTCGGTACATATGAAGGAAAAAAGAAAGAATTTAATTTCAAACTGACGTGAGTCACTTGTCTCAACTACCGTCTATTGTTTATAATTGTAGAAATGGATATAAATTCAAGTGCAGTAAACCACCCATTCCATTCGACTCTAACAGATCCACATCTGCAAGTGCATTGCACACATGTATAAATGAATACATTTTGCATTAACATCTACGTATCATGTGATATCCATCCATACGTACCGGTCATACACATAAATTTACACGGTGTATACTAATAAGAAGAAATCATTATCGAAAAGAAAGCCGTTGAAGACACTTTTATTTCTAAGCGGTCAATCTTTCTCTTTCTCCATATCTTTCCCATATATATATATATATATATATATATATATATATATATATATATATATATATACCATCATGCAGAGGAAGGGGCAGATTCATTTTTTTCTCAAGGGTGTTAGAGCAAAGCGAGCGCGAACTGCGTCAGTCGGGATTTGAACCTGGTTTGCCGATTTCGTTCTCTGTACTTTAAACTCTTAAGTCAGCCTATAGATACTTATAGAGTTATGCACTACACACACACATACACACACTTACCAGCATACATACACGCATATACACAAACACACACGAACACACAAACGTGTACACAAATACTTACAAAGATTGAAATAGTATGCACACATGTACAAGAATGCGTTCACACATTCCCATACATTCCAGCACACATACACACAACCATCCACGCACATATACACTCGAACACATTTGAGTACGCGTGTATATACGCATACACGTATATATGTATAGACTTGCATACACATACACACACTCAGCTAAGTATATACACACATACTAAAACCTACACTCAAGCACACACTCACACACACGCACACACACACAAGCATGCACACAGATACAGGTATGCGCACGCTTACAGACGTACACAAACATACTCCCACACAGGCAGGAACACCCATAATCATGTGCACACAACAGCATGCACCCATACTTACAAGCGTTCATACACACAATCATACATGTACACACTCATATACGTCATCAAGTACATATACACACAGATATACACTGATATACTCTCACACACTCAGACACGCATATCCATGATTATGTATACACAGAGGTATGGAAACACATATACACAATCATATGCACGAACAAACAAATCTATTCAGAGAGAGAGAGAGAGAGAGAGAGAGAGAGAGAGAGAGAGAGAGAGAGAGAGAGAGAGAAAGAGAGAAAAATATAAAGACAACAATGAATTATGTGAGACAAGGTATATTGAAAGGGGAGTAGAATTTGAGAGCTGAAAATGAATCTAAATAATGAAATAGGTCCGGTTAGTCACTCAATTGAAACAGTCATGTGACCAACATGCTATGGTCTCATGTCGTGTGCGGGGAGATCAACTAAAAAAATGGAAAAAGTGGTGATCAGTGAATAAGTTACTTCCCTAGCCTTTTATTCGAATTTTCAAAAAAAAAAAAAATGTGCGTCAATACTATCGGGCACAAACTGAGAGGCCAGTTTAGAATGAACTCCCATTGCAAATTGAACCCCCCACCAAAAACTCATTCAAAGGGGGAATCTAACCACCCCCCAAAAAACAAAAACAAACTCAAACGTTTTTTTAGACATAAAGAGTAAGTGTTTAAATATTTAGCTCTCTATCTCCACTGGTGCGGCCTGATGTAAATACGCATACAAAACCAACCAGCTAGAATCACTTAAAAACTGACAGACTTTACAGATTTGATTGGCAGTTTCTAATTTGAGAGCTGAAAACGAATCTGGATGATGAAACATACACATTGTGATACAGAGGGTATTTGTCCGCCTCCCAAACGAGTGCAGAATGTGACACAAGGTCGGTCTAGTTTGGGGACCCTCACGCGTAGAGTAATAGAGAGATGGTCAAAGGAATATGAGACAATAGACATCGTGGGTATATAATAAGGATTTGAATTAAGTAGAGTAACAATGAATAGGATTGGGAGAGAGTGGAAGAGAGTGTAGATTCGAGCAAGGTGGAAAGAGCGAAAGAGAAACGGAGATACATCGAGTGATAGGGTAGGTGTCTCGGGTTTGTCAAAATCGTTAGTGCTATTTAGTATTTAGGCACTTACATCTTCCGATGTGAATGTGGCGGATGGGTTGGGAAACCCAACGACGTGTGCTGCGTGATGGCCTCTCTGGCTTTGGGCCATTGTGATGAGCAATCCAAGTGAATTCTGCGGAATATTGTCAAATCCGGACTCTTCGACAGGAAAGCTCGCTCAATAATGCATGTGGCCCGGCCGCTGATCCAACTCACAGATCGTGCATTTCCGGGGACTCGCTTGCCGTGCACTGGGAGGGACGGGCCAATACCGCGCCAGGCTGACTGTCGGCTGAAAAGACGAGGACGACTGTAGCACGCGCAATTATTGTCGCTGACAACCAACCGATCTTCGAATGGAGGCCATCTTGGATGCAGACATCTGCGTGCAGAGAGAAAAATTGTAAGAGGAGCAGACACCACTCAGGCATGAGACTAGTAGCTTTCGATGCAAGTATGAGATGAGTGTATTTGATTGCATCCATTTATAAATAGACGAATGCGTATGAAGTTATTCGTAAACATCGTCTAATTTTTGACATTATTTTCTATGTTATTCAGGCCGTCAAAAATTGACGGCTGTATCTAAATAATTTTGCAATTGCATCGTACACAAAACTACTCTATAATTAGCATTTCATAGTTGTATCCCTTGACGAATGTTATCGATAAAAATGCAGATATACATGTGGGTTTTTTATCTAAGTGGATTAACTTATCCGTCAGAGGGTTGTTGGTGCCCCGTTGTTATCTGGTGTGTTTCCATGAGCTTGCTGTTACAAACTAATAGAGTTAATTTCATTCACAGACCTTAACTATTGTAGCCGTTCTAAACAACGATCTATCGTTTGTAAGATCGGGATGAGTATTTTTGGGTAGACCTTTTTTCGAAGGCACAAAATTGTTCTATTTGCTGATTGAAACCGCACCACCTGCTCCAAATATCGAATAAGCCATCATGATAATCATGTATGAATTATGTAGTCATTGTGTGTGTGTGTGTGTGTGTGTGTGTGTGTGTGCGTGCGTGTGTGTTAGCATTAGTGTCTCTTGTTCTTTCCTTATCCCGTCTTTCTTCCTTCGTACTAGTGTGTTTGTATATCCGCGCAAGGTCTTTGACAGTGTATGTATTTTATATGTTTTTTGGTTATGTCGTCCTGCACAGGATTACGGCTGTAAAACTCTCAGTAGTAACCAGAATTACCATCAATGGCTATTGAGATCAAATCTCCAATAACTACATCAACACAGTTACTCTTTTTTAATATTCGGATGATATAATCGAACTCACACAAAGCGACTTGCAAAACTAGCAAGCTAACCACAGCACTGTCAGATGCGTTCCTTTGTATTTAAGTCAGGAATTAGAATAGATATATTGACAAAATCGACCACACCTTGTTTCTTGATCAGACACTGATTAGTTACGTAAATGTACTTCGGAATGAATTTGATCTTTCCTATAAGCTTTCATATAAACTCTGATTAAGATCTCTATTAAAATATGACAATCCTCATCTTTATATTCATAATATATACAAATCAATTATAAACATCCAAGTTAAAAATATAAGAACGACACTTGAATTTTTGTTCCTCTTTTTGACGTTTTCTCTTTTTCAGACAGAGAGAGAGAGAGGGGGAGAGAGATGGAGAGGGAGAGGGAGAAAGAGAGATGAAGATCGGAGTATTTATATTGTATAATTGTGTTTGTATCAAAGACGGTAAAGTTAAAAAATCTAGCATGAAAGCTCATATGCTTCGAAATATATACCTATACAAATATATCAAACGTATATGTTAGTATATCAATAGATAATCAGCCTGATGATGAAAAGAGCTTTTTATTTAGGCAAAAAATATTCATTTCTCAACACAATCTCCTTTTTTGCAAGTACCTTTATTCCAGGGGTAAATATCAATCATATAGATCGAACATTATACTGTGAAAAATCCAGATCAAAATCCAGCTGACAGCTACGCTTCATGTTGCGGACCTACTCATCTTCATCTTCGCATATATGTATGTACATAATGTTTGTTGTGTGGATGTGAGATAATTCGACAGAATGGAGGTAGTAATTTGACAATGTGGAAGTGAATGATTTGAGAATGTGTGCTACATCTTGAATTTTTACAATCAAAAGGATAAGGCTTATAAAGCTCGATGCATTTCACCCTGTACCATCGGCGTCTTCAGAAGCACTGTTGAAAAAAACTATAATATTTCAAGTTAACCTCCTCTGACCCACACCCTTGCTCACTAATACCCCATCCCCTTCCCATTTTCAAACAAACAACATTGACTTGCTGTGTTTTTCCCTGCTTAGTATATAAAATAATGAAATTGATAAATATGTATGCTTGTATTATGAAAACATCACAGTAAAAAATTATCAGCGGAGACGATGTTCTTCGTTCTGGATTTGAAATCAAATTATTTTTCTAATGTTTTAATTTGAGATTAAATCTTGACTATGTAATGTTGACTAATTAAAATCGATGATCATGATACCTCCTGTAGTTCGAGCAACCGATGGAATGAATGTCAACGAATTTCAATTTTCGTTTGTTTTCCACTGACGGCCACTTGCAATACTTCTGCATGATGAACATTAAACACTATTTTTTTTTATAATCAGTTTATGATGTATTTATCCAAATGAATCAATTTCGACAACAATTTACTTTCATCATAGTTCTTAAATTGTTTTTGTCACAACTTCAACATGGAATGTCACTTGGGAAGTTAAGCCAATCAGTTTGTAACTGAATAAATGACGGTTCGAGCTGAAGTTGTGATAAAAAAAAGAAAAGAAATTTAAGACAAACGGTAAAGGTTATTCGAAATTGATTAAATATTAGGCATTTCGCAAAGTTTTCTCTTCTTTCAACTGACCGTACCAAAGTGTTAGGTGGATGCAGAAGATACCAGAATTTTTATAACAATACATCTTATTCATATCAATTTTTTAGCGTCATTATTCAGTTATCAAAGTATTTTCCTAGGATCTCAATGACTTGACACCTCCTTTCTACTAAAGTATTTATTCCATCATAAATGACCTATAATGGGTTTTTATCCGATGAATATTTCGATATCTCCAACTTGATGGAAACACTGGACTGACAAAGATTGTTGTATAGAATAATACAAGCGATAGTCCAAAGTTAACAGAATGTGCCACGTGTGGAAGAATTTCCCGTCCCAGATATTTGATCGTTTGCTGCGTCGCATTTGTAACCGAGGACAGCCATTAAAAATCCCCATTCGACTCCTTTACCGAGAAGACCTTTTTTTTTCTAAAAACCACTGCCAACGAAATTGCAGAAGTTTATGCACAACCCGGTGTCCTTCCTTCCTTTCGCCTTTCAGCCTGTCTGTCCATACGATATCTCCAGGAATATTTTTTTGATTAAGAGATATTTTTCTATTTTTTCATACATTTATGTATTCTTTTGAGTGACTGAGCATACTAAGCCTCCATTTTTTTGCGATATATATATAAGTTTTTATATCATATAGTGTAATTTATAATCCATTCTGTCGGATAAGATTTGTCCATTTCTCAAATACACACACACACACACACACACACACACACACATATATATATATATATATATATATATATATATATATATATATATATATATATATATATCAATAAATCCAGTGGATATTAATCACTTAGATCGAACATTTTACAGTTAATTATTCGGATCATGAGCTACCCGCCAGGCATAATTATGCACCTTCCTGGGTGCATATATAAGTATTAGTTTACCCATACCGTAAAAAATGGCGATAGTATTTAGATAATTTTTTCAATTGGACTGTACTTGAAAGATAGACACTACGTGGCTCAACATTGTCTTGTTTATGTTCAACCAGAATGGATTGGATTCTTTCGCACATTCTCAAGATGAATAGACGAGTGAGGCTACTCTACAATCATTTGATAGTCATCTCCCTTGACAAATGTCACAGTATAGACAGGCACGTGGCGTATTATGTAAGCGCACGTGCATTCATGGCTACGTACGTTCCCCCACGCGTATCAAAGATAGCTACTACATTTTATTCTGGCGTTCACCTACTCTCTTTCAAAGCTGCGCGATTGAAGAGAAACTAAGACTCCGATCAGAAGTCACACCGGGAGCATCGGGAGTTTTTATTGCAACGCCATATCTGATAGTCAAGTGGCCACTTGACGCCATTACCTTTTCCGCTCTTAAATAGAAATCTGACAAGTGGCATCAGGGACGTGTGTTGACATAGGGTCACGAGCCTTGGGGTAGGGGATTATCGGAGCATTGGCTGAGGGAAGGACAAGTAGAAACGGGGTTAGAACTCGAAGATTTTGCGGAACGTGATCTAGGGGGGAGGTGTAGGGTAAATCATGCTGAGTCACCAGGGTGTGAGTCAGTGGGGAAGGTTGATATTGCAAGTGGGGGGAGTTCGGGGACAAGGGGAACTAGGGAATTTTTAGGGGGGTTGGTGTTGTGGGTGGGAGGCATAAACTACAAATAGGGGAAGCGATGCATTGTCAAAGACATGAAAGCAAAAACTCTTGGCTTGGTTGGTAAATGTAAATGGAATTGAGCTTGTGCCTTATTTAAGATTACTGAAACCCTCGAGTTTATCAGAAACCAATGTGTATCAGGTTTACCTTTGTTAAATTCTTAAATTCTCCGTATTGTTCACAACAGCACCGTTTTTTTAAAAAAATCGGTTAACATTTCATTGCATTAATTTTCACAGCAATACTTTAATCGTACAACATCAAAACCCGCTCTGAATAGTACTGACCTATTCAAGGTATTCCTATATTTCTTTTGTGTACAATTGTAGAAGAAAGAAAGTTTTTTTAATTGATTAAGAAAATTGCTGGCGATATTCGCGTAAGAAATATTCAGATAGTAAAATTGAAGAAGATGAGACCGAGGTTACAATAATAAGGAATTTAATTGACTGTACACTAGAATTTGTTTGCTGTTTCTGTTTGTATTATGCACGTAATTATAAAAAAAACAAATGATATGCGGATAAAATAATGTGTAGTCAATATTTATTTCTGCATGGGAAGGAACTCATTCCCATCATGTGTGCCTACGTGAGGGGTAGCACTAGCAGATAAGTTGACCGTGTGTGAGAAAGAGTGAAGCGTAGCGAAAATTCGTCACGTAGCCAAATCAGTAAGGCGCCATTCATGTCAGACAGGCTTCCAAAGATTCAGAATGCGTGTTCAATTCTCGTCGGAGGCTTATTCTTTATTTCCGATCTCTGATGCTTACGCAACAGTCGTAGTGTATCAAAAGACCTAAACATTGCTGTAAAAAGCAACAAAGATAAGATGAAAGATAAACTACTCGAAAATCAATTAAGAAAATCCTTCAAGAGATTAAGACAATTCAAAGATTATTAGGTCTTGATTTAATTATCCCTCATTTAAAAAAAAATTATGGCTGGTGTAGCCTGAGTTAAACCAGTACTTAAATTATGGCAAGAAACGAATCATTTTCTCGGTGAACCAAATTATATGTGCAAAAGTACTTTTTGTTGTTTTCTTAATGACGTTACAGTAGTAAAAAAAAACCAACACAAAACAAAAAAGTATCAGTTTTACATTGTTTAGGTTCCATTCTACAGCATGTTCAGTGCCGCACAGCTCACCAATGGCAGCACGTAACTAGAATATACCCATAAAAATGACGATGTAATTCATGCATGGATCGGCGCAAAGGAGCCTAAAGCTATTCTATTAGGTAAGTCATTTTTGATTATCAAAATATCCTAATTTTAAGATTTTTTTTTAAAGATCCTAACTCAACTAGAGCTGTTTTAATGTGGAATCAGGCATAAAGTCTTGAGCATTTCTGTGACGTATCATTCGTTGTTATGTCACGATAGACTCATTTTATACCAACACTTTAATCGTTTTCTTTAATCCATGTTAATTTACTTCACATGCGTAAATCCATTAAAACTTTAAGGTTGTAACAAAACTCGAACTGGACATAGAATCAAATAAATAATCTATTAAATATACCAATTTACATATATGGCTTTTGAATGGGTAGATTACAAGTAAATATCCGTGAGAAAATTCACGGATATATTTGAAGTTTTCTGAGATGATTTTTTTAAGAAAAAATACTGAATTCTTTTTCAGTGGAAGAGTTCGTAGTTTCAAATGGTGGGTAGATGTTTCTTAACAGTAAAATTGTTACCTTTTAATGAAAGAGTCAATTGTTACGGACAGAGAAACTAAAAAAAGACATCGAAAAACCAAAAAAAGTATTTATTACATAGATCAGATTAGCATAAATCATTGCTACATGATGTACGTCATAATCTAGTCTGCCATTTGATCCATAAACTTAGCATAGTTTGGTACGAGTATCAATAGTGGGAGATCCAATTAGGATCGAACCCATAAATACAACAACAGACAGCATGATGAGGTCAGTTTGCTTATCTTTGCTATACAATGAGCGTCCTGATCATTTTTTGTATTTTCTCTTTCATATGATTCATCAACAAAGCTCATTGGTATGAGAGCATCAATAGTAGGCGATCTAACCCATTAGTAACGACCAGCAAGGTAAGACTACTGATCATTGCTATATGAAGTGCACTCTGATCCTTCTTTCGCATATGATCTATTCGTTATTCCCAGTGAAAAGGAACATGGACATATTTGGATTTTTATGGAATGTTTTTTCTTCCATAAAAAAGTAATACTGAATTCGTTCACCTAGTAGAGTCCATGATTTCAAATAGTGGGTAGGAGCTAGTTCTGTGAGAAAAATTGTTGCTTTTGAGTGGCAGAGTCTAGTGTTACTGACAGAAAACACAGTTAATCATATAAGTAGATCATATACTGAAAGAAGTCAAAATAGACAAAAATACCCCTTTCTTCTAGAAAAAAAAGAAAAAAACAAGAAGAAATCAAAGCATTAAGGTCTTAACTTCTACTAAGAAGTCCTGGAACTATTTCATTAACATTTAAAAGAACGTAAATTGCAGAGTGCTAGATAGTAAACAATGAAGAGCATAGGAGATAATCTGGCCAAGCGGAAGTTGTGTCTGAGCGTCCAGCCGCAAGGCCAGCTACGTGTGACGTTGGCCAGTATCTTTTCTGCTGTATCATTTCCGCTTTGGCGTCAGATGAAATTCTCGCATATCCGTTGTCCGTAGGCGGTAAGTGATTGGTCTTTGTGTAACCCATGCCAGCCAAGGAACCTGCTGCTATTGACTAAACGCATTAATCTCCGACCAAAAGGTTAAGTTCTGTGTGAATCCTTTTTATTGATAGTGTCATTCGAGAGGCACGGTACTGTGGGTAACCTCGACTGGGTAAATCGGGATTGGGGGAAACAACCCCAAAACAAGTTAGAAAGAAAGAAAAAAACAAACAAACAAAAAAACAAGGTTAATTTCATCGTTAAACTACGAGTCGAGAATTAATTTTTTTTTTTCAAGGAAATTCTCATACGCGTACGCAGTTGGTAAGTTTTTGAACCAAATTCCAGAAGAAGGCACAGAAAAATAATGGACGAAAAACAAACAAACAAGCAAACAAACATACGAAACGAATAAAGATAAAAGATTTAGTCGAAGAGCAGAAGGGATTAAATAGAAACCATAAATTGAGATGGATTTTTAGAGAAACAAGAGGAGAATTATTTCTATCCGCTTTCAGAATGGATTTGCATAAAAGTGTGCAATGGTTACAAGAACAACACAAGTTCTTCTTTACTCTCTTTTGTCAATGTTCTACAGTAATGTGATATTAGTAACATTGTTAATACGGTGACAACATGCAGGGATATTTGGGTCCAGTCCTTTCCTTAGCACTAAAAAAAGGAGTATATTGGCTTGGTTAATTGCATGTTTACAATTGGTGCCAGAATCCTGTGTTCAAACCAAGGTGAAAAGCCAGGACCCTCCCCTGCTGCACAGTCTTCCCAATCCCCATATATCTCCATTTTGGCCTGTGCCAAACTATGCCAAAAATTATATAATAGATATAGGGGATAGTAACGACTTTTGAGAAAGGGCTTTCTCGTGGTTGATTACTCAAATTTCTTTTCTCTTTTGTGCTGAAATAAGAATTAAAGACAGAGACAGAAGCTCAAATTACTTGGCCACACTCTTAAATATTTTGAGGTAAGTAATTCTTCCGGGAGAAAGCTCTGATAATCCAAGATATTACTCGGCAATACAGTTCTGAATCTAATAACCAAAAATCATCGACGAACTAATTTACAGTCTTGTATTCGATCTCCAATCAAAATCGCAAAGATCAAATTGACATGATGATGAGGAGGAAAATTAAGATCATGGTGAAATAATTCCATACAGTTTTCTTAATATTTCTGTGGTTATTCGCATCATCTTTGGAAGAAAGTGATGACGTGACTCGTGTTGCATTTTGAAAGGAAAACTAATGTATCTGCGCCGCCCAAAATGGCGACATATATGGAATATATAGATACACATTAAATTTTATATACGTGGATGATAGAGATTAGCATTGCAGTGAGCTTGGGGAATAGCATTCTATTAATAACGAACGGATTAAACATTTTTTTGTTGTTTTTGTAATCATTACTTTTTAGATTTTTTTCCCTTCAATTTGAACACTTGAACATATGATACGTCATCAGAACGTAAAACACACATTGCTAATAATTTTATGTGTGGATGATTGTGAAAAAGGGGGTGATGAGAGAGGGAAAAAATAGCGCGAGGAAACAGCACACAATGCAACAAGAAATACGTACAACTGGTAGTTAGCCTTCCATTGCACATCGATGACTGGAATAAACGATTGGCGAATATAAGAAATTCGAAAGATTTTTTTTTCATTTTTAATTACCTTTGACTTTGAATTCCTGTTGTTGTATTTTTGTTGCCAAAGACGAGGGAAGAAACTGAGTAGGGTTAAGAAACCCTGCACTCATTTACTTGTAATGAATCGATGCTTGGAAGTAATGTTAAATTATGTGGCAGTAACAATCAAAGATGATATTTTAAATATTTCAATCCGATTCGGTTTATAGATAATAGAAAAAAAACGAGCAAAAAATAACACTAGCCTAGCAAGGAAGAATATAAATCACCATCTACCACATGTGCTGCTTTTTTACCATGTAAATTATGTACTGTTGCTTGTAAAAATTGAGTTACCCTGATGAAAATACTACCAAGTATGGTTTGAATCATAAATTCGTGATTGAAAAACGAAAAGATTTCTGGTTAGTCACTCGATAGGGGGATCGATCAAAAGATTGGAAAAAAATGGATAAGTTATTTTTCTTACTTTTTTGATGGGATGTGAACACTGAGAAGAAAACATGTTCAAAAAACAAACGTTGATGCTGCTGGACACAAACCAAGGAATCAATTTGGCATAAACTTTCATTGTAAATTGGTCCGCTCCAATAGGGCTATTTAAAGGGGGGGGGGTTAAAACAAAACAAAACAAAACATTTTCTGTCCTCTCTGAGTAGTGTGAGAGTGTGCGGGAAAAAAATTTCAAGCTTTTACTATGAACGGTTAGGGCGGGATGAAGTCCGGATACATCGATAGATATAAATGTCAGAACATCTAAACCCAGCAACAGTGATTAGAACGGTCTGTTGTGGGTAGCAGTGGTTAAAAGAACAACAAAAAGCTAATTTCATTATGATGCAGGAATAGAAAACATGGTGAACAGAAGTTTCTTCTAAGTATGACGTCGATCCTCAAGTAGGCGACTGGGGCTGAGGTCTCCACTGGATTATCATGTTATTCCAAAAGAAGATCCTTCTTATAAGAACCTTTCGTGTAATATAACCAAACATATTTCGTTTTCGAAAGCTCGGGACTAATCACATAGTTGGGAACCGCTTTTCGCTAGAAACTTTCGCAAAGAGAGAAAGAGAAAGAGAGAGAGAGAGATGCAGATACTAAGAGAACTCGAAGTTGTAATAATCTAATATTACTTATAAAATAGACTCAAGTGAGATTCGAACCCACACCAAAATGCAAGTCTCTTCACATTTAACATATTCAGTGCTCTCATCGATTCGGCCATAACAATCTCATGCTCTGGTCACATCGACTTGAGTTTTGTTTTTATTTAATGTTGATACAAAGCAACGTATGCAAGGAAAAAATGAAAATAAACGACAACTAATGGTTCCTTTTCTTTTGTTCGTTAACACAATAAACATGTGTTTGACACGTTTTACTCCATCCGTTGTTCTGATGTAAAAGCATCTTGAGCGAATAGAACATGTGCTCCAAATAGTCTTTGAGGAACCGCACCCTCCTCCCACCAATGTTACCTTTAATGTTCAAGCGTAGTTTCCAAAGTAATATCGATGGTTGTTCATACTTTTTGGTGTGTTTGAAGAGCGAAATGAATGTTTGGTTTGAGGAAAATCAAAACTAACGCCATCACGCAACGACCGAATTTTGTTCACCTGTTGTAAAACGCTCGTTTGGGTCATTTTTGTATCATTTTACATATGAACTGATCGACTTTTAATAGCAAGTATTGAGTGGTATGTTATTTCTAAATATGAACAATCTCTACTCTGCCTGTCGTTCTGGTCACAGAGCAAAATATTGACAAGATTCAAAAAAAAAAAATATATTTTCTTTCTAAAGCATTATTCAGTATTTTTCTATTTCGAGGTATCTTATTTAGATTTTTTGTTGAATTATGTGTTTGACTCAGTAAGTTGTGTTTTTTAAAAAGTTACAACTATATTTAAGTTAATACTAGATTTAAATCAATAATCATATTAATATTTGACTATAATGACATATTGACTGCAAGAATAACTTGAGTAATCGAAGCTTTCGAAATTCTTTGTTTAAAACTTTTGACTAAGGAATCCAAAACGATTATTGTGATACAGGAAAAGAAAAATGAATAGATTAAATGTTCAACATGGCAGTTAACTAGACGAAGAAGATGAAGAAGACGACGACGAGGGAAATGGGGAGGGAAAAGAAGATGACAGAGAAGTCGAAGAAGAAGAATAGGAAAATGGTGAAGAAGACAAAGAAGAGAAAGAAGATGGAGAGAGAGAGAGAGAGAGAGAGAGAGAGAGAGAAAGAGAGAGAGAGAGAGAAATTTAATGAAGAAGAAAGCGAAGAAGAAGACGACGAAGAAGAAGAAGATGAAAAAGAATGCGATGGAAACGAATAGAAAAAGGATGATGACGGAAAATAGCGAGAGGAAGAAGATGATGATGATGATGAAGAAGACAATAAAGAAAGGGGAGGGGAAGAACGGATGATGATGATATGAAGAAGACGATGAAGAAGATGAATATAAAAAGAATGATAACAAAGAAGAACAAGAGGAAGGAGAAAAGGGAAGGAGAAAAGAAGAAGAAAAAAGAAGGTGAAGAAAAAAGAAGGAGAAGAAAAAAGAAGAAAAAGAAGGCGACGGGAAGAAGAAGACGATGAAAGAGAAGAAGAAGAAGAAGAAGAAGAAGAAGAAGAAGAAGAAGAAGAAGAAGAAGAAGAAGAAGAAGAAGAAGAAGAAGAAATATGATGGAAAAGAAAAAATCGAACGAAGAAGATAAATAGAAAGATGATGACGGAGTAGAAAAAAAAGATTTGAAAATAAAATAAACTGCACCGAAATAAACTAGATGTTTGACATAACCGTTAACTAGAACATTGGATTGTATGATTTTTTGACATTTGTTGCTAAATATCATTAGTTTAAACTTCTGGGTGCATTTTCGTGTTCTCCAAAGTATAAAGAAATATTTTTCTAAAAATACCATTGATAATTTCTTGAACTGAGGAAATCAGCGCGGCAATAATATTGGAACTTCCTCCATCACCGTTATAAAAAAAAATCGCCGCTGGTACTAATATTATTAATTTGACCACTATTTTAGATATTCTCCGAATTTGACTGGCATTTTTTCTTTCTATCAACATAGATTTGACCTACCGGGGATCCCTAACTCTGACAATATTTAACCTTTCATTCGGTGAAATCACGATCTGTGATCTCGCATGAGCGAGATTTTTTTTCCAGATGTCATGAAGATGTTTCCGTATCTTTCATGACCAAGGAATAGCAGAAGAATAACAAGGAAAATGATATGAAAATAATATAAAAGGAAAAAAAGAATGGAACCAAAAGTTAAGGAAAAAATATGAAGGAACGAAAGCAAAATGGAATCTGTTTTGACACTCTCCCCCTAAAGTGGTCGGTTCCTGTTTCCAGTATTGTCTCCCGTTAACACCTGCAAGACTCGCTCTCTTATTAAAGGCGTAGGAACCGAAGCAATTATGTTTGTGCTAAGCGATCCGAGATGGACCAGGTGTCGTCTGCTCTGCGCTTACAAAAGTAGCCATTTCAGCGAGGATGCTGAGAGGCTGGAAAAGTAATTAAGGATAATTTAAAAATAAAACATTAGAAAAAGAAAACAAAAAATGGAATCGGACATGAGGAGAAAGTAGTTTCCTACTGATATCATTTTGTCACCCAGTCAAGCAGTTCCATCCGCCAGTGGCCATTTTAGATGAACCTTACAATGAACAGAACTTGTGTTTTTAATACGAAAGTCGCGTTTTTCCATTTAGGGAGAAGAAGAAGAAGAAGAAGAAGAAGGACAAGAACTTGAGTTCTTACTGAATCTGTTGAGGTTAGTGGAAGACATAGGAGACAGAAGACGGAGGAGGTGGCGGTTTTGGTGTCAGCGGTGGGGGAGAGTAAATGTCATGAATTGGAAGTACAGCCCATAGTTGGGAAAGGCTGAAATCAATCATATCTACCAAACTGTCCATCTATCTAAATATTTCCATCGTTATCTTTATATCTACATCCATTTTTACATTGATCCATCTATCTGATCTTTATGTCAATACTATCTGCATTTATTTTTTGTCAGTGTAAATAAAACCGGCCTTTGTTTCCTTCCTGTACAATGTATCTTCCCGCGTAAAGTTATTTGCTTCAGCAGTGTCTGTTACTCTTGCTATTGATCTCTCTATATAAATCCCCAACACAACACACAGCCCCCCCCCCTACAGAATAACGTGTATGCATACGAACGTGCGTTTCCTGTTTACAGATATTAATAATAGCATAGAACCCGTCAAGAATGACGGGTAACATTTTTGCTGCATTATAGTAACAAACCAACAAATATACAGAATTTTGATCATCGGGAAAATTCAAATCTAATGTTGCTGACCAAAAGCAGGAACCATGCCAGATTTAGTGTCTGTGTTTCATTTTTTTGTGCTTTATATGATTTCAATTTTGCGGCGATAAGAGGGTAAAATACATTACTGTTTTCAGCTACAAAAAGTGGGGATAGCATTATATTTGAGGTCACATCGTACTCGAGTAAATACGGTAATATATATTGAATATTAAATTAATGAAATCAAACATTAAATTTATAGATATTTTGTTATTGTAGCCCATTGTATGCTTTTTTCAATTCATCTGCAATTTGGTTGTCAAAGTGATCTACGATTTCCGATGATGCATTTTCAGTTTTGTTTTTAAAAATTAGACTGTCCGTCTAGCGACCTCTAAAGCTTTGACTCCTGCTTTCCCTTGAGTATGTGATTGACTAAAAAAAACAGACTGGAAATATTGATTCATTTAATCTCTGTAGCAGTAGCTCATCTGTATGTAATATGTAAGCAAGGGTTACGCCGGGCGATCTCATCGTGGTCACGTGGTAATTCTTATTTCATACATCGGTTTTGAATAGCATGACTGATAAACAGATATCTGCACAAAGTAAGTGACAATGGTATTTATATAGATAGATTTCTGCAAATAAATACTGTCATAGCTTTATTAAATACATGAAAAA
>OY735198.1:58912936-58977936 GCA_963457665.1 Thysanoteuthis rhombus | reverse complement strand
GTCTGTAGACAAAACTGTATGACCAGAAGGACTGGAACATCCAAACAAATTAGTAAACCCGTCAGAAAGAATGTAGTGGAGTAGTCTCTGGACAAATCGGTACGGCCAGGAGCGATGGAACACACACACACACACACACACACACACACAAAATAAACAACAAAAATCACACAAACACATAAGCACATAAAAATACGAGCAAACATACAAATAAACACACGCACATGTAAAAAAGGATAGAAATCTTCGCCATCTTTGATGGCTACAGTTGTTCATTCGCTAGCAATGGTCTTATAGCTAAGATTTTAAAAAAATATGGTCGAGACGGTACAAACCACTGCGCTACTGTGGCATGTGAGGACGATGAGAGGGGAATAGAGTCCCGAGGAAACTTGCTGTCACTCAGCCTTCAATGAGAACCACGAAGTAATTGGGGTGAAACTGCAAACCACAGCACTGCTGCAGACTGCATGAGTGTTGAGAAGAGGGCTGGAGGAGACTTACTGTCACTATATCATCAAGTCTCTATGGGCATCTCAACGAAAGTGTTACCCATACTATGTGTGCATGCAAAATGCTTGCTGAGAGAGGGGGGAGTATAAGCAGAGGCATGAAAAGGTCCGTCAGGAGCCGCACTGGTTAGAAATATGGATTTAGTATAGCTAAGAGGCGTTACCAGCATCAGCCGGTAAGCGTAATAGGGAGTGAAAAGGTCAAAATCTTGTGGAATTTCAACGTCTAAACAGATAGAGCTATTGAGCATTGAAGGCCAGTTATTGTGCTGGTGAGGAAGGATACCGATGACTGACTGTTGCCATTCAAGGCAGCCAAAATATAGAAAACAAGGATTATGAAAAGATTGGTAAATATTCGGAGTTGAGGGTGGAACAACAACAGTTGTGGCAAAAACAAACAATTGTTGTTCCGGTTGTCATCGGGGCGCTTGTTTCCATTCCCCAAACATTTAGGAAATATGTTGGCAAACTCATCATTATTGAGCGCAAAATGTGAGCGTTGCAGAAGTCTGAGCCTCTTGACACAGCTAACATCAAGAGAAGTTCTCTTCACCAAAAGGGAAAAAAAACTGATCTAGTATAATTAAGTCTGTGTCTAGTACGTTTACTATGCGAAAAGATGATAATAATAATGATACATATATATATAAGGACAATATATTTGATTTCAAAAGATCATGTTTCTTTTTTTTTTTTAAAGCAGCTCTATAGGCTCGAATTCAAAGTTCTACACAAAATCATAGAAAAAAATACCTGAAAAGTTTCAAAAATTGACGTTTAACGTTTGTTCCTTGACGATGACGTAAAAAAACAAATATTTCAAGCTTTGTATCATTTTGTATTTTTATCTGATCCTGATGAGGCTGTAACCAGCCAAACATGTCAGAAAATTTTTGATTTTTCAAAATAGTTGTCTCTTTCCACATAGTCAACAATCAATTTTCTCCGGACATTTTGACCGTTGATTAAGCAACGTGGGACGGAAATAGAGAACAAGCTTCGCATAAGTATAATATACTTCGTATCTAACGCTTTTCATTCTTTCTCTCTTCTCTCTCTCTCCCACCCACGTCTAACACAAATTAGGTATCTCAGATAAGTCTATGGATATTTTGAACCAGTACCGTCTTTCATTTTCCAGATGAAAATTTTTCTATACTGTTCACACATGCACACAAACACATACATACATGCCTACATACATACATACATACATACATACATACATACATACATACATACATACATATTGCAGGTGGTTAGCAGGTGTTACCTGTTAATCAAACAATATTATAGAGTGAAACTGCACATTGTTTCGGGGCCTAATTCCAACCTGATCTAGGGGGTAAGCAGAATCGGTAATCTCTAGGCTCTATTTTATTATGACTGAGAATAGCAGATGTAAAATCAATACACTAGCGCGTGAAAATCCATATGTATTATATATGTTCTCCAGTATTGAGAATATATATATATATATATATATATATATATATATATATATATATATATATATATATATATATATATATATATATATATATATATATATATATATATATATATATATATATATATATATATATATATATATATATATATATATAGTACAAATCAGGATGGGCTTCTTCAGGCGAATGGCGAATGATTAGGTATATTTTAGATTCCTGTTTGGGAAATTTTTGGAAATTTTTGTGGGCGTTGTTAGGGGGAGGAGGAGTTTTCTCTTTTGTTTTATTTAATTTGCTAGTTTTGTAGTTTGTGTTTCACCCACACAAAAATTCCCCAAATAGGGTTTTAAAATATTCGCCAGAAGAAGCCCAGAGAGGACAGAAGCATAAACATATTTTTACTATATATATATATATATATATATATATATATATATATATATATATATATATATATATATATATATATATATATATATATATATATATATATATATATATATCGTAAAAAGCTTTACAGCTTTAAGCGCTAAATATAGATATGTACAAAAACATTTTTATTACTGTCATTCCAGTCAATTATTTCTCAATACTTGTTAATGTAATTTATGTACCTTTCTTCTCCTTATTAGCCGTTTGTATAACTTGATATCACGGATAGAGTTAATTGAGCCAACATAACAAATCTTTCATTCACTCGAAAGATTTGTCTTGAAGTGATTCAGCAAATTCTGACATAGGGAGAATAAAAGAAACAGCTTTTGAGACCGTTGTTTACCACTGATATCTGGCAAATATCTATGTAGATATTTAAAAGCATTTTTTTAGCTTAGTCAGGCAAAAAGATATAATTCTGGAGTCCTAGGTGTGATCTAATTTATTAGGTTATTTGATTATGTACCTAAAAACAAATAATTGGAATTGTCTAGTGAACTTGGAACATGAAAAAAATCCTAAGGTTATCTAGACCTAAAAAAAGTAGGGAGTAGCTGTCATAGATATTGACAGTGGCTTAGTCTGACACAAAGATTCATGAAAAGACAAATGTATTACATCAATATTTCAAATGGTTCTTATCTGGGCTCGAACACCAACCTCTGGTGTCAGCAGAAATATGCAGCTACCTCAGCCACCAAATCGGCCAATATTACAATTTTGATAACTAGCCTTATTAATCCATTAGTACAAGGTGCGCAGTTAGACAAGAAGATGAAAAGGGAATTTTTTTAATGACGGAGGATGGGGTAGAGGAAGAGAGATTGAGAATGATTCACCCGAACCAATTTTCATATCAACCCAACACGATACGGCTGAGAACATTCAGATCTAACATATTTGGGACCGACCGACTGAACGATCGATCGAAAAGTGTCTAATAGAGATGCATCTAAAAAACAGCAAAAAACAAAACAAAACAATGCCCCCCCCCCGCAAAAAAACCCCAAAGCAATAACAATAAACAGTTGTAATATCAGTCTTTTTTTGAGTTCTGTGATTTTTTTCTCTTTCCGTAACTGGACATTGTAATCGCGTGAAAAAAACTCGTAGTGATGAACAGTCCCCTCAAATCACACGAAAAATTATCAAAAGAAACCCCCCAAAAACTGTATCAAATATTTTGCCCACATTATCATGCGTTCGTTCACTTTTTTTTGCCTTTGTCCCTAGCCCTTATTCGCCCTTATGCAGACATAACCTCACATTCATGGATGCACGAGCCTATGTTCGCGCGAACACGCGACGCGCATTCGTCCTCAATCATTCACTGAACGCGCACTTACACTCGCATAAAAATGAATAAATCAGCCGACAAGCAGAAATAAATTGTCATTTAGAGGAATAATGTCCGTGTAAATTAATTCCACCGACATTTCATCTAGACAAATGGACGACGCAGGGATCGCGCGGAGACGATAAACACCAACGCTGGAAGAGGGAGAACATGCTGGTTTCTTTGGGGTGCGTGTGGATGCATGTTCACATCTGTGTATGTGTGTGTGTGTGTTTGTGTGTGTTGGGGAACATAGTCTGAACGTATGTTTACATGCCCTGTTGAATTTCTCATGATTAAACGGGCAAGGCGAGAAAGGCAAGTGGACAAATAGAGGAACATACACTAACACAGATAAGCAGACGCATACATGGGAACACGCACTATCACACTCATTGTTTCGTGCAGATATTTACCAAGTCAAATCATGCTTAGTATGAAGCTACGTTTTCCTAGTGAAAACATATGTCGTATTATTTTTATTAGAAAGAAAGGATTAACTACGAAACCTGGTCCTAACGGGTTTTCCAACCTTTCTGCTGACGTTGGACACAAACTGGGGCCTCCGTGACGAGTTTCTTTCGGATCCCCTTTCTCCTTCATTAAACATCCTGTTTTTATCCGCTTAAATATGTAAAAAAGATCCTGAAATCCCAGGACATTCCTGGACCTTCTTTGGTTCCAGGCCCACCTCTATGACGGACCCCCTGTAGCTTTTGTCAGCAAATGGCGCAATAAACTCTCACTCACTCATTTCAAACCTGGTCGAATGCAAAAACTATTTAAATTTAATTGAAAATTCTATGAAGCCAGTGATCATGGCCAGTGTGACATCAGATAGGAAATAATAAATTATTAAAATCGTCTGATCATCTCTCTGCGCTTATTCAGTTTCACAAGGGCAAACATACCGCTACACGAAATAAAGCAGAGCGTCCGCAACACAGACACATTCATACATAAACACATTAAAAAGTTTGCTCGTACATAATCTGCCTTCTTCAAATGAACACAGGTGCGTATCTCTTCAATTCATCAATGGATTTATAAGCATCTTAATAATCATATCATATCTGTATTTATGTATAGTTTTGATGTACGAAAAAATTGTGAACCGATGTGAACCGGGCAGTTACAGTTCTCCGAGGCAGTTACAGTTCCCAGGGGCAGGTGCAAAAGTCAGGCATGAAACTTAGAACTTCTTTTCATACCAACCTATATTTTAAAACAGTCAAGACATGGACTAATTTAAAGGTATCTTCATGCAACTGAATTTGAGAGGAGTACGATGCCTAAAGTGCTTGTCTCGCAATCCATCTCTGGTAGGTTCTCTTCTCAATGGGTATTTGAAAAATGTGGTCGACTCAAAGTTATATTAGTCTAATGAGTAATCAGTTCAATAACTTCGAAGATTACTTATTCTTGTATCTGCTATGTCTTGAAAAAGACTAAAAGTTCAGGTTTAAAATCGAGAACCAATAAGACTGCTTTCTTTTGGATAAATTGTCCAAATGGTCTCTTGACTCCAGTCGGAGGTGAACAGAAACAGTGTAATCTGTAATACGTGTAATACGTGCTTATTTCATCCCCACCTATTCGGCTGACTCGATTAAGTCTTTCGTAGCCAATGACGATTCTGTATTTCGATACACATATTCGTTAGCATGTAGAACAGAACTCTCGAACTATTTGCGATGCCTCTTTTAGAGTATTTCGGACAACAATTAAGAAGTTGATTGAAGCTAATACACGTTTTGTTCTCCCAATTTTAGAAAAAAAAAATGAAATTAGCTGCCTCATTAATATGCCACAAAAGGAAAAAAATTTTCAACGTACTATCTCAAGCTATTTTCATCGGCTGTCGGCAACTACTTGACGTGACATTTTCATGAAAAATCCGAACTTGGTCCCTTCGGTGTGCGAATCTAAACTAAAAAAAAACAAAAAACACGAAAGGACTGGATCATTATTCACTCCTTCAAAATAGAAAGATACAATTTAGAAAATGATTGAATTCCTCTTGAACGTTTACTTCTGAAATATTCTCTTAAGCGCAGGTATACGGTAGCAACACGTATTCAAATATTTGCATCATTTAAGTTCATAATAACAATCCCATACGTAGAGACACAGCACTTGGAAAAGAAGGTGAATTGGTCTCTGCATTAGAAATCATTCATTTTTCTCATGCTTGTATCTAAGCACTGTTGTACCTACATGCTGTCTCTTAGTTGCATCTTCACTGTTTGACAACCGACCGAAAATGAATTCCTTACTTCAAATGGATAAGAAGTTTTCTTTGCCCGAGCTTTTCTCAGTCTCCACCACCCAGCACCGGTTCTTACAACGTCGAACATTTCACCGATTCGTGTTTGATCAATATCAAACTTTACATAGAACCATCCTTTAACATGTATAAGCCTTTGTTTTATCAGCATTATATACGATTTATTTTTTTTCTTTCTTTCTTTCTTTCATTTTATTTTACCTGATCAACTCTTGGATTTGTTTGTGCATAATTGATAGCGGACGTGGCACATATTGATTGGATGATAACATTTTTATTGTCTCGCGAGTTGAGGGTCTTCCGATAACGACAACATCTCTTAAATGCGTGTCTCTTATTTAAAAATGCAAACTGAGCGCGGATGAATTATGCATGGCGGCCAGCCGATGTCCGCAGCTGAAAAACAGACGACATGTCACCGGAAGACATTCATTTGCTGAAACACTAGAATCGTTGCTGATTCATCATCTGGGTCGGCTATCTTTTCTCCTTAACATTCTGATTTTTTTTTGTTTTTTTTTGTTTCGTTTTATCTATTTTATCAATTATTTTTTGGCTGAGCCAGACACCTTTTGCACTGAAACTAGTCACATTCAAATCAGGATTCGAAAAACAATAGTTATAAAGATCAAAAACAACTATCCTTTAAGTCTACACGAAAACAAGAGAAAAATTGAAATCTACAAAAGTAAGCTAAAATAATAACCAATCAATTCCCACGTTCATCCCCTCCCCCGAATCCTCCCGAACACTCCCTTCCTTCCATTTCAATGAAGCGTATAACATATAAACGTCCTTAAAAATCTGCGTTAACGAACACATTACGAAAGCCGCATCTCTTGCTGAGATCAATTTCCGAATGACTGACATTCGTCATTCCGAACGGTCATTTTTCATCCGAGGTCCGTGTTGTCAGTGAGGCCAGCGTTTCTCACTCATATTAACTTGATGAAGCAATAGAAGCCACAATGCAAACATTGGCATTTACCAGTCGCTGTTCATGTGATTTGATTATTGATTTGAATGTCTCGGGCCATCATCGAAATGGCTACTTCTGGACTCGGAGAAGACAATTACTCGTAAAAGAAATTGCAGCATCCACAGTATACAGGTGTAGCTTGATTAATGTGATTAATTTGTTTCATCCGTACTCTTCAAAACAGCACTGTTCAAAGTCTTACCATAATTTAGCGCATTTTTTAGCTTATACTTAGTTACAATAACTTGTACTGAAATATCATAACCGTACTACACCAAAACCTGCACTAAATAAAACCGCACCATTTAAGCTATTCCAGTATATGTACAAGTGTCTCCTACTATCCGAAATGACGTGAAGCGAAGAGGCAATTATCATTAATTTACACGGGAAAATTTTTTGAGTGTTCCTAATGGTGATGATGGTTTGTTAGTCTGAGTCGTTGTGCGTTGGGGAGCCAGGTTGTATCGGAGACTAGAGTGTAGATTTGCTGAAAGATAAATGGTGGATGCTATTTCCGCTTTCCGCTTTTTTTGGTCAAATCGAAAAAATGGGGTAAAGGAAACTATCGGAAAGGGGACGCAAAAAAAAAAAAAAATGAACGTCTGTTTGCTGCAGATCCATAATATTTAGAGGAACTTACATGCAAAATATTCAATGTCATAAGAAATTTTGTTTTTTTTTCACCTGAGTTTGAACATGTATACTCATGTGTGTCTGTGGTGAGTGTATGGATGTTATGTGTATGTGTGTATGTGTTTGGCATGCGTCCTCACATAGTGTGTGCATATATGTATATGTGTATATATACGGCCCGTGTGTATATGTATGGTTATGGTGCATATTTTCACATTGCATGTATGCGTAAGTGTATATGTGTGAAGATTTGTCATGTGAATGTATACATGTGTGTATCTATAGCATGTGTATGCGCTGGTGCATGTGACTATTTTGTATGCGTCTATGTATGTACGTGTGTGCATATATATATATTGTTCTGGGCAAGTATGAATGTGAGTATGCAAAGTGTGATGGATGCATACATGTAGTTTGTGTATGTGTATATGTGCGCATATATGTCTCGTATGTATATGGTATACGTGTATGCATGGGGATATGTAATACATTTGCAGTTAGTACGTGAGTATGCGTGTGTGTATAGGGCATGTATGTGGTACGAGTGTGTGTAAGTGCTTACGTAGTATATATGTGGCAACTGTGCGCATGTAGAGCGTTTGTGTGTGTATGTGCGTATGCTTACATGCATGTTTGTGTGTATGCGAATATTTGGTCTATACGTATTCATAAACACACATTCAGCACTCATACTCACACACATACGTACACATGCACACATAAACAAATAAAAATCTACACTGTTGAGAATTTACTTTTGGTTACATTTACATGGTGGAATTCACTGCGGGAGAATTTACCAATCACCAATTGGACACAGTCTTTGGTACTGTTGAGTTATCCTTCTTTATATAGAGTCTATCAGTATAATTTCTGAGATGTAAAGCCTTGTACTTCTTCATTGATCACTTAGTGCTTTGATTCATAGATTTAGATTCTTAAACGCTTGCCCTGCTTAGGAAGGGTCCTGAGTACCTCACTATAAATACTGCCCATGTTTTCACGAATTCTATTATTTTTTTTTACTGAACAGTCCTGTCTTTAGAATCTTTCTGATACTCCTGAATTATTTTACTTTTATTTTTGCTTTCATTTTCTCTTGTTCCGTGGTGTCGCTTACAAGTACCCAAGATATTTGCGGCAGTCAGTCGCACTCAATGTCCGAATTGATATGTTATTTGGCATTTCACTTCCATCTGTTGTGACTGGTTTTTCTTTATGTATAACGAGCGCTGCATTGCATTCTGTATCGAATATCATTCTTAACTCTCTGCTAAAAAATCTAAATAAAGCTTCTAGCTATTTTACGTTGTCTTTACTATAACATTGGAAATCCATGGGTGTGTACATGCATCAAGATATCTCGACACCTGGCCATTGTAAGAAGTTGATACTCGGCGGATAGGTTGGTCCGTGCACTGGACATTGCAGTTTGCAAGTTCGAAGTCGTTTGGATTCACGGTTCTCCATATGAGAGGGATGCTCGATTTACAATAAAAATTCATGTTGAAATGGATATAGTTTTTCGCCTGAATATACTACGTCACCAGCGTTCGTGAGGGCAAGTTTATAGATTTAAAAAGCTTGGTGAGTAAGGAGAGAGAGAGAGAGAGAGAGAGAGAGAGAGAGAGAGAGAGAGAGAGAGAGAGAGAGAGAGCCGTAATTGCTAATAATTTGAGATCAACCATATACATTGCGTGGTTGATTTTTCCGGTGTGTTTGTCAATTGGTATCCCATCTTCAGCAGTATCATTGTTATTGTTGCTTTTACTATTGTTACATTTCTCTATATTATTTGCAATCTCACACCAGTTGCCTGGTGGTTACTGCTGGAGGTTGAGTGATATCGAATCTCCTCAAGTTTCCAGCCCTCCTCTCCACACTCCTATAGACCACAGCAATACTGTGGTTTACAGATTCACACCAGTTGTCGGGTGGTCATTGCTGAAGGCTGAGTGACTGTAAGTCTCCTCGGGTCTTCAGCCCATATCTCATCATCCCCTTGCATATCACGCCAGTGCTGTGGTTTAGATCTCCGCAACCATTTTCCTTCCTCCTCTATTTGGCCACTGCTAACATTTAGTGTCGTAGACCTTATATTTCTAGTACTTTCTTCAGTATCCTAGCAGTACTATGGACTGTACAGTCTCATATCCTTCCTCTTATCCTGAGCTCCTCCAATCTTGCCCTCAGTGTCTTTGGGACAGTTCCAAGTGCACCTATTATTACTGGTACTACCCTGACTTTCATGTTCCACATTTTCTTCAGTTCTCTTGCCAGATATTGGTATTTCTTTAGTTTTTCATTCTTCTTCCTCTTTACTCTATTGCCTGCAGGCACAACCACATCTATCATTCGGTAGATTTTTTTCTTCTTGTCAATGATTACCAGGTCCGGTCTTCTCACCTGGGTGAGTTGGTCTGTTTGGACATCAAAGTCCCGAAGTAATTTGTGGTTTCTATTCTCCAGGGCTGTCTCCGGTTTGTGCTGGTACCCCTTTTTCTGTATGGTTAAGTACCATTCGTTCACTCAGTTCCCAGTGTATCACTGTTGCTACTCTATCGTGTCTGTGTTTATACTCCTTCTGGGCGAGTTGACTACATTCACTAGTTATGTGGTTTACTGTCTCATCTCTTTCACTACACAGGCGGCACTTGCTGTTTGTCTACGTTCTGTCGATTTTTGTTTTTATATAGTTTGTCCTGATGCTTTTGTTTTGAGCTGCCATGATGAGCGATTCCGTTTCTCTCTTCAGGTTTTCTTTTCGTAACCATGTCCATGATCTCTTGTCTGCCACATCTTGTATCTGTCTTTTGAACTCTCCGTATAATTTTTTCTTTTCCCTATTATTATTATTATAATTATTATTATTATTATTATTATTATTATTATTATTATTATTATTATTATTATTATTATTATTATTATTATTATTAATTTTCACACCAGTTGCTTGGTGGTCACTGTTGGAGACTGAGCAATCGCAAGTCTCCTGAAGTATCGAGTCCACCTCCTTTCACTCTCACAGATCACAGCAGTGCTGTGGGTTACACTTCCACACCAGCTAACCGGTGGTTATCGCTGAGGGCAGTAAATCCTTCAGGTCTCCAGTCCTGCTCTCATACGGTCTTTACTTACCCCAGCAACGCTGTGGTTTGTAGCGTCTCCATCATACCTTTTCTCGGCTGTTAGGCCATTGCTAACAGCTGGGGCTTTTAGATCTCATATTTCTAGTTCTCTCCTCTGCGCAGTCGCCAGTAGTGTCTGTATAGTCTCAATCCTTCCTCAAGTTTTCAGTGTCTTTGATACAGTTCCGAATGCACTTGCTATTACTGGCACTACCCTAAATTTCAGGTTCCAGATTTTCAGTTCTTCTTCTTCTTCTTCTTCTTCTTCTTCTTCTTCTTCTTCTTCTTCTTCTTCTTCTTCTTCTTCTTCTTCTTCTTCTTCTTCTTCTTCTTCTTCTTCTTCTTCTTCTTCTTATTATTATTATTATTATTATTATTATTTTCAAACCAGTTGCCTGGTGGTCACAGCTGGTAACTGAGAGACGTCTAGTCTCCTCAGGTCTCTAGCCCTCCTCTCCTCACTCTTACAGTCCACAGCCGCGCTGTGGCTTACACTTTCATACCAGTTGTCCGGTGGTTATCGCTGAAGGCTGAGTGACAGTAAGTCTCCTCAGGTCCTCAGTCCACATATCATATCTCCCTTACCTATCAGTATTCGTGCAGTGCTGTGATCTGCATGGTTTCAATCCTTCCTTTTATCCCTGGCTCTTCCTAGCAGGCTTTCAGAGTCTTTGGTGTGGTTCCAAATGCTCCTATTATCACTAGTACTACCCCGACTTTCATGTTCTGCACCTTCCTGAGCTCTCTTGCAAGGTCCTGGTAGTTTCCAAGCTTTTCGCTTTCTTTTCTATTTACTCTGTGGCCTGCAGGCATGGTCTCGTCTATTATTTAGTAGGTTCTCCTCTTCTTGTCCACTATTACTATGTCCGGTTTTCTCACTTGAATGGAATGGTCAGTTTTGATGTTGAAGTCCCAGAGTAATTTCTGACTTCCATTCTCCAGGGCTGTCTCCGGTTTGCGCTGGTACCACTTTTCCTCATAGTTAAATCCCATTCGTTTGCTCAGTTCCCAGTGTATCGCCATTGCTACTCTATCGTATCGGTGTTTATACTACTTCTGGGCTAGTTGACTACATTTACTAGTACGTGGTTCACGGTCACATCCCTATCCCCACATCGGCGGCATTTGCTATTTGTAAATGTTCTGTCGATTTTCGCTTTGATTAGTTTGTCCTGATGCATTTTTTTCAGCTCGGTTCCAAGTACGCCATTTATCATAGGTATGACTGTTTTCATAGTTCAGTTCCCGAGTGTAACTTTGGTATTTCTATTTTACGTGTTTTCTTTTCGGCTTCACCCTGTCCTCAAATGAGATGTAACTGGTGGCTTTGACAGAGGATCAAAACAGCAAGGCTCCTTACACTCCATTACTCTCCCCGGGGATGCAATCGATTTCAGTAATGTTGTCGACTGGATGGTTTTGATTGTTGTATGGGGTTCCTGTTTCACTTCAACTTCTTTGCAATTCTCTTCGGGTCTATTCCAAGCTTTTCGATAATGATGGGAGCAACTGTCACCTTCATATCCCTCGATCTTTTTTGTTCACTGATATCCAGATATTCTTCAGCTTTTCTCTTCTTTTTGAATTTGACTTGAGGATTTGTGGGGAATGACATCCATTATCTAAATTTTTCTTGTTCACGATGACTAGATTTAGTCTCCTGGCCTGGATTGAATGTTGTTGTTTATAATAATAATAATAATAATAATAATAATAATAATAATAATAATAATAATAATAATAATAATAATAAGTGATGCCAAGACCGAAACAATTGACCAAATAGTAACAAGGTGCACAGAATTAGGTAGTGTATACCCGGGAACATCAGCAAACATCATAATGCCCCCATATGCTAAGAACTGGTACGAACGCCGACCTAAACCTGTCACAGATACAAAAGATGTGACCATATTATGAGACATTACTATATACATTGATAGAACTACAAATGCGAACAGGCCAGATATTTTAGTGGAAGAAAAAAGTGCTTCCTAGTAGATATAACTGTCTAAGCGGATGGAAACATTGCTGTCAAGGAATTCGAGATGATCTCAAAATATAAAGACCTTGATATAGAAATCAGTAGAATGTGGCTACTCAGGACCAAAATAATACCGATTGTAGTAAGGGCCCTTTGATTATTAGAAAAAAAAAGGGACCAGTGAACATGCTGACATCAAAGCCCAGCATATATGAAATACAGAGAATACCTCCACTATACACATTATTAGAAAATTCTTGTCAATGTTTATGCATGTACTGCACGTAGCATGCGCCAATTTATGCATACATAGATTTATGTTTGGAAAAGTGTTATATTGTCTGTATATGTAAAAGACCTGCCCTCCCTTTTTTTTTGTCTCTTTCTCTCTCTAAAGCCCGGACTGTCATAACTTACAAGGGTACCAGGCGTAGATTACCGGACTGGTGACTTACATGAACTGAAGCCAAAACCAACAGCAAACATACTGATAATACTAAGTAAAACTAGACCGTTTAAAAATCACTTTCATGAAATTATGAAAATCTTTGATATTCTGTATATCCTCATAAGTGAAATATAAGTATTTATACAGTCCAACGCGAGAAGGTTGCGTCCCACAATGGAAACAGAATCAATACTTATACGAAGTAATATTATCATCATTATTATTAGTAGCAGAAGAAGTAGTAGTAGTAGTGCCACTACGACAAATACCTCTAGTATTATTTTTTATTATTACTAGTACTACTACTGATATTTCCCATTCACGCACACGCACACATATTCACTCACGGTGGAGGGAGAGAGGCGACCTCTAACTTTGAGAATTTGGTCGCCAGTGACAAAAAAGGACACCTGCCCAAAGAAATCTTTTTCGCTGCTTCTTCATTAACAAGACCTTTTTTTTTTCTTTATTTTCTCCGAAACTAAAAATTCGGTGCTTTTTAATTGAATGATCGATCTTGCAAGAGGCGCCGAACTCTTGCAGAGTTTTTCCCCGGGTTCCATTGTTCAGATGTCTTTTCCATCTTCCATTTTCAACTCTCGCCAATTCATATTCCCATTCTATTTATTTAATCTTATTTCATTTTAATAACGTTTCCATTCGTTTTATTCTATTAACAAGTATTTATAAAAAAAATTGAAAAAAGAAAATCAACCGTTTGTTGAGATGGAAAAACATTATCCGAGGAAATTTAGAGTTGTGAAAATGCCAAAATCAATTTACACTAGGGAAGAAATTAAGTGTGCACCGATTTTCAAATGCATTCGTTGTCATTACCCAATAGAAAGACCGGGTCTAGAGGATGGAAACGTTTAAATGTTATCCTAGATTTTCAATCAGACTAAGTTGGATTCATTTGTATTCGAACGTAATAGCACTAAATCAAATCAAAGCCTTAAAATAGTCTCATCAAAAACAAAGCAAAGAACGTTTCAATCACTAGGCTGATGGGGTTCGTAGCTACACGCTCTCTCTGGACGTTGAAAATCCAAGTTCGAAATTAGGCAAAATATCTCCAGCTAATTTTAAAACCAGAATTTAAATTGTATCGACACAAAATATAATCAAGTGATCAATTGTCTCTTACATGACATCGCAACAGCTATGGGCATTGCATTGTTAATTTCTTAATACTTAGTCTTTTGATCCGAGTTTTCCTTTTTGGTATGGATCAATGAATAGTATAGGTAGATCTTCTGAGGAAGAGAATGAATGCTTGACAGTGAATTCAGCAATGCAAACCAGATTCGGTCATCGGTAGCTGGTATAAAGAACAAACTCAGAACCAATGAGTCGACCTTTTTTTAATAAAGACAATCTTCAATTGGTTGTCGAGGAGGAGGCAATTTACCATAATCCACTTTCATCGAAGCTTCACCACAGTCCCATTGACCGTAAATTCCGGGAACTACTCTGTCCGTTATTGGCCTCTCGTGAAGAGTTACCTGTCTCCAAGATTGGTTGCCGTCCAAGGCTAAAGGGCCCAGTCTGCTATGCTATCTACAGATGGATTCATGTATTTCCCGATGATATTAATGTGTCTCAGCAAGAATTTGAAACCGATCTGCCGATTTCGTTTTCTGTGTTGCTAACCGTTAGGACACTGTAACCGGCTGAAATGTGATAAGGGTTGAGTTTTTTGTTTTTAATGAAATTAAAGCCTTTATGACATCTTCTTCGCTGCTGTCCTGAATTACCAGAAGACTCAGTGAACGTAGATTGAAGACGTCAACATCTGAAAGTCTATTTCTGGTGTTGACTAGCTGAAACTGAATTTCATTTAATTTCCAGGTATGGGTATGTTTTTTTTTTGGGGGGGGGGGTAAAGGTGTCCTTTAACACTTCCCAGTCCCCCAGGACATGTATATCATGAGGTTTCTATGATTTCTGGGATATACATGTCCCATAGATCAATTTGGGACATACGTGTCACAAAAAATAAAGTAAATGAGATTATCCAGGTCTTTATGACCGTAGACAATGATGTCATCATAGTATGAGACCTACTCAGAAATTAATTTATATGACTGAACAGGAAATAAGTGTAGGCTAGGAGGTAATTTACTAATTCTGCGCTTTTCATTTGTCCCGACATAAACGTATAATTGGGATGAATGATTTTTGTTCTTGATAAATGGGAAATTTCGATTTAATAAGAGAATAGTTTTCTTAAACCATTTATAAGAAATCAACACGTTTTAGGCTTTTAATACCCATTAAAAATTCAGGCATTAAACATTTTAATAGGTTAGTCTTGAAAAAGTTAATAACGCAGTTCGGATTCACAGGAATAAGTAATCCCATGTATTTTCAAATCCCTTATCTTCATGGGGTATACATAGCCACGTTAGTGATGAAAGGACATATTGTTATAACAAAATCATTAAATGGTGATTATATATATATATGTTTTTCTGTGGACCCGTTTCGGGAATATATATATATATATATATATATATATATATATATATATATATATATATATATATATATATATATATATATATATATATATATATATATTCCCGAAACGGGTCCACAGAAAAACAGCTGATGATTCCTACAATATAATTATTCTTATAACAGATTTTTTTTACCTCAAGTCATACTTCCCCTATTTTTCACTGACATTCCTGAACGCATGTTGATGTATTTTGAGCATCAACTAATGTCAAGAACAGTGCATTTTTTCTGTTTCGGAATGATGAACCCTTCTACTTAAAAGTAACAATTTCACTGACAAAAATGTCTCGTACCCATTATCTGAAATATTGTACTTTTTCACTCAAACAAATTTTAGATACTTTTCTAAAAGCATATTGAAAGGAACATATCTGAATTTTTTACGGGTATTCACTAGTCTAATAGATATCTTGTCCGTATGTCTCTATTTGTGCTCAATAGACTTACTATCAGAATTTGGGTAGGATCTCTATAGAGGTTGAATATAGGAAAAAACTAGGACCATGGGGTAAATCGAGATGAGAAAACATGGGGTTGTTGGAATTGTTGTAAGCGGTGCGCACATATCCTTATTTGATAAAACTTGACTCCCAGAGGTTGCATATGAGAAACCTGTCACCATCAAGTTTAATTGAGAAGGAAGATATAGAGATATTGGATTTGTTGTACCAGATACCCTTAGGATCTAAAGGGGTGACCATGTGGTACCTATCAAGTGGAACCTTTCTCTCAGAGAGTTTATATGGGCAAAATAGGTATACTAGGGGTGGAGAAATTAAGTTGGAAAAAGACTTTAAACATGTTGCACACGGTCTCCTTGGGACCCACCATGGGTTGCTCATAGGATCTTCATTAGGTATAACTTTAAGCTTTGCAATGTCCATTACCAAGGGTCGATGTCACTCACCGAAAGTGGTTGGACATTTTGCAATCCTAATGCTTCTCGCATAGTTAATTGATATTTTTGTAACATAAGTGACATGCTGCCCAGTTTTAAATGTATCGGGAAAAGAATGTATTTTTAAGGGTATTCTTTTTATTTAACTTTGATCTAAATCCATTTCTTTGGGTCCTTCCTAGTGATCTCAAAAGTATCGCAAAATGAATGGGCATTCACAAGTTAGTCGGAAATATCATCTTAAATGTCATTCTATATTGTTTTATTCCCAAATAAAACGCGTTTGAACATACACCCTGTCAACTGGTGGCCATTTTGAATTTGACCTCTCATGGTCCTCAGGAGTGAGATCTGACTTGCCTCCAGATCAGAAAAATGTGGTATGGACTATGTTAGAAATTTCATGCTTTTTTTCAAAAAGTGCACCAGCATTCTGGTTATCCATTACACTATTACATGTTTTGTGCCAGTAAAGAATAGGAGAATTTCCCTGTTGCTTACTTCATCACAGGTTATCTATTGAGTGTTCCTGACGTTTCGTAACTGAACCTGTCTATTCTTAACCCTTTACTTCCTGCATTATTTCTGTCCGGGTGATGCCAGGTAACTGTGCTAGTGTTTAGATAAGTGAAAGTATTATGTATCACAGGCAAAATTTTGATTCCCTCCATGTTCGAAATTTATAGAAATAGAAAAGGTTGAAGGTTTGTCTGAATAAACAATCCAAACGCACTGGTTTCAAATTAAACTTTTCTTTCTGTTGAAGTGTGTATTACTTGTACGTCTGTAAAAAGAAACACACAAAGCAGACACATGAAGTGGTGCTTTACTTGTAGAGAAGGGACAATTGTATCAACCCTAGCATTCAATTTTACCATATTTGGACTAATTCATTGTGAGGCACCCTTGCCTCTTTTCTAAGTCCTTTCTGAAAGTGAAGTGTGTCGGCAGCCAAGCAGTTAGATGATCTGTGTTCAGTTTGCATTAATTCCCTTGGGAAAAGTATAAATCCATCTCTTCTACCAAAGCTATGGGTAAATAACAGGTGAATTACAGCCAGCGTAATGGCAATTTTTATTATTACTATTTCCTAAAGGTGAATTTCTAATAACGTGTATCCTCATTTCAGGAAATAAGAATAAAAACTCCACACTGTTGGCCGTTGTAATGAATGTTTTAAACTCTGAGTTATAAATACACATGTTTATATTCCCCAGTAAGTCGCTATTGTATCGAGACATTTTGAATGCCTGTTTTATGTGAACAGTTTTCGTATCGCCGTTGATTAAATAACGCCAAGGCTACAATTCTATCATCGATTTTGCTGTTTCCACTTCAATACTTTGACTGCTAAACTAACTCCCAGGGCAGAGCAGTCATCGAGCGAATTGCTATCTAAAGTACCACAGTATACCAATGACCAGATGCGTTTGATGTAGGACGTGAAAACCTGTCTATTAAGGTTCCGTGCCTTTTTTTTTGTTATCGTTTTAATACCGAATCAGATAGTTAAAGAATCAGCGTCTTAACTAGGAGAACGACAGAGCGAAGACTGAGTTGATGAAGGCC
Organism: Thysanoteuthis rhombus; assembly: GCA_963457665.1. Lineage (NCBI taxonomy): Eukaryota > Metazoa > Mollusca > Cephalopoda > Oegopsida > Thysanoteuthidae > Thysanoteuthis > Thysanoteuthis major. The sequence goes on along the minus strand of OY735198.1, from coordinate 58,959,747 downwards.
ATGGTCGCAGTGGAGGCGGCAGGCTCGGCGTAATGGTGAAGAGGAAAAGAGCTTTGCAGTAAGATGCTTAGTTTAAACAGGTCCGTGAATAATTGATAAGAGTTGTCAGTGAAGGGCGACTGGTCGCTAGAGTAGCGCTCGCAAACAGCCGGCTTTGCATCAATTCACTGACACGGCACGCTAAAATGACGCGCGGGAAATTAACCATACTCTGCGCCAATTGACACCTTACACGCCCTAACACAGAATCTTCCTGAGATTGAGGTAAAATAACGATAACTTTCAGCGGCGATAAAAAACAACAACAACAAAAAAACAGGGGATGTTATTCAAGCTTTATATCAGTCATTATCTACAGGGGCAATATCATCCTCATGGGGGCAAAAGTTGAGTTTAGGCGGGGAGATAAATTGTTAGAAGCAAATATATTGTTCTTAGAAAAGAAAAGAAAAGAGCAATGCATTTTTAAAATAAAAAAAGTTTAAATTATTAATGTCTGTTTCTGCTATCGTGTTATTTCATTATGCAAGCACGCGTAGGCCGTTCTGAAGCTCCACGTATCCAATACCAATTTATTATGAAATTTACTTTTTAGAGAATATAAGACATTGCATAACAAAAAGCAATCTACTTGATACGAGTATTTACTAGGATAAACGCATTAAATACTGTAAAGTAATCATTCTCAAAGGGGGCCAGAGTTGAGCTGACGGGTCATAGATTAAAAAAGGCGGGAATAAGGTAAAAACGTTGAGAAGCCTTGCTCTAGATCCAACACGTTCAGTCGGGTCAGTATTAGATGACACGGATGATTTCTAGACACCTTCAAACACAACTTCCTGTCAAGAGACATTAACGTAGGGATCTTTAAATGTTTTAGGCAAACCTAATAAAACTGGGAATAGTATACTGACACGAAGTATTCTTGCTTTCAGCAAAATTTGGATGGATACAATACAACGGATTATTTTGTTTTATTTTTCGGTATATCTATTTACTAAGCTGAATTAAGCCTTTAAACAATGACTCGAAAGCTTTCTTTGTACCTGTGCAAAGTACGAAGTGTTGCTTTAAATCGCTGACTGCACAAATTACATGAATCAAAAAGTATATTGATTCTCTAAGTCGAATTCAGAAGTACACTCATACTCTTGTGACAAGAAAAAATTTGCACAACAAATTTTTGTACATTCTGGCAATAAGAAATTACAGGGAACATCAACGAGGTTTGACTCATTCTTCGACCTACAAGGTGGATGAAAAGAACCCCCCTCTTGGAAATCGGTAATAGCTTTATTATTTATTGATTGATCGTAGTCAAACTAGTTTTACCTTGGACCATACAATGTTAGAATTCGCTTGCTGTATAAAAATTCAACATAGTTGTTTTCGCGAAAATGAAGTAATATTTACAAAAGCTACGTATAATTTCTAATACGGAGTTAATTCTCACCCACCCTGTATAGTCTACAATGAGATCATAACTTTTACAAGACATATATTGGTTTAGTGAAACCTTAGACCAGCTTGTAGGCCTTGAGATGTGAATAAATATGCTGCACATAATTCTATTTTGGATTTCAATGTTCATTGATGTTGAACAAGCAAGAGATAAGAAGTTTTCCTATAATACGCATTATCCAATCGTCACATATTACTTGTGCTAACCAATCTATATTCTATGGAATATCTAAGCCCTACGTATCCACAATGACAAAATTATAAAGACTGTTTCGTGATAAGGTATACATTCATTAATTTCTTGTCGTTCGCGACCAGGCCAGTCAGTCGGGGGCAATGAGAGGATGGGCCTTTGGTTTGCGTAATTGAATGTAGTGTGCAAATCGGTCCACTCCTAGAAGGATTAATGGGATCGCCACGGGAATCTTCCATGAACCCCAGCTGCTTACGGCACCTGGTATACCCAGGTGATCAAGGTACCGACCAAGCTCGACGTTGCTTAACTTTGATGATCGTCAGAGGATCAGTGTGTCCAACGTGATTTGGCTGTAACATACTGAGGCCTAACTTAATCATCTTTTTATTTATCGTGACAACCAGTACAAAGATGACCGGGGATTCTTAAGCAGAAACTGAATTTCTATCTTTTTTTTTGTTTTTATACTAGTCAATGAAGTCACTACCTCGTCTCAGCTACCTGCACATTTTCAGTATTAATTGAGCGCGTTGTTACATTGTGGTATCAGGATTGTTTAAAAGTACAAATGGTTGATGTGCAGTCAACGTTGACGGTAATAAATGAAAGTCTGGTCATCCTGCCGTCAGGCAGTCGTAGATTCGTAGGTCATTAGTCGTGTAATGGGGTAAAGTCCTACCTACGCTAGTGAGCTAATGTTGCAGATCATAGCTGGTATAGCGAGTCAAACCCTCACCGGGTGCTTAGAACTTGTTGTCTTTTGCTAGGCTTAACGAATATCAATAAATGAAGTGTTTGAAAATTTGGAATGAACAACAACGTATTTATGAAATTGATTTAGCATACTTACGATTAGGTCTTCAATAAACGAAATAATAGGTATTATCTGGACTAGGCCCAATTTGGCAAAGCACTACATTTCTAGAGCACCAGATGAGTTTACTATCTATCGCTTTCAAGTAAAATAGTTCATCACTGTATCAAAACGATCCCTGGGCATTTTGATATCAAGACAGGTACTGGACAGTGAAACCGACCAAGACCCACTTTTTTAATTACGAGACAATTGATAATATTCAATTCAGTCCTTCACAAAGGAGGGGACTTACAACCTCATTAAATGTTATGATTTGCGATGACTTTCAATTTCTTAAATGGACATTCGTTGGTTCACTTGACCACTGTGAACTTTCTTAGAATATTTCTGTGTGACGTCATATTGTTGAAATATATCGGCAGCACAATCATTACTTTCAATGACTTCATCATAAGCTACGAATAGGCAGCAATTCATGATAGCCCCTTGTGCTCTATACATATTGGTTAATAAAGATTTATTTCGCAGAACCAGATGCCTTTCTGAAATATTACGGGTATCATAATCTCACGGAAAAAAAAAATGATTGATTTTTAATATGAAAATAATTACCCAGAATTTAATCACCAACTGTTGATTTGGTGCTTATGAAAGTCCAGCATTTTGATAAAGTTATGCATAATAAAAGCAAATCGTATTGTTCAAGTACAATAATATCTTTTTATAAGTTTTTTAAGCTATCTTTCTTCTTGGTAGTGCCTAAGAAAGTCGATACTTGAGGCAGAACCTACGATCGGAACCTAAGGCATCACCAATCAGCAATACTCACAAAGACATATGTTTGATTTTCATTTATACTGAATGAATTTTAAAAACATTTCATTGAATAAAAGGACAATTTTCCTTCATATAGGGTGGAGGGCAACGTGAAATTTTAATGTGAAAGATAGAAAGGGTTTTTCTGCTCAAAACTGAGTCGTTTCAAGGCTCAACTGAATAATTACTAATTGTACAATACTATCAATTATAGTATTGAATGTATCCCATAGTGATTAATGCTTACGTTGGAATTATTTCTCGTTGACTGAAATTTTTTCACAAAAATTGAAAGATCAAAATTTTGGTAAATTTTTCAACGCTGACTTTGTTTTATTATTGAAAAGGGGAATTAATCACAGATAAAAGCACAATATTCAACTGAAGGCTAAGAATTTAATCAAAGAGATCCCAAAACATCGGGAATGCAGTTCTTTTTGTCGCAGGATGTATAATTGAATCACTTTTTTTTATAGTAAAGGGGACACCAATTTTTTTAACTGGCGAGTTGGGACATAGGGCACAGAAGTTCAAGAAACACTGGTCTCTAGCGTTTGTATGGTTTCGTATCGTACTTATTCGAATTCAACTTTCATTTTGCTTTGTGTTCTTTTTTTGTCGTATGGTTACCATTGTAAGTTATCTAAACGAATTCGACAACTCATTTACCGCTGGTATTGAGGCTGCAGTTTACTAGACACCGGAAGCAGGAAGAAATCAATTGCGTTAAATTGTTAATCAAAGCAAAGGAAGTAATGCGCATTAATCTTATTTGTTATTCACAGCATCTATCTTCAGCAGCCTGTGAAAGATAATGTGTTTCTCTCCTAGAGTACTTGTGATAGTTCAGTAGTAATAATGCTCATCTCACAAACTATTGAGCCCGGATTTGATCCACGCTGGATAGGCTGGAAATGCGTATTTGTAACAAAGTTGGCTCAATTCGATAGACGAGATCGCTGGAGATTCAATTCTCCTAATGAGAGACTCTTCCATTTCTCTTTGCAATTTTTTTTCTAAATCTTACGTTTTCACGCAATGTGTTACGGGGAGGTGCAAACGGTGGTCAAGTTATTCCGTCCGCCTGTTTTTATTTCCTTTTTAATTCTTTAAACAATATATTAAAACCCACCCCAGCTTGCTAGGTTCCACTACAAGAGCCCCATTGACCGTACCTTTTCCTTACTCTCTCCATTGACCGTATCTCTCGACGCAGGGCGAGAGGTTGAACTGTAGCGAACCCTTACTTGCTGTTCAATATATATATATATATATAACAAAAAAAGTATAGGAAAACTTGTTCCTCCCTTCCAGGGGTGAAAAGTGTGTGTGTGTAGGGGTGACTTGTTCCCCCTTAAAAACTTTTCATCTTTACGGGGACAAAAGTGAAAGGACACTTTTTTCCCATTTAAAAGGTCAAAAAGGAAACCTTTGCTTTACAAATCTGAAAGCTGTAGTCTTTTTTTTACTACTTAAATATTCAACCCGGTGAGTACTTCTACATCAGCTAGTACACACATATATATATATATATATATATATATATATATATGGATGAGGTTTATCCGACATAAAAGTGAATTTATAGACAATATAGATATTCAAAAATTAGGAAAAATAGATTGTATTTATTTCCGTAACATGTTTCAGGGAGATTGGATTATCTCGTTGTCAAACGTCAAATAGAAAAATGATAATATATGTGAATAAAAAGATTTGGAGAACAGTTAGAGATGGCGCGTGGTTCATCATTATTGTTCTGAATTTTTATCTTGTACAAGAAAAAAAAGAGAATTGTGTTGGTGTCAAAGTTCAATTGTGTTTCGTATGGGAAGTAAAAATGAGAAAGGTTTTGTGTCTGTATCTATGAGATCAAAGATGAAGGGAAATCTTTTCGTCTTTGTAAAGGGCCGAAAGGGGCGAAGGATCTTTTCCTCTTTTACAGTGTCAGAGATCGAAAGGAAACTTTTCCCCGTTTTAAGGACTCAACAATGGAGAGAGATTACCCCTCTAAGGGGTCAAAAGTGATGAAGACCTTTTCCTAAATCAAAACGTTTGGAGAAGAAGGCATTTTAAAGTGCTTTAGAGGGGTGCTCCATTCGTAATGTATTTATAATGAAAAAATGACCCCTTTCTTTCCGTTCAATATACTAGCCGAATAAATCATACTTGGAACGATTATTGAGCCAATATATATATATATATATATATATATATATATATATATATATATATATATATAAACAAAAAGACCAGTTTCACCAAATTTGTTTATTTATTCGTTTGCCTATTTCAGAGTCACGCTAAAAAATAACGAAAAGATCTGTTGTAATTCGAATCCTTCTCAAGTAGTTGATGACCTTATACTATAACAATTGCACTGTTAACATAGTGTCCAAGCGTGTTAAGTTTCCTGATTTGAACTCTAACCACCGACTCAGTGGCCGACCAGCATAAAGGCGAAGGTCCTGTGTGCACTCAATTTTTAAAAACCAATTTCTATTCTAATACGGAAGTTAATAAAAGGAAGATAATAAGAAAAATATGACATTAAAAAAAAATTCAACATCATTTGAAAAAAAAATTCTTTTGTAGGCTTGATTGAAGTTCGTTTTACAATTAGAACATATTAGAGCGTTTTCGTCTGACTTTTTCAACCAAAGCCCAAAAGAAAGAAAGATTTAAACAATAAATTCGAACGAAAGCCAATCGGAGCTATGTTTTTGTTTTGTTTTTGGCTTGGTGGAACAATCAGCCAAAATTGATTGCAGGTAGATTGATAGCTCACAATGAGCTACAGTTACCAAACATTTATCAATTTTAAATTTAATTTCATGAATTAAATAATCTAACTAGTATAGTATCTGCCGAAAAGATTAAAACAAGCAAATGGCTTCAGCAATTGCTGGTGCTATCCAAGGAATAAACATCGTTTTTTCTCTTCTCTTGTTTTTTTAAAGTAAAAATGTTTTAAAACAAAAATGGCATAAAAAATGACGGCTCCTGTACTTGTTGTAATATATATATATATATATATATATATATATATATATATATATATATATATATATATATATATATATATATATATATGTGTGTGTGTGTGTGTGTGTGTGTAAGAAGTTAAAAAGATCCAACGATAAGAAAATAAATATTAAAAAAAAGAGAATTCCGCAGATGTATTAAATTTGAGTATTGTTATTTTTTATATAACAACACATGTTTCAGTTATCAAGAGCCTCAAGTATTTTTTCTTTTTGAGTTCTTTTGAATTTTGAGTCGAGCAATTTCGCACTTGTAAGACTTGTTTCCATCAAGATATATGTATGGTGACTGTTGAGAATATAGCAGTAATAACGATGCTTTTTGTAAATTGTGGTTTCATAACTTTAAGAGATCATATGATTAAAAAAAATTCTATCGTGTATATCCGTTGAAAGGTTGGAAAAAGGTTTACTATTATACAATAAGGTATTTAAGCTTAGTATGGTCAAACGCAATGACTAGTGGGTGAGGAAAGATCGTGTTGCGCTCATCTTCTAAGTGAGGAAGACTTGGTTGTCTTGAAAATTAGCGACAGAATTTCTTTTGTAACTATGAATTTGGATATTTCCCTCTTGTGCATTTTGAAAGCTGATTTTCAAAGCTGGCAAATAGGCGCAATACAACTTTACTCTCGACTTTTGGCTTTGTACCCGTTTAAAGTAAGCTTAATTTATCCCTTATTCTAGAAGATGCGCGGGGTGACCGAGCAAATAACTGCTCGGGGAATGAATTCGGTGAGCTGCGTTCAAACTCCGGATGGAAGAATATGTGTTCATTTCACACTGATGGGAAAAGAGAAAGGTATGAATCCACGGATCCCTAACAATTGGTAAGACAGTGCATAGTGTTTGTCACCTTCAAGTAAACGTACCGGGTAAGTAGTTATGTCATATGAGAGATCTGAGCACGGATGGCTGAGGCCGTAGCCAGTGTGAGTACACAACTTCCAGATGTGCACGTGTTTGATTTTAAAGAATGGTAAACCACAGGTGCTCCCCCCTACCGACCTTTTCTGTTGTTGTCAGCCGCGAGTGACAAACGATTGACTCTTTCCAACGTTCGTGACGATGTACATCCAGTCGCGTGGCACTTGATTGCTTCCCTGCAAGACACCAGCCGTCGGTCACTGCTAACACTAATTTAGTTTCTGAATTTCCCTAGGAGAATACGATTTCAGTATCTTTTCGTTGGCCTCTTCAGTGCCTCGAAAAACAATGTAACGTGCGCCCAGGACCGGTCTATAATTGAGCTGAAGCGCTTGTCGTGATTGAGCGACCAACTCAGTTGCCGCTTTTGTAGGTGTAATTCGCACCTGGCTCTGACGGTGCTGTTACTGCCCTCGATCGTCCACGCTCTCTCCACTCTTCCTACCAGTCTTCTCCCCTCTTCTCGCTCGTCTGGATTCCTGCTTTGATGGCAAGACTCCTGCCAGTTTTTGATGCCTACCGTCAAGTCTAGTTTACAAAACGATGAGATTTCTGTATAACTTGCTCAGTTACTCTATGCATCAACCACTTCTAAACCATTCGAGCGACCCCAGCACGCAATCGTCAGACATTGTATAAAACAGGAGAAGGATAAGAGCGGAAACTGAGCTAATCTCCGGTGTATTGAAAAACGTGTCAAGTCCCGTAGATTTTTTCCATCTGGAGCGAACAAGTGGATTTAGATATTTCCAACTTCGGGCAAGTGGCTGAGCAGCATCTTCTTATATATCTAAAGTAACGTATGTATGTAGGTATGTACTCTTATAACTCGAAAACTATGCACCAAGACAAAAATAAGATTATAATCGAATTCAACCCGTCTCATTCTATATGCAGCACACATTTTCGAGTCGAGTTTAAGAAGAAAAAAAAAATTAATACAATTTTTCATGTTTTTGTGTTTTTCTGCATCCATAAAATATCAAAGCATGGCCCAGAAGCATTCAGTGCAGGAATCAGTGTTTTAGAAAGTAGGTCATAAGTTTGTCAATAGGGTTGGGGAGGTGGCCATGTTCAAAATATACCATGCAAATGTCTGGAGGTATCAACCCTACGGAGTGGAGTCTTTCGCAGGAACTATCTAAAAATCCATTCATCGGACGGTTTTCAGCATGTCTTAACTATGTACAAACTTGCTGATACTAAAAGATGCATCTAACATAGGATATCAAATAGAGAGACCGGTAGTTTTAAACTTTGTACTGGGTTGATGACATTTATTAAAGCACATTTCTAAAGAGTAGTCTATTGGAGTAGCCCTATTGTTCATAGAATGGACTGCAACTTCCAATATGGTGTATTCAGCAACATGTCACGTTCTAGCTGAAGTATTATATCTAGTGATCTCACACATCCAAAATCCTTTTGATACGTGTTACCAATAATACCTAATGAATTATCATTTCCTCGGCAAATCCTTTGACGCAGCCCGATCAAGTTAGAATCATTAAGCATTTCCTAACTTTTCTATTTCGTCATTCAAAAGGCTTAGATAATACTTCATCGTTATTGACAACGATGATGATGATGATCATCATCATCATCATTACCATCATTGTTACTAATGTTCCTTTTTTCTTTTGGAAAATTTTCTAAACTAGAAACTTTTTGTGAAATAAAAAAATGTTTACTGAAGGAATTGACTGAAAAATCGATAGTTATATGCAAGGGTGGATTAATAAGTCCGTAGCCTGACACGTAGTTTTTTGCTGAAGACTTATCTAACATTTTCACCGTATGATGTTCCGTCTATATGATGAATATTCACGAATGAATTGAGTGCATTAGCAAGGGGATAATGCTGAAAAATAAATATTAGCCGAGAAGAAAAAAATGCATTTTTCCATCACAAGGCTGCGAACATATTGTTGAACCTCATACATATATATATATATATATAAAGACTTAGATATTTAACCAGAGAATAATCATAAATGTATCATTTTCAACTTATCTCCCGTACTCACAAGGTGAATGTGTCAGTTAGCCTAGACAGCGTAAATAGAATATATAATCAAAGAGATGGGCTTCTGCAGGATTCGAACCTGCGTCTTATAGGTAGCCGCCTCAACGTAACGTTTCTCTTACCATTGAGCTAAACAGCCAGTTTTTCGTCTCTATTTACGTGATTAAACATTATACAAGCGGATAGTGACGTGTGATGTGATGAGATCCACACCTCTTAGTCAATCCATCTCACTCAGTTCACATACACACACACACACACACACACACACACACACACACACACATATATATATATATATATATATATAAATATATAATTCATTTTATTATTTATTGGTCGATTGTAGTCAAACTAGCTTTACTTACTATACCATACTGTAATATAATTCTACCACCCCCAAAACGAAAATGAAATTTGTTTCACAGAAAGAGAGTAATATTTACAGAAGTTACGTATGATTTCTAATAGGGAGTTGATTCTCACTCATCCTCGATCTATCAATTGATCAACCTCTCTCTCTCTCTCTCTGTCTCTCTCTGTCTCTGTCTCTCTCTCTCTCTCTCTCTATATATATATATATATATTAGGAGTCATCGACCAAAACTGTCACTAAAACTGTCACCATAGGTTTCTTCAGTTATCAAGTGAGTCTGGTTTAAACCTTCCCCAATAGTTTTTTTAATGGGATCTTCAATTTACAATGTGATTGTATGCTAAATGACTTTGCAGTGATCACCGCCTAGCAGAAAGCGAGAGAAGTAGTTTATTCACTGATCACCCCTTTTTTCATTTTTTTCAGTTGATCACTCTCAACTCGGCATGCTGCCAAAAGACTAAATAAATTACCAAATAAATTACCTCTATGTTCCTCAGTGTCGATCCACACGTAGTTTACCCTGTCACTCTTAGTAAAGGCTAGTAAATAAAAATTTACCGCAAAATATCAATGAAAATATACCCAAGCCCCAAAGGAACTTCTCTGTAACTACAGTGTGGCAACTCTGTTTCCTCTTCGTGCTAAGGAAACATTCTCGAGTGACGTCACACCGGATCGATCCGTTGGTAGTAGCCTGTATTCGAGTTTGGACAAAGGCCAAGATTTATAATACTGATTTACGATTTACAAGGCAATCCAAAGGGAGTTCGGTGCATTGTACGTCCTAGTTGATCTCTCTCTCTCTCTCTCTCCACTCACACACACGCATATATATGCATATATATATATATATATATATATATATATATATATATATATATATATATATATATGTTTGTTCATATCTATCTATCTATCTATCTATCTCTGTTCATATCTATCTATCTATCTATCTATCTATCTATCTATCTATCTATCTATCTATCTATCTCAGTCTGTTCATATCTATCTATCTCAGTCCATTCATATCTATCTATCTATCTATCTATCTGAGTATGTTTACATCTATCTATGTATCTATGTATCTATGTATGTATGTATCTATCTATCTATCTATCTATCTCACTTCCTTACGTTTTGTCGTGCATTCCTTCTCGTAAACCCTAATTCTCTTTCAGCATACATTATTTTTTTTTCACCTCGTCCTACCCCCTTACTTTCAAGAAGAGGTCATCACCTGTTTTCCGTGTTTATAATTTCAATAAGACGCAAGTCTTTAGTAAAAAAAAGGCTATCGCTACTCATAACCAGCTTTGAACTTTCGTACGCGGAAGATTTGTTTTGTACTTCTCATTAAACCATGTCAAAACAACCCATTAAATAATGACTAAAATCATAAACACTCTTTTGCGGCAAGCCGTAACCAGCTCATTGAAAAAGAAGATGTTTACCTTAATTCTTAGGTTCTATATAAATCTAACGAAAGAATAAAAGTAAATAGGAATAGACTAGAATTATAATAAAGAGACGAAGACGCGGGCTGTGAGGAGGAAAATAATAAAATCCTCTTTATTTTATATACCTTCGTCCCCTATAGGATGTGGGACATGCGCACTTCAGTAACGATTCGGAAGTAGTGAAAGATGAGATCTTATGGAATTATTAAGATCTATTTTTCAGTGTTCAATTGAAACAGTAAAAGGAAGAGGAAAACGGAAAAATAAACTGCAATACGAATTTCCCATCATTCACTGTAGACGGTGAATGGGGGAGGGAGAAAAGGGCGATTAATATTTTCTTGTTGCTTCTTATGAGATTTGAGATTTTTAAACGGTGCCACACAGCTGTTAAATGTTTAATGCAAGACGTCGGTTCTGTTCCACGTCTCAATTCTTCATGGTCCAATAAAATTGGTTACTAATTCTTTTTTCCTTTCCATAATGGTTGAGGGGTATCGTGTAAAGACGACTTCCCTATCTTAATTTTTGTCAATTCATCAACATCTAAAGGATTCAAATCTTATAGAGGAAACGTTTCATGGACTATTTTATATATTGTTTCTCTTGAACTTTTATTATGCTTCATTTTTTTTACCTGTAAAACTTGTATAAGTATAAATAAAGCATTATAAAACAAAACGCCATTCAGTGCAAAATGTTATAGTAACACAACAAAGAAAATACGATGCTGACCTTATACAAAATAACAAATTCAACAAATAACATACACAACATTGAAATTTGATACAAGAGCGCAATCGCAAATTGAAAAAAAGTATTATACTACGTATAGGTTTGGGTAATACATAATGATTCGTCAGGTAGGAACCCAATGAATTTATTAGTAGTTTCTTGTTGACAATACGATCTCATCGATTTGATAGCCTTTCTTCCCCTCTCTCTCTCCCTCTCTCTCTCTCTCTTGGTCTCAAACCCCGTAACCATTTGATAGTCCTTTTATTTCTTCTGCCTCTGCTTCTGTCTCTGTCGGTCTCTCTGTCTCAACCCTGTATTCATTTGATAGCCCTTCATTCCCTCTCACTTTCTCGGTCACAAACCTGTATTAATTTGATAGTCCATTTTTCGAAACTTTGTCTCTCCCTGAGTCTCCAACCCGTATCTATTCATATTAGAAACTGTCACCAAAATAGGTTTCTCTCAGTTTTCAGGTTAATCTGGCTGGTTATATGTACATGTATCAGGCATACAGACTGCACCAATGGAGCTAAAGGGCTGAAAACCCGAACATTAACTCCTTATCGTGTCTAGAAAAAAGTTTTCTTTTCCAATCACAAGACCTTCTTAAAGGGGTTTCAGTGTGCAATGTAAGTTTATGCTAGATTAATCCGTTATTATGTGCTCCTTTTTTGTTAAAAATTCAGACTTTTTTAGTGATCACTGCCAAACAAAAGGTGAGAGAAGTAACATTCATTGATCACCCCCTTTTCCAATTTTTCTAATTTATTGCCTCAACACGACCTGCTGCCAAAAGACGTTGGTTGCGTGACGATTTCTATTGAGTGACTAACCAGACCTGTTTCTCTCTGTATATGTGCACGCCTGTAAATGTGCCTATGATATTTGTTAAATAGAAGTTTAAGTTTATGCTTTTAAAAATATCTTACTCGAACCAAGTAAGTCACTTTTTTAGCTAGACTTTCAATGTTCCAAAAACCATTCTGAAACATGGAACCTAACCAAGAGACAGACCCGTAAATTGAGAACCATGCAACGTGCACATGAAAGAATAATGCTGGGCCTCACATGGAGAGACCACAAGACAGCACAGTACATCCGAGAAAAGACAAGAGTTAGGGACATCATAGAATCCATAAAAAATCTCAAATGGCGGTGGGCTGGCCATGTTGCAAGAATGGCATACAATCGATGGACATCGCGACTCACAACATGGATCCCCTGAGACCACATGCGCAACCGAGGCCGGCAAAATGTTAGATGGAGAGACGAGCTAGACAAGTTTAGGAAGTACTGGCTCCGTGACGCCCATGATAGGGAAGTGTGGCAAATCCTGGGGAAGGTCTATGTCCAACGACGGACATTAAAAGACTGATGATGATGATGACAGTTTTCAAAATTAAATTCAAATAAGCGAAATATGTTTTTTTCTGTATGCTAGATTGTTACCAGTAAAAAAAAGCAACAGGCCGATGGATATTGGAATGTTCAGACACAATATTATTTTAAAACCTCACATAGCTACTACTACTACTACTACTACTACTACTACTACTGTTAGTTTTATAAATGGTCATACCCATTAAATCCCTGGGAAAGACACTTACGAGAAAATTGGAACGATCGTAGATCCGGGAAAGAATCGAGACGATGTAAACCACAGCACTGTCGAAGTTTTGATGAATAATGAAAGAGAGTTGGAAGGTTAAAGACAGATTAGTAAAATAATGAAAGAAGAAATAACCGAAAGAATAGAACAGACAAGAACGAAGAAATAGAAAAAAAATAAAAGGCGAAGAAAAAGAAAAAGGTCTAAAAAAGGAGATTTATCAAAATATTAGAAATTACGAACAAGAACATGGCAGCCGACAGTCAACAGCCAATGGAACAAACGTTCTGTCATCTTTTGCATGAAAAAGTTCGGTTCATGAAATAACGTTTTTTTCTGTTGTATATGTCTCGGAACAAAATATGAAAACGCTTACACACATGCACATATACATACATTTATTCATTCATAAGCTTAAGTTAGTCTGATACAAGGCTACAATAGTTGAATACTCAATGAATCGGTATTTTCTACAGTAGGGCATGAAGCCACAAGTGTTGGTTACCCTATAATGATCAAGCACACAACTGTAGTAATACTAGAGAGAGAGAGAGAGAGAGAGAGAGAGAGAGAGAGAGAGAGAGAGAGAGAGAGAGAGAGAGAGAGAGGAGAGAGGTGGAATAGAAAGGAAGGAGATGAGTGAAGGAAAGGGGGAGAAAGAAAGAAATGTAAATGAAAGAGGAAGAAAAGGAAAAGAGAAAGAAAAAATAAGAGAGAGGGAAAAGAGAAAAGTAAGAGGGGAAAAGAGAAAAGGAGGAAAAGAAGGAAATTAAAATGAAAAAGAAAAGAGAGAAAGAAGAAAAGAAAAGAAAAAAGGAAAGAGAGAAAGAGAAAGAAAGAAAAAAGAGAAAAGGAAAAAGACAGAAATGTGAAGAAAAAAGACGAAGAAAGGGAGTAAACGTGGAAAAAAATTATAGAAAACATGTCTGTTTCGTCACTCGATAGTAACTGTCATGTGATCAACGTTTTTTGCCAGCATGCTGTGTTGGGACAGATCAATTAAAGAATCGATGATCAATGAATCAATCATTTCTGTTAGACGATAATCACTGAACAAATCCGAATTTAAAATAAGAACACAAATTTACAGATACATTTAGCATCGACTTACATTGTAAATCGAATCGCCTGAAAAACCTATTTTAGGGGGGAATTTGAAAATACAAAAAAAAACCGTTGTTTTTAGACATAATAATAAGTAATTGATTAAATATTCAGCCCTCTGATACGGCCCGTACACGTGACACATACATACATGGTACCAACCAGTCAGAGAGCCACCTCAAAACTGAAGAAACCTATGTTGATGTTGACTGTTTGGGCTGACGGTTTCTTTTGATTAAGGTGATGATTAGAAAAAACGGAAAGAAGGACAACAATAAAAGAGAAGAAAAACAAACGAAAAGCCTTACAAAACGAAAAAAAAAAATGAAGACAAAAACAAAGATATGTAAAGAGGAGAAATACAAGGAAAAAAGAGGAGATATTCAAACAAAATAAAGAAATAAATGAAGAACAAAAGTTACAGCAGAAGTGTTGCAGTTTCTGGTGTGGTGACAGGACACCGAGGCATCGAAGGGCGGATTCAGCCAAGTAGAACACAGGCCAGGGCGGGCAGACCACAAAGAAAAAAAAAAAACGTACGGGAGTGTGGACACCGAGCGCGGTGGCCCTTTCTCTGTTAGTCATTCATTATGTATAGCGACGCATGGCCGAACTGTTTCAGATGTCATCCACGAATCACATTTACGGATCGGGAACAAAAATTGAATTGCAGGGAAGAGATTTTACGCCCGAGGGACTGTCTCAAGACTGGACAGAAAGAAAGAAAAGGATTCACTGGGCTAGACCCGAGGTCAATAAAAAATTTATACTTCATTTATTTTATTCCTGACTGAAGACTCAGATCAGCTGCGTTTGTATTGTCGTATGTTTCCCATGATGTGAGCATTAGAGTTCAAATAGTGCGGACCTCTATGTTTGTTGTGAGATTGCGAAATATATATGCGCTCTCACCCAACCCTCTCTCTCCCCCTCTCTCTATAAATATATATATAATCTCGCCAGAATTGAGAGTGGTCTGCCAAGCAAGCGTGGTAATCATCATTCTACAACAGGCGTCATATGAATGTACATGTGTATGCCCATGTCTGTATGTCAATGCATATACTCGGATATATATATGATGACGTTGTTTCTTTGTTTGTCAGCTACAATTTTTTAAGCGGGTCAAACGGCTGCACTCTAGTAGCTGCAAATTTGTGTATAAGGCTAATTAGACTCCAGGACATGGGGTAGGGGGCACTGACTTCTGAGGCCCCTACAAGTCAATTTAAGATCACGTAAATTTAGGATTAAGTCCATTTAGGATCAAAATTACTATTTTTAATGAGACAAATGAAAGGAAGACAACTCACTTCCTCCAAATTTCACCACAAGGAAGTGATTGAGTTAGCTCCAATAACAGGACAATGAAATGAGCGCTAAATCCGACGGTCAGTTATGACGTGCGAACTTCTATAGCTAAAGCTGAACTCAATAAGAATCATTTGCTTTCCTGTGTTGTTATATCAGAATTTTTCCCTGGGTAACGCTGGGCTCCCCAGCTAGTATATATATATATATATGTTTGCATATGTGTGTATCTGTGTGTCTTTATGTATGTATACATTTGTACCACCTGAATTTGTATACAGGTTTACCATCGTTATCCAAAAGTAGACCGTTCATATAAAACATTTCGAAAACCGAATTTGTCTAAAGCGAAGAAACGATTACCATTAACATACATGGGAAAATCTCTGATTGTTCTGAGGTGGTATTTTATGCTGAGATGTCAGGGCCCAGGTGGTAAGGGGCATAAGAAGAGGATTTATGCTGTCTCTATAACAGCTCGTTGCAAAAGAAACACTGAGTGATATTTTCGCCTTTTTTTTTCTCGTAAAAGTGGCATTAATCATACTTTCAGAATACGACGTATATTTGTATCATTAGGAAGTCAGAGTGCCAAGCCAAGATTGTGAATCCGAGTCATATAGTCATGTTGGAAGAGTTGGTCCACAGTAATCCCCTGGGATCTCCCACCACCTGTTAGTTCGGAAGCCAGAGATGACTTTATACTTATACACTTATATCTGATTTGATTCTACGAGTGCATTCGAAGGGAAAAGGAAAATGTAGCCACTGAAAGATTCTACAAAAGAAACCAATGTTTTAAGCTCTGTTAACTCATTTTTACTTAGCTAAAATTAGTAGGAAACTATAAACGAAGCTATCAAACAAAATGGGAAACTAACTAAATACATAGATCTGAATACGAAAATTTCATGCTGGTCCACATCTACTGACATCACTCCCTTTTTAACCACAAACTATAAAAACCATAACTTCCGCTTATGAGTGCTTACTACGGGCCCAGATGCAGAGGAGCCCGTAAGCTTCCTCTGGCATGCGTAATTCCTTTCGCTTCAGCCGATATACTTTTCTATTAGAGCTATCATGGCATCCTTTTGCATTGGTAGTTATTGGTGTCAAAACACCGGATCGCGAAGTTTGCACGACGTTCAAAATGTGCGTGGCCTTCTTTCGTCGCAGAAACTCGTGTGGCATAATCTTGAAAACCATTCTTTCAATAATTACGCTTTGGTCTTGAAGTAATCAAGCATTTTGGAAACGCAGCATTTAAGCTTCTCCGGCTGATAAATTAACGACAAAGACTAACGACTTTGTCAGGATTCTTTTCCTATTCCTACTTGTTAGAGATTAATTACGATTTCTCTTTCGTACAACTGATGAGTAAGCACTTACCACAATCCGTCTTTGTATTTGATGGGATTTTTTTTGTTTTAATTCTTTTTATCATGGTTCTCAATATTTAAAATGAACGTGCGTATGGTTGAAATAACAACATGCAGGATCATTCAAAATGGCGACAGCATCTCCTTCTTCATTTGTGACGTCACAGGTATTGCCGGGAATTCTGTCACGTGGACGTGATTTTAATCCCTTGCATTTTTCATAATTATTTTTATTATTATTCTAATTCCCTGTTCCAATGCAGACCTATTTACCAGCATCATGCCAGTAATTTTAACATAGGTAAGAACTTACATGTTCTTCCGGAAAAGTATGGGATATGACAAATGAATTGATCAATCAGTTAGAAATTGACCTGCAGTTACTATTGGAGTGAACAATTTAGAAAAAAATGATACAAGAACATGTATGCTGAAACTTAAATGCGGAACTGTGAAATTGAATGCAGACGTGAACTTTGATGCAGGTGGATCACCCCCAGGTCACAAAGCTTTAGATCAACACATCAGAAGACTTAACTACCAAGTTGCTTTTTGGAAAGGACCTACATTCCACATCAAAGATCCCATGAAGGAAACCCCAAAAGTATTAAGAATAGTAGTTCACCTACTACATTTGTACTTAGATTGAACAATAACAAATCTCATTGGATTCTAGAGGGGCCATCTCAAGGAGCCAAACCCCACACCATATCTGGGCCATCAAATCTCTTGCTAGGCTTTTTGGTGGTCTGCATACTCAACAAACTAACAAACTCTGGGCATTTGAAAGGTCTGTCCACGGACCATCCAGTAATACCTTTGTGGACCTCAAAGTGGTCACAGTCCTGCAGATTGGGAAGTATGTCACTAAATGTCAGAAAGGGGGTTCTTGAGAACCCAAGACCAGGACCAAAAAATCTCCAGCTACGCCCTGATTGTGGTACTATTTTTCATCCAAAGAAAAATTTCTAGATAATCAGTATTTTCAGTTTCTCAATTTTTGAGACAATTGTACCTTCTGATAATACCCCCTGAAATCATTGTTCGTCCTGGAATATTATTGAGTGACTAAATCAAAACTCTTATTTTAACATCGAAATCTCTTGAGCTGTAAACTACCCATCAACATCATCATCTCCATTAAAGAGACTGTAAAAGTCTACCTCTTCAATCTCCATCTCCTTTTCCTCCTCCTCACACTCGTATCCATTAATCCTCTTCACCTAAAGTCTTTGAGTTCTTGTCCGCATAACCTGTCCCCATCTAAAAGGCGCCTTGCTCTTCTGACTGCTTCCTCTGGACCAGTACCTCGACAAGAGAAGGAGAGAGGATGATTCACCCCGTCCAGATTTGAGCTCTAACACCTCTTGGTCTGCCTTCTTCACCCAGCCCATTCACTGATCATAAAGTTTGAGCCTGTCGAAAATAAATTGATTTGCTCTCTCGTTGCAGGCGACTCTGAAGTCGGCTCGGTGTACATGGAGGATGAGACAGGCCTTGCAGGAGGCTGGTTTTGATATCTACTCCGGAGTTCGAGTCCAGGATTTTGTCAGCTTGTCAGCACCCACCATTTTTTTTACAGCTGCCCCTTTTTATGGCTGCCCCACACACCATGAAGTTTGGCTCTTCCAAAAATACATCTTTTGAACGGACTCTGCCCTTGGTTCTATAATTTTTTGCTTCATCATCAGTCTTTTATCGACCGTCATTGGACATAGACCTCTCAAAGATTCGCCAGACCTCTTTATCGTGGACGTCGCGGAGCAAATACTTTCTGAACATGTCCAGTTTGTCTTGTCATCTCATTCTGCCAGCTTCGGTTCTGCATTTGATCCATGTTGTAAGTCACAATGTCCCACGGTTGTCAAACATTCTTACAACATGACCAGCCCATTGCCATTTGAGTTTCCTGATGGATTCTATGATGTCTTGGACTCCTGATTTTCCCCTAATACACTTTGCTGTCTTGTGATCGCTCCTTGCATTGTTGAGAATGATTCATCCAAGTGCACGTTGCATGGTTATCAGTTTGAGGGTCAGTCTCTTGGTTAGGTTCCATGTTTCGGCTCTATAGGTGACTATCAGTAGGAATGCATCGGTTGGATACCCTTCTTATCATAAACTTTTTTTTTCGAGAAATTTACTGAAGAACTATAGTGAGCAATACAAGATCGAATCGTCTCAACTGTGATTCTTATTACAAATACAAATCGGGAACAAATAGGTGAAAGGATCTCTGTGTCCCAGTGGACTCTGTTTAGCCTATACTATTGATTGTACGACACTATCTGCTGTCCCATACAATCTATTGCCTGTAAAATCACCGATACCGAACCCATGCCATCACTGATCCTTGTGAAAGCCCACCTGCTCATATTTATGCATTATTTATATGTATTTATTTACGCACGCATGCGCACACATGCAGACACAATCCTTGTTGTATCCCCCCCTTCAAACTATTCGTAAATCACTCTGTCTGTTCATCCATTTTTCTTTTTTTCAGATCGATCCCCTTTCCCACAATATTCGTTCACCTACGTCTCATAAAAAAGCAGTTAACCAATACACAGGCGTTTACGCATCTTAGAATTACAAAATACAAATGTGTACATCAGTTAAAATACACAAAAAGAGCAGGTGGAGAGAATCTTCGGCGAGCATGTTCATTTTGTTCCCACTCTACATATCTTGCTAATAAAAGTCTCTGGCCCAAAAGGCTGGACTGAGAACTCTCAGGTTGTTCAAAGCGAAATTTGCAGATTTATTCAGATGAAATTAGTTGGAAAAACAACAATTCAATTCTCCGATTCGCCAGCTTCTACGTATGTATTCTATCTTAGCAGCAAGTCCCCAATTTCTCTTTATTGAGGACAAATTCATTCTTTTAAGGTTTCGTTACTTTGATCTTCATTAGAGCAGGAAGTAGTTTAGATGCTTAAAACGAACTCAAAAACACCCAGAGAGTGCATATCTTCGCCACTAAAAACTCAACAAATGTACTATCACGATATATTCTGATTATGACGTCACCATGATGAATTTTATTTGATTTCGTTGTACAACACTCCTATTCTGATGACGTCACTATGATGCTATGTTCATCATTATAAAAAAAGAGCAAGAAATTGTCTCACAATCTCTTAAGGAAATCTTGTTGGAACAGGGTCCGCTCAGGGATTCAATCAATTGTCTTTACGCCCATGATCCACAAAGTGTCATTGAATTTCGTGTAGAACTTTCAGAGATATTATAAAGATAGACAGACAAACATGGGTGAATATATAAGGTCTGTCCAACTCCGTTGGCAGAGGTAGAGAAGTTGGGTAAATATGCAGGGTCTTATAAAGACTCTATCATCAACTAATTCGATTTGGAAGCATCATTTGTACAACATGAGAGAGCTGTTTTGATTGCAATGTTCCAAGTGTGTCAACATAAGTATAGGTATGAATTTTTTCTCCACTTTGAAAGAAACTGTGATATATCTATTCATTTGTTCCACCAAAAATTTCACCAAACGCTCACTGTAAACTTCTAGTGGTGATAGAATGATTTCCCTTAATGCTTTGGCTTCTCAGTCGCATCTATACCCGATATATCTACATATTTTTGTGATATAATGCAAACATAAATCAATGTCATATCGATTAATGCAAGTCTCCAACCATTGATTTTTTGGTGCTAAATCAATTCAAATGAAACCCATTTTATCAAGCTTTTTTGACAATAGCTCTTAAATGACTTAAAACAGCTCTAATCGATATACCTAATTTCGCAATAAATTCTCTGACTTGGGGTTTTGAACTATCCTCGACCACAGGCTTCAAATCTTCAACGTTAATTGACGGTTCTTTTTCTGAAATGAAATATCCGATTCAAAGTTTTCGAAGCCAAAATCTTGCTGTTGTCTACAAATTTCTCACCGGTTTAACTGCATTATGGCTCAGCATGAGCTTATATAATCAAAAGAAAATGTGAATATCATGCGTAGAAAAATCTCCTTATGTACTTGAATCTACTTGAAATAGGTTTAATTTGTTATTCAATTGAAACCACCAAAAAACCAACGACTTTTGGCGGCAAGTTGGGAGTTATCAATTGAGAATTTGGAGAGGGGGGTATCAATAAACAAATACTTACTTTTCCCGCCATTTGTTGGGTGGTGATCACCAAAAAAGTCCAAATCTAAAGAACAAAAACAAAACACAAACATGCGTGAACACTGCCGGACAAAAACTAAGACACCAATTTGAGATTGCAAATTGACCCCACTTTTACTATACAATATCGTTTAAAATAATGTTGAGCTACGAACTAAAACTCTGCTTTCCATTGCTCTGGAATTTGCACTTTTAAAACCCAATATTATGATATCATAAAGATTCTCGGTAAACCGTGTCCTTGGTTGCATTTGCCTAGTGTAGAACAATAGAAAGTGGATTTTCTTACTAACAACCAATAACGAATTTGGTTATCGCAGGTCATCCAAAAACATGTATGTGTGTCAGACAGTCGTTCTTATGTTTGTTTTAAAACTAACGCTAATTACCATTCTTATTAGAAATGAAATGCCCTACTCGTAAATATTATTGTAGTAGTTATTACCCATGAAAAACTTCACGGATATGTTTGAACATTTCCATGGGATGATTCAATAGAAAAAATATCCCACTATATATATGTATATATATATATATATATATATATATATATATATATATATATATATATATATATATATATAATAAACGCAGCCATCAAGCATTTAGTAAAAATATCTACCCGTGTATCTATGGAGTTCGAGTAGTTTCTTCGCTTGAAAGATTATAGTTTACAACTTCAAAGCTGTCAAAATTGTAAATAAATGTTTTATCGATTTTATCTGAGGCTTTATAAGAAAAAAATGACTACTCATTCAAATGGATGAGTTCATTGTTTCAAATGGAGGTTAGGAAAAATTTTTATCATCAAAATATAAGTTTTATGTTTTATGTATTGTAACCAGAGAATAACAGATGATTAAAGATAGATTAAGTACTTAGGACAACTTTGTTGACGGTTGTTTCCTATTGTTGAAGGACAGTTTTTTGCTTAATCAACTGGAAACGGGAAAGTTGGCTTGAAAATTAAGATAGAACGAACTGTTCAGCTTTTCTGCATCGCTCTTCCCTTAAAATAAGCACTACCCAATCATGAAACTTAGCATTTGTTCCTGATTTAGGACCTGTTAAATCTTCGGATACTCCTCATAGTTGACAGCTGTTTGAGGTAGTTCTCTTTCTAGTTCAAGTACCACAACGCGAGGGAGCATTCCCTTTTTTTCAAAATATTAATAACCAAAGACTTCAACATACTGATATTTTATTCGATAATGTAGTGTTGCTGTGTGGATTTGCCTGCATCTGCGCGTGTGCGCGCGCGTGTGTGTGTGTGTGTAGAAAAGGGGAGTCATTCGTTTCCAAATTTGACGTCATTCAATTTTTGAGAATTGAGTCTCATACATCTGTTGGATGATTGCGAAAGATTATTTCGTAGAATGACTCCAACACAACCAGTCAACGGAGTGAAAATGATTATAGTGATAGGATGCAGGGACAATTGTTGCCTTTCCTCCAAAAATTAGCACAAAATCAAAGCAGTTGCTAATATCATAATTTTAACCCGGTTCACCCCGAATTTTACCTTCCAGCCGCACCGATTTTCGCGAATCATTCGGACTAGTGTCATTGTTGTAGCTTTTTTCTTCATGACAACAGTTGATGTGTCGCAGTCGATGCATTCTTCGGCCCTCCATAAGTATATGCTGCATGACAGCAATTCTTGAATGTCTTGCAATGTTCTCTTTGAAAAATCTTGCCTTTTCCTAACAAAGTATATGTTTACCACGCTTTTCGAAAGTTCGCTTTCCGCCACTTTTTCGCCTCCACGAAAGAAGGCGAAAAGCGGAAACAGGGTTCAACATTTGTTTGGCAGCGAGCCATTATTGTGGTAGCACGTACTCTCTTCCACTCTCTCCCACTTTTACGTGCACCCAGTCTCCTGTTCCTCCCTCCATTCCAACATCCGACGACTCAGCCAAATGACGTCCAGTTTTGTTCAGAACTAATGTAGTAACCACATGAGAATCATCGCATTTGATGGTATGTTAGATCCATCTTATTTAATAAAATGAAAACGTATTAACCAGAATTCTTCTCGTTTATCACCTAATTATTTGAGATATTCTCCTCAAGTTCCAGCTAATGTGGGGCGATCTTTACCTTTAAAGACCTTGGGGGGGGGGGGAAATGGGGGTCGTACATGTCGTCAAACTTGTTTATTTTTCTAATCTGTGATATTAAGGGTTGAATTTATCAAAGAAAATGCATCAAAACTTCTATTCATTCTAATGATTATATAAATGTATTTATTAAGCTAAGCTTAGTCTAGCATACTTGGGACCACACAATTGTGGCCTTGCACCATACTGAGATAAGCTCAATAAATACCTGTAATGATCATATATGTAATAGCACAGAAAATGGAACAATTATCAACATTGTATTTCAACACCGATTACATTCGAGCATGGTATACGTAAGGGCAAGATTTTATTTCTCTTGTTGCTGTTACAAACATATACACAATGGAGCAACAATGAAGTAATGAAGCCGTTCACGGATAATCTCGTCTCACGCCCCGGGAAGAAACCCCGATGGCACAGCCGGAAACCAATGTCCAATTAGGCGTTTCCCGGAAGTTTTGACGGTTGGGAGCATCCCAACTTCCTGTTTGTCGTCTTAACCTCGCCCGTCCCCATTTCATGGACGAGTGACATGAGCGTTGCCCTCCGAGCAGGGGGGCTCACCACACTATTCTCGCGGCTGCTGAACTACACGCGACTTGATCAACGACCCCTGATCTGCCGAGTGGCAATGTTTGGACGGGAAGCTCGCGGTGGCGGACGGGATAATTCGCTTTTTGATTACTTAATATCGAACAGACTAATATGGTCACATTATCTGGGGTAACAGACACGAAATGGCACACACACGCACGTCTATACATGCTTGTACTCACGCACATGCTTGCGTGCACACAAATAGATTAAGATGTACACAATCGTTATCTGATACATACACAAGTATGCTTTATGAAATGGACGTACAAATGAATTATAAATTGAAAGCGATCATTTGTGCCTTTGCATTACCGGCGACTGTTTAGCTTATTGGTAAGAGCATCGCTAGGTTGAAGTGGCTACCCTATTGGTGGCAGGTTCGATTCCTGCAGCGGCCTCATTTTCTTTAGTTGTTTATTCTATTTACATTGTTTAGTGATACATAAACTATGTGACGACGGGAGATCATCTCAAATAAGTTTTTATGTAATAAAACACAATTTATAATTCATTTACAAGTATATAGAACTCACTCAATACCCTATTTGCTGGCTGAGTCAGTTGCATGTTCTCTACTGGTATCAGTGGTTGGTGTTCGGGCCATAGTAAAAGCCAGGGTTTCTAATGCCGATTTTCAATACAGGCAGGTCAACTTCATTAGATTGATTGACGGAACTCAATTTTACTGCCAGACATATCCTTATTCATCCCTGTCTGAGCTCAAAGAATTATCTTAATAAAAACTCACGTATTTTAACGCAATTTTACAAGACGCACAAAAGGACATGAATGTGGTGGTGTGGGGCAGAGCAACGTTTACCGGCACAGAATCGAGTTCGATTTACGTTCACTTTGCACTAATGCCTTTGGGAAAGGTATGAATCCTTTTCCCCAACCAGCTTCGGTAAATTGCAGGATGTTTGGAGCAGTCCAATTTAGAGACGGTTGTTTTGACAGAAAAATTTTTTTACCATCTTTCTGGCAACTCATGTAACCAAAAAAAAAAAAAAAGTCCACCAGATGCATGGTCTCATTGTACCACTGTTCAACAACCCCTCGCACAAGTTGTACTGCAGACTCAGCGCACACATCATCAGACGGTCAACAACGATAACATAAATGCAGAACACAAATACATAGAAAAATGCATTTTTATTTGAATACTTATATGTTCCTGTAAACACAGGAAACAACATACACACATTCAATGATTCTTCTGATCGGACCAACATCCTCATCTTCGTCGCTTTTATCACAACGTTCATCCCATTGGAAGAATCATCTAAAGGTTACAAGAGCTTGCCTAAGAGAGTCAGACAGAAACTAGCGAGCTGATATAGATATACGAACGAAGACATCGAATGGCGTTTAGGGTTTAGATGCGTGATGTGATGTGAAAGTTCTCTTCGAAGCCCGAAGGCAAGAGCATACAGGAGGGTAAAAATACAAAACAAAAAAAAGACATGTAAACATGTGCACGCGCATGCGCACGTGCTCCTTGTCATGTAGATGCAGACAGTCATTGACGCGAAAATACAAATACAACGATATGTTTTGAGAAATAAAAAATACCGAAAATGAAGTTTTCTTTTGCAAATGAACGAATGTAACTTCATTTGGTCCAGAGATATAAAAAGATATTGGAAATATTTTTTGTCGTAAAAATATAAGGTCAAGAGAGATAGAATTGGGTCAGTCGTCTCACAGAGCTAATTTTCGGTCGTTCACTAAGATAACGGACCGTTTGCCCCGATTGGCTGAATCGTTTGAATCTTGGCGCGAAAAACAGTTAAGAGGAGCGATTTTTTTATTTCAGTCGCCGGATAGGATACCAAAGAATTTTTTGCAGCGGACAGAAATTATTTATTTCCATTGAACAGACCAAAAACATTTAACATATTGCACATTTTTATTTTTAATATTTTAACCGAAAAGTTCCATTCTTGTAGGAGTCATAGATTTAAGCTGGTTTCTTGAATAAAACTTTAAGTTCGAGAGGTTGCGCACTCTTCAGTTGCTGATCAACACAGTATTCACGTTTTGATCCTCTAAAAAAACTTCCTATCCACTGACTTTGCCGCTACTCCTGCACTTCTTTGTCCTGCTTTTTCATTTTCTGCAAAACAGTATAGTTTTGGCGGTAAGGGGATAATTTAATCATCACACAACGAAATTTTGCAATTTTTACATTTGTTGTAGGAAGCTTAGGCACTCAGTCTGTATATTGTGCATTGAAAATCATGGATTGTCACCGATCTGGAAATAATTTAAGCGTCACTGACAGAATAGGACTATTATACATATGATAGATAAAAGCGTTCGTTACTACCAGTTTCGTAAAGCAAAGGTCATAAGTTCGGATCTTTTTGTGCCATAATGACGTATTTTAGCTTGCTCAAGTAGATTTGTACTTACCACTGATCCATGTTCGAGCTCAGACAAAAAGCGATGATTTCGAATGCTGATTTTCAAGTATAAACAGGACCTTGTCACTTGGAAGATTGAGTCAACTCAATCTTCCTATTCTGAGGGGTAGGCATATGATGTTGGTGGCAAAAGATGTTACTGGTCATGTGAAGGGCTAGAGGTATGTAAGCTTGGACGTCCTACGCTATCACTGTTCATAGTGACCCATTTATTCACAGGTTCTACAAAATTCCAACATTCACCCCCTCCATCCTCGGTGGGAAAGTTTAATCAGGGGAGGGTAAATGCCCGGTTTGTGCCCATCTTTCCCAGCCAATATTTTCTCGCTATCTGATTCTTAGCCTTATAAAGTTTAGCTAAGTAATTATGATATGTACAAAACAGTTTTGTACACATCGAAATCAAACGAGAAAATGATGCCTACTTTGAAAATCAGCATTTGTGATCCTTGCTTTTCATTTTGGGCTCTAATATCAGTTACATCTGGAACCCACCAAATAGTGCGAGCTTAGTGAATTCCCAACACTATTTATATCTATCTATTGATAAGTATCAATATATCTTGATATCATCTTATCATCCTCGATGTAACAATGAGTAGAAATCACTTTTATGTATTCAGGTGAAGTGCTCTTACTTCACCCGCTTCTACTTTGGACGATCCTCCATTTTTTTTGTTGTTCCTGGAGTAGACGAAGTTCCCAGATCGTCCATTTTTCTCAGAAAGCATCTTTGCAATATAGAACCTATACATAGGAATATAAACATTTTTCTCTTGTGTTTGTTGATCTGGTTCTTGTCTTCCACGAGCATTAATTTTAAGAATTAATATTTCCTTAAAATGAAAATGAAATAATCGTATTTCATGGTATTACGATAGCATACATATCTAAAGCCAACTTTTTAAAAGCAAAAAAGGTTTCATCTAATTTTCCCTGAAGTTTTATTTGAACATTGCTTTCTTACCAATTTCTTGTCGTTTCGCCTTCAACTCATATGTGTGTATAATTTGCTGTGACCGGAAAAACACATAGTTGATATTCATTGATATTGTTTCTTTTGATCGTATCAATGGCGACTTGTTCCGGTCGGTATTGTTGAGCGCCCTCCATTGGTTGTCGAAATACACAAAAGATTCGTTTCAGGTAAAGATGTAAAGCGCCGGTTTCGTGTTTTTATTTAATTTCATGCTGCGTGAGATATAATTTGCGTAATTATTAGCTCTTTTTATTTTCCCCGTGAATTATTTAATGTGAGCATATCAGGGATTACGGAGAGGATAAATTGCTTCGAAAGAAATGAAGCGGTAAAATATTAATATAAACCAGACACACAATATATATATATATATATATATATATATATATATATATATATATATATATATATATATATATATATATATATATATATATATATATGTATATATATATATATATATACATATATATACAGCAAACATATGTATTAATGTACTTAGAAGAGCTTAGTTAAAAAAAGTGATCAATGCCATCAATAGACCATTTGATTTTCAATTGGTTCATATGAAAATCTGAAAATCTTTTTAAGTTAAACAGAATAAACAATCTGTAATGAACCATTGAAAAAATCATTACTATATATATATGTATATATATATGTATATATATATATATATATATATATATATATGTGTGTGTGTGTGTGTGTGTGTCTGATTTATGTATTTGTTACAGTAAGATTGTAGAGCTTATGATTTCGTAAAATCACAGAAATTTCATGAAACCCCTTGTTTAAAATCAGTGTAGTAATGGTTAACAAGCTTGTGACGCTGGCCATTACTACTGTCATAAGTTCAATTCTTGCTGTGTGCTCCAATATGGTGACCTTGTGCGTAACTGAGCCAAACTTAGCAAATATCAAGTATATACTGCTTACAACTTACTTTAACACATGACCGCAGCATCGGAACACACTGTAAGGATCGTACTCATTACAGTAGTTATGATCAGCTTCACAAATTCGTTAACCATTTCTAGACTGATTGTGAAACTATGGATTTCATAAATGATTTCCCCTCAAATTGTCTTAGGAATCATTAGTTTTGCAATTGCGTTCCGAGAAAATGGTCAATCTGGAAGCTTAGTCCAATCTGGGAACAATAAAAGATGAGGCTCATCCGATTTTGTCTCTATCCAACCAATATATAGCACATGCTGTACGACCAGGTATTGGTCCGCAGCTCATTGGTAGGGGACCACAGGTTTTAGAATAAGTGGGGTCTATCTCCCCTCTACTCCTACGAGAGCAAATCTGACACGTGGTATTTTTTATAGGGAAGCCGCATACTTTCGCCCGATTATAAAAACAATGGCATGGAAAGACCCGAATTCATTGATTTTTGTACCCTCGTAAATGTTCTTGAAAGAATAATAATTAAATTCACAAAGTCAGAAAATATTGTTTTGTTCAAGGACGATTTTTATTTTTTTTGTTAGGATAGTATCAGGTGACCAAAATTGTTCGTGCATTTCTTTTTTTTTCCGTTTCTTTTCAGTTCGTAGGGTAACTATTTCCGCTACTTCGTATCTTTTTTTTGGTAAGTGTTGAACCTCATATGCAATCTGACACGTTTGAAGGAGATAAGGTTCAACATAAATCGTCATTTTGTCATCATCAATGCTCACCGGCTGTCTTTTGGGAGGTGAGTTTTCGACTGACTCACTTGGATTGAAAACCTGAACCACTTTTGTGCATTCCAGTAACGTTGCAAAGATTTTCAGACTGCATCAACTGGTTTTGTTCCTACTTCAAATTCATGCAGTGGGTAAAGTCTAACAATTAACTTTTACGCCGCAGTGGAGATTTCACTCATTAATACGGATTGTATTCTTCTGAAAGTTATCTGGTAGTAAATAATGTGCATATCTTTAATGTAGTCAAAAATTTTTACTGATGGATGCTATTCGAAGGGTTTATCTTTTTTAAAAATCTTTTCAAAGCTGATAAGAAGAGAATCTCGAAAATCACATAGAGTTTCAAGTTTTGAAAATTAATTAAGTTCAACAAATTTCGTTTTGTCTATAGAAAAAGTCTTGGTTAATAGAATGAGAAAATGCTTACTTCCTTGAGAAGCGACCCCCACTAAATAGTCTCAGATTTTTTAAATTTCAAGAGAACAGGTCTGGTTTGTCATCCGATGGAAAAAGTCATGTAAACAGAGTCTTTTGGCAGCATGGCTTTTATGAAATGATCAATTAAAAATTGGAAAAAAAGAATGATCAATGAATAAATTACTTTGCACAACTTTTGCTGACTAGTAAGCGCTAAAAATTCTGAATTTAGAAAAGAAAAACCAGCTTGAACGCTGCTGAACATCAACTATCGGCGCCAATTTAGCATAAAATTATTTTGTAAATTGAAAAAATGAAACAAAAAATGTTTCTCTTGACATGATAAGGAGTAAATGTCTATTTTATCACCCTTCTTGCTCTGTTGTTTTGCCATGTACGCACGATAAATAGACAGATAGCCAGGTAGAATCACTTAAAAACTGAAGAAGTCCATGTTGATAGTATTGGATGACGGTTTTGACTACCATGGTTATACATATCCTCTTGAATTACATTTACTTTCTCAAAACCACCCGGCCCCCTCAACCGATCGTGTATCCCTTGGAATACAGATAAGAATGATTTAGAAAAAAAAAACAATTGATAAAATGACAAAAAATCACGATGATGAACAAATAGAGAAAATAAACGATAGCTTATTATAAGGGATCCATATATCTATACAATACATGTATTAAGAAATGGATATATATATATATATATATATATATATATATATATATATATATATATATATATGACCAGACAGAATGACCTCAAACTACGTTATATCATATCGAACTTCTTATTTGAAATGATCAAGAACTGTTCGATTCCTGCAGCGACCCACTTTTGATTGTTTATTCTATCTACGTTGTCTAGACCAAATGATTCATGAACGGTTTAATGACGGTAGATAATTTCAAATAAGAGTTTCTATATAATATAACGCAGTTTGAGGCCATCTCTATACATATTGCATTATATTCATGGCTTTGTCTGTCTGTACGTCTATCGATCTATCTATCCATCTAATGTTTAGATTTAGGCATATCCGTGCATACTCAAATATCCCTACATTTCCGACACACATACACCTTGACATTTTTTAAAACATCATTCTTAGTATAAAAAGATAAGCAGATTAGAATAATTGTCTGAAAAGCATATGGAAAAACCAGCTCTCTTTTCGATTCACGTACTCATATAGATATTTACATGTGTATTACATGTGTGCATTCGTAAATGTATTCGTAAGCGTGGGTTTTATACGATCAGATATAGAAATAATGAACAAATTGCAAAGATGACAAAACAAATTACAAACCAAATAGGAAAAAAAACACAAACTAGTTTCCGTTAATTATTTATTCATAAATCAAATGGAAAGAGCAGACGATATGATTGAGCAATGGCCGTTATGTGTAAATACTCATATGAGCACACGTTGAGAAAGGACAGTCATTATTTGTAGCTTGCATTGTCGTCTGTTGTCCTCTTACACAATAGCGTGCCGAGGCTTTGACGTAATTTGTACGAATGAAGTCCATATAAGAAGTGGACTCCCTTGCACTTTTATTTATTGTATTAAATCCTGTTTTTTGTATGCGATATGCACCACGCTGATATTTGGCAGTAATTATTACAATGATGATGACAATGAAAGAACGGATTAAAACAATGACACCATTAATACTACGACTACACCTCATATTGATCACCAAAAGAGCAAGCACTACAATAAAGACGATCATAATGATCATAATAACGAATTAGTAATAAAGAATATTGATAAGAAGCTCAATTATAGGGTCAGTAATGATAATGAGCATAAGCATTGAAATAGCAAAAGCAGCAGCTGCAAGAGAACAGCAATAACAAAAATTGCAACAATAATAATAATAATATATTACAATATGGAAATAAATAAAAGGAAATGCGGCAGGTGAATAAGATCCAAATTATTCTTTTCGGGGTGACAGAACAGTTGGGAAAAAGAGACATTAGTTTTATAAAATTAAAAAAAATATACTTTCAAAACGCGCGGTGTTGCTCACTGAAATGATAGAAGTTTGTTCGACAAAGATAGCGTTGACTTAAACCTTCCTTTGTAGATCTCGCCATTTCTTTTTTTTTCTATATAAACAATGATTCAGATTACAATACGTTTTCTTCACTAAAATTCTCTTTCTACGAGCCTCCAGCCCAGACACATACATTAGGTTATTACTCATAAAATGTCATTTTTTTTGTATCGTAGAGAATGATGCTAAAAGTGAAAGATTTACGAATGTAATTGGATCTTTTTGTAGATTTAAAGTAAACAAAGATGTGATCCGTTATCATTGAAGGTTTTTGAGTCATTAATGGTAGTGAAGTCTCTCTAAGAAGCTACATCAATTTTCAAATACGAATTCAATTTTGGACATCATGCAATTCAAGCAGCTGATAACTTCAACAAAGCGTTGAGAGTGAACTGTTCAGATTTGTCCAAGAGTTTTACGTCTGGAAATATTGACACCGAATCTTAACCTTGGGGGAGGCTCGAATCTGTTTTTAACGATGAAAAATTATCGCGAGCAGGGGCCAACAGCCCACGTACAACGGTTTGATCCTTTTCTGAAAAGTTCAAGACTTCAACAATGATCGTTCGCACCATCTCAAGGTAAAAGGAAAGGTTAGAATTAGGAAAATGGGTCCCATACGAACTGAATAAAATGACCTATGACCCACATCTCTCATATGACTGGGTCTAGATTTAGAGAATTGAGATATGAAATCTTAAATCAACTTCCATATTCACCTCTCCAACAGATTGTCAACTTTTCAAGCATTTTGAAATTCCTATTTGTGACAAAAGATAAAATAACATGGAAGCCATTATTCGTGTTTCTGCTGAATTTGTGACCACTAAACCAAAATGATTTTATGAAGATGGCATATTATCATCAGAGGATCGTTGGAAAAAGATTATAGCTTCAAAAGGGGTCATAATTTAATTAAATATTCACAGTTTTTGTTTATATTATCATACTCCATATTACAATTCAAAAACGACATTTCATGTGTGACATCTTATATATATATATATATATATATATATATATATATATATATATATATATATATATACATACATACATACATATATATATATATATATATGTATATATATATATATATATATATATATATATATATATATATATATATGAAAGTAGGAAGTTGTCACTTCATTAAATTCATTGTCGCGATTTTCCACGAATATATTTATTAAAAGCATAAAATGCAGAGTAGAATATTTTTACAGTTACCAAGCAATGTTACTATTACTACCAGAACAGCCACTATTACAACTATTCTATGATTAGGTGCATGTCGATGATATTTTAATGACTGTTTAAAGACTAAAGAAGTTTCTTATAAATGCCACAACTCTGAAAACCATTCGTCAACGTTTTTGTATTGTTTATAGACCAATCTGAAATTTCACTAAAAATATCATATCGTTGCAGACAGAAATTATACCCAAAATAACTTATTCACAAGAAAGTTATTTAGCAATTTCATTAAAACGAGAAGCATTTAATGAACAAGTGAAGCGTGTCTTTCTCCTTTGAGTGATTGCCACCCACATAGGGTCGTCCAACGGAATAAATTACGAGACATGTTTTCATTGTGGGTCTCCTTAGTTAATTAAATGGTGATTCGAAACGATTCCTATATGTGATGAAGGCAGCGGAAGCAATGATTGTCCTGAATCACCTGGCGGAATATTTTGCAAGAAGTTTCTTTGTCTTGAATCTTCTTACTCGGGTAAGTGAACTAGATAGTGGATCAAGACGATTCCTAGGTGTTAATAAGGATGAAAGAGCAATCACCGTCTTTGCGCTATTGACAAAATATGTCACGGGTAATATCTCCTTGGTCTTCTTACTTTTTTGTTGAGGTAGATAGTGATTAAAGACACCTTGTAGGTGAAAGCTATGATTCTCCTGGACTGGTTGACGAAACTTTTGACCGAAATAAGATCACAATAAAATATCCCTATCCCAAGTAGTTGAAAGGAGAAAAAGACAGACGAACTGTTTCATGTCGTATTATAATCTGAAGTTGTGATGCAACAGACTTGGTGTTACAAGATAGGGAGTTGTAGCATTGATAATATTTAATATAGTAAAGGAATACAAACTGATTCGAATCATACGATCATATAAAATCATAACCGACAAATAAAGATTTTAAATAAGAAATTTTCATTTAAAATGAAGATAAAATTTCAAACGGTGTACATTGTTGGATTTAAATTACTTGGCTAAATAACCGCCCTAACAGGCGTAAATTGCTGTCCAAAATAGGAATATATGAAATAGAAAGATAGATATACAGAAGTCTCTGTTTGAATTAATTTGTTTCTCTAATATCATTCTTTGCTTTAGAGCCGTAAAAAGGAAAAAAGAAAAAGCACCCCCTCATTTTAGGCCCTTAAAAGAGAGAAAAAGTCACCAGTTGCTTCTAAAAAAAAGTTCCTGTCTTGCTTTTAACCTTTGAAAGTAAAAGAAATGTTCCTTCTTTATTATCACACAAGAAAGTGAAAATGTTACACCCTCAATTTTGACCCCTAAAATTTTCCCCTTCGATTTTGAATCTTAAAATTAAATAAAACTTTCCGCACGATTTTAACCTCTAGCAGGCTGTAATATACGACCATACAGACTGTCATTTGGTGAATTATAATAAGATAAAGATCTTATATCATTCACTTGATAACCCGTTCAACAGTAGCTTAGAGAATGGCCTAGCCGAATCATTGAGCCCGGTAAAATCACTGGCGAGTTTGAATCATTTTACTAATCTTAAACCTCGATTTAGAGGTCTATACTTGGTTAAATCCAGTCCGGCTCAAGAACACGAATCTGGGACAACTGGTGAGGATAAAACTCTCTACTAAAGTATTTAATTGTCAAGTGGGTTTTCATATCATTATAGAATAAGAGAATAGTCAGGTTTTCTTTTATTTACAGCGCCTGTAATTTTTCAAAATATTCTCGCACTAGTTACTAATTTACTAATCAAGTCTTTGTAATCAGGTGTCATTGCCAACTGGAAAACCATTATAATCCTTTTTCCGCCTTTTATCCCGATTTGATTCTAACTAAAGGTAACCTACTCTAGTGATTTTCAATAAGCTTAGCTTAGACTGGCTGGTGCAGCGCCACAAATGAGACGAACCCAATGAGGATCGCACACTTTGCAGGAGTAATGTTTTCAAAGACTGGCTAACTAGCCAGTCCACCTTGGCACCTCAATTGTGATGCCAATGAATTAAGGTAATCCTTATTCAGATACAGCAAATGATTTTATAGGATTTGAGATAACAGAGTCGAAAAAGTTTATGCGAAAACTGATAGCTTTTTTTTCTCACGATCTAATCTTGTTACCGTGAGTCTAACATCGAGGACGATAGGAGATGACCTGACAACAATTGAAGAAATCTGTGTGTGTGTGTGTGAGCGTTTTTGCGTCGCGGTTACTCGACAACTGGACATTTTACGAAGTCAACTTTCGTCGCATATATTAGTCAGTACACAAGGCAGTGTAGTTTTTGTTTGAAGTTTTTCTAGGATCAGCGATTCTTGAGAAATCTAATAAAAATGAATAAGGAATTGCAGATTATAGACCTTTTACCAAAAATTATAGATCTAAATTTAGATGTAAAATATCTAAATTGGCAAAAGATCTATATTAGGACATAAAGTATCTAAATTGGCAACATTGAAGCGAAGTAACAGACTTACTCTGAAGTCGTAATTTCAATCGATGGACGGAAAAAGATTTTACATGATTATTATGGCAGACTGATCCAAACTTGCACCTTTGGAACAGGCATTGTCCTGGTATTATAAATCTTTTTCTTCTATCTTTAAACTTGCATCGCAATGACCTTTGATTTTACTCAAATGTCATTCGAAAAATTCTTCTGCCTTTCAATGTTATTTTTCCCTTTCTTCTAATACAGGATATTGTGGATTAGATCTTCGTTTTTTTTTCACTCAGCTCAACCAAATATTATCTTGTAAAATCTTTAATCCGGCAAACCATAGACCCAGTGATACCGGAATAATGAGGGTAGACCTGTACTAACTTGGCAGAACGTTACTTATTATGCGGTAAGTAATTACCAAGAAAAAGAAAATGATAGAACAGGTTGTAAACAGGTTTTGCAACAGACATGGAGAGTGGGTGGTGAAAGTACGCAGATGACAGAAGTCTGAAAAATACGGCTGAAGGCCAGGATCCCATTACAGACTTCCTATTATTATGGTTTGCATGGTTTTCTTGTGTGGCAGCGTCACCTTGCGCTGTTGGCAGCGTCAGCGGATATTAATTACAAAGTATATTGTTCATTTCAATGAATGAAAAAAAAATGAACGCAGAGCCGCAGAAGAATTGATATGAAATGGTTTTAACGGTCGACTGGGGCGGCTTCAGCTGTCCAACTTATAGATATGCACATAAAAAGAGCTCAGTAAAAAACAAGCAACTAACCTTTGTACACATGCACGTTTGCATATCTAATAACATTTGAAGAAATCTCTGTGTGCATGCACTTCGATTACGCGACGACTGGCCATTGTACGAATTCGACATTCGCCACATGTATTACTCAGCGCACAAGGCAGTGCCGAATTTGAAGTTTTTGGGATCGGCGGTTCCAATGAGAAAAAAATACAGATGATAGATCTTTTATCTGAAATTATAGATCTCTAATATAAGCATTCAATATCTAAATTGACAATAGATCTAAATTCTGATATAAAAATATCTAGATTGGCAATAGATCTAAATTTAGATATTAAATACCGAAGTTGGTAACATTGGAGACAAGTAACCGAAATACTTCGAAGCCGAAGTTTTGTACGACGGACAGAGATTAATTTTACATGATTATCATTATGGCAGGTTGCTCAATACAGCATTCAGTCTGGCCTCTTCCAAACTTGTGTCTTTGGATCGCACACTGCCCAAGTATAGACAAATACATCAACCATATTATAGTAAAAAACCCATAGAAAAGAAACGGTAAAATGTGAACTGCTACTTAAAAAAAAAAAGTTAATATCCATAATTTACTGAATAGATATTTTATTTTTGATTTCATTTCAACGTATCATTATTATTAATTCATTTGAATATCCCTGTCCCTAATTACGGGGTTATTATTATATGGATTGGTACTTAAGAACCTAAAGCAATCCTATTCGGTAATTTATTTTCAATAATTCAAGTATCCTAATTCTAAGTTTTTTGAAAAAAGTCTCAAGTCATCTTAATCTGTTTCAATGTGTGATAATATGCATGAAATCTCAAGAGTTTCTATAACATAATTTTTATTACGTCATAATAGGAAGGGAAATCAACCAATAAGATCATCCCGTTTGAGGGCAAACAAACAAATAAAAAAAAATAGAAAAATCTGCATATACGCTCATTATATAGTTAGATTAAATTTTTATTTTTTTCTGTAATCTTTATTATGAAGTCAATGCAAAAGTTCCTAGCACCATCTTTGGCACAATCTTCAGAAAATAGGTTTCAGATGAACCTCGGGGAATGAACATCGTTCAGCATTTAAACACATAATCGATACAGAAGAAATAATTTTGGGCCAAGATGGTCGATGGCAAAAAAAATCTTCATTCTTATGGATATGTTAGCTTTGATTAACGAAAATGATAAATCAATTAAAGAAATACCATTTGTAAGATCAACTTTGGCTTTCCGGGTTTTCTCTTCAATCTAATACTGTCGGATGAATCATAATCTATATCCATGGACTGGTCAGAGAGAGAGAGAGAGAGAGAGAGAGAGAGAGAGAGAGAGAGAGAGAAATTGTACTGTAAAAAGTTGAAACTGTACTGGAGTATGCTGTATACATGGAATTGTTCATTCATATAGAATTATTCCAAAAATGGTTCAACGCAAAACAAGTTCATCTTCAGCGGAAAAGTCCGAGACCTTCAACGTCGGTAGAATAGTGTATATTGAACACGAGTAAAAATGAGATATTTTGTTTTACATCCACCTTGCTGCCGTGTCCATTTTAAGCAAACGGTGATCATTTTCTTCATCCATTTACGTGGTTGCCAGTTCGATTTGCTATACAGTTAATTCCGGTGCCGAGCGAAATAGGCTTTCAAATGAATTGTCTCCACAATTATCACATGCTGATACAACTGTCCAATGTAAAGATATATATATATATATATATATATATATATATATATATATATATATATACAGTCGGCAAAATGCCTCAGACCATAGAGTAGAGAGAAGAGTAGTTTAAGTGCGCTTTTTCGTCGTACTGCTTGCCGAAGGCGATATTCACTCAGTCAATAGAGCAGAGTGGCGTTGATATATATATATATATATATATATATATATATATGCTTGTATTTTGATTATTTGAAGGTGAAGAGAAATCTAAAAGAAAAAACAGGTGTTACATTTCGAAAAGTTTTGATTATCACGTGGGCATGTTTTGATGCATTTTGACGGTTGACAACTAACCTTTTCAAAGAACTGGCAGCGGTTGCAGAGAAGACTGTATGGTGTTTACATATTTGAAATTTAGGGAATGGAATGAAGAGATGTATGTTTGGGGTTGTTCAACGTAGCGTTGCCCTTACTACTGAACTATACAGCTGCTGGTAATGCAATGGCCAAAATAACTGTTTTCACTCCAAAATCTCATCTCGTTTATTCTTAGTCTATTCGTTTCTTTCGACGCAACAGTTATGCATTACGAAATAGATAGATATGATCTGACAGAATTATTATAAATTACGTTGAATTACATAGAATTTCTTATTTGGGATCGCTAAACGGTTAATGTATCACTTAGCCTTGATAACGTAAATAGAATTAACAATTAAAGAAAAGGAATATATATATATATATATATATATATATATATATATATATATATATATATGTATATATATATATATATATATATATATATATATATATATATATATTGAACAGGGTGATTTCCTGGTTATCTGTGCGAATCTATGGATTCTTCTACATTAGGATATCATGTTTGCTGATAAGATCTACACGTCATCTTAAATAATGGACTGTTCTCTCAAACGAGTTTCATAGTTTCTTTCCTAGAAAATTTAAGCTGGTAGAATTCGAATTCTGATAATCCACACTTCACGAAATTTTACTTCACGTCACAGTTTTACTTTGTCGAAAAAAAAAAAGGCGAAAATAGCGTCCAGTTTTTGTTTTACAGCGAACCATTATAGAGGCAGCGCACATTCTATTCCTCTCTCTTCTACACCTTGTCTTCTGTACCTCCTACCACCATGAACTTGATGATCCAGTCTAACAAACTATCCTAACCATTTTTTTGTATGGGACGCTTAAAATTTATTTCGTGTATAAATTAGTCGTAATTGCTTCTCCACTTTCGATCATTTCGGCTTACGAAAGGAACCTATAGGTTTGCTCTATTCTCAGGGGGAAACCTGTACATCTGATTTTTCACGGGGGACTCTACTACTACTACTACTACTACTACTACTACTACTACTACTCGCACACACACACACACACATATATATATATAACTATTAGTGATAATAAAAAGTACGAAAATATGATTCAATACATGCATTTCATGAAAGGCAGTCTCCAAGAATTGAATTACCATGAGAAATTTCCATATTTTGAATTCAAATTTAATCAAAATGAATTGATCTAAGGTGCTCACGTGTCTTGCATTTGCTTGCTCTATATTTCAACTCGAATTGCCACGCTTAATTTACAAAAGTTAAAAATAAAATTTAAACGTAATCTTGGTTTTTGCTCATGGATATAATAAACAATTGTGTCACGAGAATGACAAAACAATACTCGATAAAAAAAATTTGTAACGTTCATTATTCAGTTTAAAAACAGCGTTGACCAGCAAGGTTGTGATACCACCAATAAAAATTAAATAAAGAAATACGTTTGTCGACCCCCTCTCCCTAAATATATATATACTCCTTGAAACACGTTCAAGTAAATAGAGTTATCTACCGTCTTTGTTTTTTGTTAATTCCAATTATATTTTTAAGACGAAACGAAAATGACTCGAATTTTCTTACTTTTTTTTTTAGTTCAACGACCGAAACAAAATATTTCACCATTAACCCAATAATAAAAGGTCTAATTTGATAATTGAAAAAAGCAATTGAATAAAACGAAATTGTTTACTACAAAAAAAACTAACTTCCAAATACCAATCTTGATATTTTACAAGATAATTATTATATAAAATAAATATTTCATTTTCAAGTTGATATTTATTGTTTCCATATAATCTATACATACAACAAATGATAATGATGATAATGATAATGATGATAATAACACTACTACTACTACTACTACTACTACTACTACTACTACTACTACTACTACATTTTCACACCAGTTGCCTGGTGGTCACAGCCGGAGACTGAGTGACAGCAAGTCTCCTCGGGTCTCCAATCCTTCTCTTGACACTCTCACAGCCCTCAGCAGTGCTATGGTTGACAGTTTGACACCAATGACCGGGTGGTTATCGCCGGAGGCTAAGTGACAGTAAGTCTCCTCAGGTTTCCAGCCCTCCTCTCATATCTCCCCCCACCAATCATAACAGCGCTATGGTCTGTACCTCCACCATCATTCATTTATTTTTAAAATTCTTTTTCCTCTCTTCTTCCTGTTAGGCCATTGCAAACAGTTGGGGTCGTAGATCTCATATTTTAAGTACTCTCCATTAGTATTCGTAAAGTCCCCAGTAATACCGAGGTCTGTATAGTCTCAAACCTCCCTCTTATCCCAAGTTTTCCCAATCTCACTTTCAGAGTCTTTGATACGATTCTGCATGCAACAACTATTATTGGTACTACCCTGACTTTCATGTTCCACATCTTCTTCAACTCCCTCACCAGCCTTATGCATTGTCATAAGCTTTCTTGTTCACCGGTGCATTGACTGGAGTTCTTCCTTTGTCCATCCAAGGAATGGTCCTGAGTATCTTACTACTGATACGACCCATGTGTTCATAATTGTAATCATATTCCTGCTATTTAATTTGGTCTCTGACATTTCCCTTATCCTTCTGAAGTATTCTCTTCTTATTTTCTCCTTCATTTCTTCTCGTTTTATCGCGTTACATTCGAGAACTCACAAGCATTTGTATCAGTCTAGTGTGGTCCATGCTCTGATCTTTTTTCTGTCCCAGAGTTCGATTCCTTCTGCTGCTGCGAGCCTTCCTTTATGCATTACCATCGGTGCGTATTTTTCTATTCCTAACTCCATCCCGATGTCATCGCTGTATTCCTTCATTTAGATGAACAACGTTTCGAGCTCTTATCATAATTAAATATTATACCCTTGTTAATTTTTAAGTAAACAATTATAAAGAAATATTGATCTATATATATCAATAATGTTTATACACCTAACTAAATTCACATATGAGCTTTTCATGGATAAAAATTCATAGCACTATTATTTCTTTTAATTTTACATTATAAACATAGTTTTCAAATGGATTTCTGTTTGAACTTTTCAATACGTCTGCTTTCAGGAATCATTTCATTTCTTTGGTTCAACACCACCCCATATATATATATATATATATATATATATATATATATATATATATATATATATATATATATATAATGCTCTTCCAACATGGAATGGAGCACCTCA
The DNA here is from genome assembly GCA_963457665.1 of Thysanoteuthis rhombus. Lineage (NCBI taxonomy): Eukaryota > Metazoa > Mollusca > Cephalopoda > Oegopsida > Thysanoteuthidae > Thysanoteuthis > Thysanoteuthis major. The sequence continues at coordinate 58,918,312 of OY735198.1, read as the reverse complement.
CTGATCGTCCAATTCCGTGGAGTAGAGAAAGGATACCAGCCTTCGGGTCTGATGGTACTGGATGGGATAATGGATAGTCTATAGCCACACTGAAGAGTTGTAATACAACGAAACAGCTGTCTGTGGATGACACAATATATATATATATATATATATATATATATATATATATATATATATATATACCCAGCCCATGTTTCTGATGTTAATATAATACCATCAGCAAATCTCAAACGGTTCAATATCCTCCGCGTACGTATTCTCCCAGTTTTCAAGCCAGTTTTCCAGGTTCGTGGTCGGTGAAATTGTATCCCCTTTTCTCACTCCTTTTCCATTCTTTTATCCTGTTTATATCTTCATGAAGACCTGAAAAGTAACAAGGCCAGTCGTAAACAAGCTCAAAATCACCGAGAGTGCAGTGAAAGAGAAGTGCCAAGAGTAACCATTAGAGATAGAAAACATCAACACGGATTCGAGAGAGGACCAGAGGCAGGGTGGGGGATATCATAAAAGTAATTAAGCGACAAAAACTCGGGTGGGCTGAACACTTACCAAGAAGGAAGGACAAAAGGTTAACCGATAATCTCCAAAGGACAACAAACGCAGTTGGAAGAGACTCGAGATGGAAGGATGGCATAGAAAGGCTCTACCGTAAGAACAACAACCAGAATAATCCTCACCTAATTAAGGAGAATAATCTCTTAACTGTTTGTCTACCATAACAACAGCAACCAGAACAATCCTCACCGAATTAATCAGAATAATCTCTTCACTGTTTGTCTATCCGGCAATGTTTAACCAAACCGATGTATAAAATGAGCATTTCTAAACGGTTATTCGAAATAGCGGCCAAGAGATCGCTAGACGGCTCTCTTATCAACTGAACCAAACTGAACTGTCAAGTCTTCGATGTCTATCTATCTATCTATATATATCTCTCTCTCTCTCCCTTTCTCTCTCTTTCTCTCTCTCTCTCTCTCTCTCTCTCTCTCTCTATATATATATATATATATATATATATAAGCAATACAAAAGTTGCAGTAATCATCATCAGCGGGAATAGGAGTAGGATGGAGTTTGAACCTGCAGCAGCCAGGCTCGTCGGTTAATTTTGCCCTTTCCTCTTGTAGCAAATTTCCGTAAGGAAATTACTGGTGCCGAGTAATCAATTCACCAAAGGGTCCACAACAGAATGACCAACACATATTGCGTATAATCACGTGATGTGGAACTATTTCATCATATTGTTATGCCTGTGTATTTGAGCGTGCACGCGTGCGTTTAGGTTATCATTTCAGGTGCAAACAGGAAACCTTACCTTGTTAAACAAATACAGTTCACAAAACACTTACCATGCAATGAGTAAATAAACAAGTCTGGTTGCCCGCTCAATAGAAACCGTCACATTGCACATGTCTCTTGGCTCCACGTGGTGCTGTGGTGATCAATTGAAAATTGGAAAATAAAAAAAGAATGATCAATGAATAAGTTACAAACATTAATGGGCCAATTTAGCACAAAGCTACATTATAAATTGGCACTCTTACTAAAATACCATATTTGGGGGGGCGGGTGAAAGAAGTTAAAAGACAAGCCATGTTTCTTGAAAATAATAAGGAGTATATGTTAAAAATTGTCAGCCTTCTGCCTCCATTGGTGAAACCTGTGCGCATGAATCATATACATAGATGACCGTATAGACAGCAAAATCCACCAAAAAACTGAAGAAACCTGTGTTGACAGTTTTTGTTGATGGTTTCTAATGAATATAAAAAAAAATAAATAAAGTAAATGAATGGCCAATCTGCTTCTGGCACAAGCATTTTTCCTGAAATGGTTCCCAATCTTCCAGTGCCATTACGTCATATTGAACGCAATTATGGATTGGCGAAGTGTTGAAAGGCGTCCCGCACGGCTAGATAACTGCGTGTGCAGTCTTAATGGAGGGAAAACACGCGCCAATCGCTTCTTTCTTTCCATATTTCTCTTTCTCTCTCTCTTTTTGGTTAAAGAAAAATGAATAAATAAAACGAAGGGCTTTTAAACATTTACATTTGTCCATCCGTTATGAACGATTATTTTATCAATAGTATATGCCTCAGTGTGTGCGTCAGGACAACTGATTTCTTATGGACACACGGTAGCGTGCAATTTCGCATGAGAGAAAAGAAGAGAAGAGAAGAGAGAGAGGGGGAGGGAAAAAAGAGAAATAGAAGAAAAGCAGAGAGAGACTGATACCGGGAGAAGAGCAGAGAAAGAGAGAGAGAGAGAGAGAGAGAGAGAGAGAGAGAGAGAGAGAGAGAGAGAGAGAGAGAGAGAGAGAGAGAAGGGTATATAGAGAGAATAGCAGAGAGGAGCTGAGAGAAAAGGAGAATGGAGAAGAGCAGAGCGAGAGAGGAGCGAAAGAGAAGAAGAAGAAGAAGAAGAAGAAGAAGAAGAAGAAGAAGAAGAAGAAGAAGAAGAAGAAGAAGAAGAAGAAGAAGAAGAAGTTAGATGGAGAGGAAGAGAGAGATTGGCAATACCGGTTTCCTCCATTATGCGAAAGTAAAGCGTTTTTTTATTAGAACCTTCCGTGAGCCGAAATGGCGGAAAGCAAACAAACAATTACCATTAATTTATATGGAAAAAATTCTGAGCGTTCCCAGACACCCAAAGTAGGGATTCTTGTTGTGTAAAAATAATATAAAATACAAATTACATAGCAAAATTCTATCCAGAAGATCAAAGGCAAATAATGTTAAGTCATCAAAAAATATATAAAGACATCGAATATAAATTAACCTCTCAGACCAAAGGGGCATACATTCAGTCATAAAAGTAGCAGGTCAAAAAGTCACATCAATAGCTTACATAGGTAGATTCTCATTTATAGCCATTGACCATGCACAATAGTATATTGACATATTTACCATAGTTGAGCATAGGACTGTAGCTCACGAAGAACGAAGTCTCCATTCTAGGTCCTCTCATGTAAATAATAAAATAATAAATCTGCAGACGCACAGAGACACAAGGAAAGTCACACAATAATACACACACACACACACACACACACACACACACACATATATATATATATATATATATATATATATATATATATATATATATATATATGTATATATATGCACGAGTTCAAGTGCATGCAAATGTATAGTGTCCTTACATACACGAGTAATCGGACCTAAGTAGCATAACATGAGTAAAATTATGTGTTCGATTTATCATTATATATTAAAAAAAAGTGTTCATTTTGTGCACTAGATTAATTTTGGGTGTACATATATGAATGTTTCCTGTGTATCGATGTGGATTAAAATCCATCCGACAGTATCAGAGTGATAAGACAATTAGGAAGACCATATCGTGTACAAATGAGACTTCACATAAACGAGTAACATCCCCCCAAACATGTCGATGAATATATTAGAGTGGAAAGACAATTAGGACAGTCTTCGTAATTGTCTTTCCACTGTAATATATGAATGTGCATATTTCAATAATTATGTTTGTTTATGTGTATTATTGTAAGTGGGAGAACCGACAGGTGTTCTGGAGGATGTTACTTGGGTATATATGCATATGAAAATAAAAAGAAATAAAGATGACGTAGGTATAAATCTAAGCGTGCCAGGAAATGCATTTATTCACACACACACACACACACAAACAAATATATTACATAATATACGATGTCTGTTCATAAATGAGACGCGTGTTCTGACTTGAATGTTATGTAGCAGTAACAGACCTTGACCTTTTGTATAACAAAAACTGTAAGCCAAGTTGGTTATTTTTTCTTTAGTTACATGTGCAAGAGTTAAAGTGTGTCTAGTATACTTGGCTTTACCCGTCCCAATTTGAACAATGAAGGTTCTTGAAAAATGAAGGGAAATTCTGTGAAATTCCGCTTTTGAGGAGGGGATTTTTCTAATGTGGTAACAAACCTAACAGGCCCTGTAGTGGGAACCTGTTGTAATTTCAGAGTTGATGCATAAAACATTTCGTCATGTTTCTAAGTTACTTGGACTGTCAGAAAATCAAGGGTACGATTTCTCATTCGTTGGCTTCTCTTTACAAGGAGTACATTCAAAAGAGGGGTAACCTCTCCAGGTCCCAAAATGCTTTTTCATGATACATGGTTATGTTATACATCAATGAAAAGGAAAATTTAATGCTGCTTATTATTCTTTCAAGATTATGCTCTAAAATTCATTAAATTACGTGTGATTTTCCATGAAAAAGCTATGATTTGAATGTGATATTTGAGCTGCAATATAAGTATTTCATGTGTCTCATATTATGTGTTAACTTGATCGAAAATCCTCAGCTATGTGAGAAAGAGATTGGATTTCTATCATATCAAATTTGGCCCAGGCCTCACAGCATTGCACAATTTCCTGTCCGTCCTGGAACAGCTAAGGTAAACGTCCCTTCCAGTCATTTGTGATGAAGGTGTCTTCCGCATTATTACAGAGATAATATTGCAAAGCCTATCAGGATTCAGCAATTTAGTACCCATGTTCGGTAACTTTCATCTCCATAAAACTGTAGAGCATTGCGTAGGGAAGTTTTTGAAGAGGAATTCTTTTCAAGGTACGTTTGCGGAGACAGAAACCCTTGGTTTGAAGACTGTTAGAGCAGTTATGGGAGATCACTACGTGGATTACTCATTATTTCTTAGGTAGTAAAGTGTATGAGATTGGAAACATTCTGGGAGTCCAGAGACGAAAGCAAGTACAAGCAGGTCTTGAAAACGTTAGAATGTTTTATGAAAGCTTTCAAGATGAGGATCAACAACATTGCACCTAAGACTACACTTCTACCCGGGCCCAAACACCCATAATATACATATTTCCCACAACAACCCCCACACAATCTAGACCTCACCCTCATATAATTAATGTTACGTACCTAACTCCCCTTTTATGTACACCAAACTTCACACCAATTCACTACCAACTGATACATACGTATAATCCATTCTGCTTTTAGTGCTCAAAGCCATCTGACTTTTCAGGACATCTATGATGACCATGAAGGATACAGAACACACGTTTCTGATCGGATACTTGATCATTGGTAACAAGGACCTCCTCTAGCCTATATCAACCACCTTAATTACTACTGGCGATAGCCTCGACCCTAACTTACGAAGCACCCGAATAACCTAATACTTACCCATTACCAAACTTTTCAATATCCATGAAAACCCACCTCCTCTGACCAGTACAACCAATAATATACCCATAACTGCTGCTATTATTCCCAACATAATATCCAACCAAACCACTGCAGATTCCTTCGCAGACATAAAACAGTCCGGACTCACTATCCTGGCCTCCCACGTGTCCCATTTTTTATTTCCATTTTTGC
>OY735198.1:58890436-58907936 GCA_963457665.1 Thysanoteuthis rhombus | reverse complement strand
AAGTTGATTGAGTTGCACCCATATGGAGTTATTTTTTTATAGCGTGACCAAGAGACACACGCTGTAATATCTATCACTTATATAGAGAGATAACACTTTGTATATTTAAATACATTTGCACTGAGTCCTCAATATATATATATATATATATATATATATATATATATATGCACCTTTTGTCCATTTGTTTATTTGATCTTTTATCTGTGCCTCTTCTGCACAAAAACTACTTGGCCTATTGACTTAGAACATAGACTATGTGAGGTTGATCTCTGAGGTCATTCAAGGTCATTTTTCCAAGTTGTTACGCACAATTTTGCATCAATGGAACTGAAATTCGGCATGGAGGCAGATTCTCTCATGGCCAAAGGATTTATGAATATAACTTTGAAATTAGGGTCATTTGAGGTCACCATATGTAATTTTTGGTCATTTTTGGCGAACTTTCTAAATTGTTGCTCACAATATTGCACCCATAAAGCAGGACTTTTGCACATGGGTGCATCTTTACAGGGCGAAAATTATAGACAATGTGAATTTGACGTTGGATATTACTAAAAGTCAGCTAAGGTCATTTCTGGAAATTGTAACAAGGCACAAAGACAAGCTTTTTTCATGGGTGTATTGTGCAAGGAGAAATTATATCGAAGAACACACTCTTCCTGTTTTGTTAAAGTTTTAGTTATTTTATTCCCAGGTAACGCTGGGTACTCCTGCTAGTATATAAATATATAAGAGAGAGAAGGAGAGAGTTTGAGAGAGAGAGAGAGAGAGAGAGAGAGAGAGAGAGTTTTGGCCTTCGCAGGAAACAGCAGATAAAAGGTCCATTGTGTCCGATAAGTAAAAAGTTATTCCGATTCGTTGCACACTCGGCAAAACGGACTCTGCACGCATCAGACACAGACATGTGGATATTGCCAACAAATAAACTATTGGAAAACATTCATGGCCTTTTGGACTATTGAACAACCGTAGCCATCAAAGATGGCGAAGAGATCTATTTTTTTATATTAGCGTGTGTCTGCGTGTTTGTTTATGTGTTTGTGTGTTCCAGTGCTCCTGATCCAACTGTTTTGTCTACGGACTTGATAATGGTCATCAGTAATCCACTATACCCATTTTTTTTTACATGTCTGCAATTCAAACGAGCCAATTGCTCTTTGCAGCGTTGCACAATTACATTTTTTCAGGTTCATTCGATTCGGAATTTAAAGAAATCCTTTTGATTCCCACCAAACGCAGAAAAGAACCACTCTCCCATTAGACTCCGTTTAGGCCGAGAAGTTGAAGGCAGTCCTCAATTAAGCTACGGTTTTCTTCATTTTGGATTATTTCGTAAGTTCAAGTCGAACTCATTTTCCTGGCTTTAGAATTCTTCCTATGACTTGTAAATAACGCCTTACAGTTGTCTGATTGCACATATAATAAAGATCAAATCGAACTATAAAGACATCCCCGTGATTTTTCTTACATGTAGCCAAAGATAAGGGCGTGATCTTTTGTATTAACCTATATATTCGCGTCAAGAGGAAACATGTAAAATCTCCGTACACTTCAGATCATCTACTTTCCCCAAGCAAGTTAAAAATTAGGGTGAGCTAATTAAAAAAAATAAAGCAAGCGAATTGATAAATAAAGTGAGCAAAGTCAATTTGTCAGATTTTTGACAGCATTACTCGAAGAAAAGGCTAATAATGTCAAAAGTGTAAAATAAGGAAAAAAAATCAGCCATATATTAGTATTTTCGGGCTTTTTCGTTATTGCCAACCAAATCAAAGTTTTCATTACCAATGGGAATCAATACGTTACCCACAACCCCTAAGACGAGAAAGAAAAGCTATTTTTCAGTGGGGAGTAACTATAGTAAGTTTCAACTGACTTAGAAAAAATCAACATTTGCTGCAGTAAAGCAGTAAATGTCCCGTTCGATTGCCATGCTTTTAATTTAATCACTTCACTTTTCAATATACTCATATCATCTTTTTAATCTAGTCGCTCTATTTCTTAATTTGCTTGCTCCAATTCTCAACTAAGGTTTAGATCAAAACGGCGAAAATCCAAATCAAGGGAACCAGTCGCCAATGAGCCACAGCACTCTCTTTGAATAAAAATGTCCTATCGTAGGTTCGAACCTCATAGATAGTTGATTTATCTCGCATTCACATAAATAATTGACATATGACTGTTCATTAAAAATGCTAATAAAAATCAAGTTGTCGCGAAATAATAATTGTACATGCTCGTTTATATATATTTATTATCCCATTTAGATTGCTGAAATCGGTTTTAATGGACAGCGGAGAACGCGTTGCTGGGTCTGAAGGGTTTATTTATTTATGAAAGGCTGATGAAGGCGGCCATTTGCAAATAGCTGAGAAATGGTCGCGCGCGGCTGGTGTGTCGGGGTGGGTTGAGTGTGTTCGAACTGATGCTTCACAGTGAAATGTTAATCGCGCTAATAAATAAGGGAAAATGCTCCCTCTTTAATCGGCGAGGGCGTCGTAAATAAAAACGTTGCAGGTGTCGTACGCAACGTGTTCGTCGGTATTTGCTGATTGCATTATTTGATGGTTGGTCCTCCATTTGTTATCCATGTTGGGGAGTGAAAAAAAACGGGGGGAGGAGTAGGGCGAATGGGAAAGACGCCGCTGATGTAATTAGGCAGTAGGTGAGATAGGATAGAGGGTAGTACAAGGATAATGGAGATCTGTCCTGAGTTCAGCAATTGGATTGTGGGATCCGATAATATACATTAGAGAGAGAGAGAGAGAGAGAGAAAGAGAGAGAGAGAGGGGGGGCATGCGAACACACGTAAATATAAATGTGTGTGTGTGTAATTATATGTGTGTCTGTGAATGTGTATATGAAATATATAAGCGTGTGTGTATATGTGAACGTGTATATGAAATATATGTGTGAGTGCGTGTTAATGTACACATCTGTGTATGTGGCAGGAGGGGCGTGTGGACATGTGTGTGCTTGTAATTATGAACATAGTTGTTTACTAAGCTTGGCTTAGTTTCGACACAAGGCCCAAAGCATTGGGCATCCATCGGGGATTGAACTCACTACTAAGAACTAAGTAGTAGCACAAGGCCATAAGAATTGGGCACTCAGTGAGAACTTGACTCACTACTCAAAAGTAATAACCAGCGAGACCACCTTGCTAACCATTACGCACCCTCGATGAGGAATCTATTTTGAAGCTTAGCTCAGTTTCGGTACAAGGCTCCAAGTGTGAGAAACCTTGTAAGGATCGAACTCATAACTCAGTATAAATTATCAGCCTGGCTACCTTGCTAACCACTATGCACGTAGTGCGTATGCAATTATAATATATATGAATTTAAATTTATGGGTAGATGTATAAAAGGAAGTTCAGATTTTAGTAGCTTAAAAAAGGGAATCAAGGAACCATGTTCACGTTTTGTTTTGTTTACTTCGCACTAAAGCCTTCCCTATTCGGTCAATTCATAGATTACCTCCTGGTACCACGTAACCAAGTGTAACCAGTTGTATGTTATTCGAAATGGAGATAGCCACCAACGAGTAACTCTCATTGCCCCCCAAAAGGCCATGAAGGACCCAGCATGGTATCTTTATGATCTACTAAGTCTTGTGATAATTAGGTTTGATTCAAAACATATCAATATGTGTCTATGAGTATCTAAATCATATGCATCTCATTATATATGCGTAACTGTATTCGAATATGTGAGTCCATGTATGTATCGTATATGTATGTATCATACATGTATGCAAATGTGTATAATTCAGAATATCTTAAATCGAATTAGTATGTCTGCTTATGTAAGCACTAACGTGTGTGTATGTGTGTGTGTGTGTGTGTGTGTGTGTGTGTGTGTGTGTGCATGGGGACGTTAATGATGTCACTTTAGATGATTGTCACCTCTACGTCTGTATCATACATCGCAAACGGACTGCATAAGTAGTAATGTGATATGTGGAGTCAGATATGAAACGACTGAAGCCGTAGCCAGTAAGGGCACTATATATATATATATCATACTCTTAGGCAGCAGATAACTACTGCCGGTTGGAGAATTTGTTTAAGCGGAGGAAACTTCAACCGAAAACCTACGAACACAGATCTTATTTCCACCACCCCAATTTAGTCCGCCATTGTGTGCGAACACTTTAAATAAAGTTTAGGATTGGCTACGTGCACGCTGCATCTTTGAAACTTCATAGCACAGGCCTGATGACAATCCCACGAATCTCCTTTGCACGGGTCTCGCTGGCCATGCAAGGTTCTGCAACTGACGTGGACAAGCCTCCTAAATCTTCGTTTGCGAAGCCAAACCGTGATACACGTCGGATAGCCTGTTGAATATTTTAACATTTTCGCCCGGAGAATAGATTTTCGTGACTCCAGGTATCAATGAATTATTATGTGGAAGATAGAGACACAGAAGACATAGTTAAAGGTGATAGAAGAAGATTAACGGAAAGATAGAGGAAGACTAATAAACACACACACACACACACACACATATGTATATAGAGAGGGGTAGGTCAGAGACAGAGGCAGAGACAGAGATAAAGAATGGTGATCCCAGAATTTATCCTGATAAAATAAAGCATGAATGAATTAGAATGATTTGGTCTGTTCAGCAAGGTTTTGATAATCAATTAGAACGGTCATCAGGATTACGTTTACTTGACTAACTACTCGTCCTAACGAGCGGCGTAAATTGCAATGAAAAAAGAATTTATAAAATAAAAAGATTGATAGAAATTGTCAAGGTTGATTTAACACCACTCTTTCTCTACACTGTTTGAAAAAATGAGAGGCTGATGTTTAAAAGGAGGTTATGAAAGAAGGCAAACTAATCTAAAAAAAGGGTTTGATAAAAATATTAAAAAAAAACGGGGGTTATATGGGGCTGATAAGTTCTCGAAAATCCTCAAACCAGTCAAACTAAAACAGGGACACTAGATATGCCGATTGACGTGGGGAAACTATTGAGCATGTGATAATTGAGCGAGCGACTATTGTGTGCTGACAACTGAGCAGGGACAATTGAGTGTGTAGACAATTGAGTGTGTAGACAATTGAGTGGGAGACAATTGAGCAGGAGACAATTGAGCGTGGAGACAATTGTGGATCTATATTAAACCTATTACTTTTGTTTTTTCAATCACTCAATGATAATGTTGGAAATTTAAAAAATGTACCAATGCTGTGTTTTAATTAGGGTACGTTTCAGAGAATTCTTGTGTCGGAGAGGGCGCGCAAGTTCATCAAGCCCGACTCATCAAGAATCCTAAGGCCTGCCCAAAGTGCCAATTTCGCCCTTTACAGTTTGTTATAAATTGTGTTTACTATCATGTATATCTGCACTATGTCCGACTGCACCCCAAGCAAATTGTTAAATTTGCAACCCCTATACAAAGTTTAAAACAATTATTCTCAATGAATTTCAGTGAAATTTTGTTGAAGGATGGTCAATATATTTCAGTATGGATTCAGCAATTCTTCTAAGTCACCTCTCCAGCATCATAGCCATATGTGTGCAACACAATATCTCAAAAGATTATCAATTAAATTCAGTGAGGTTTTGCAATGGACCAAGGGACCGGTGTTTAGATTTTTGGCGGATCCAGGAATTTTCCGTGGTTATCTCCCTTGCATCGTAGATATATTTTCACTGCACAAAGGTTCACAATAAATTCCAATGAAATTTTGTTGAAGGACGATCAATATATTTGGGGGCAGATGCAGGAATTCTTTCACTATCACCAGTATCGTATTTATATGTATATTCACACAGTTATATATATCACAGGGAAAGATGTTCTTTTTATTTTTAAAATTCCGGATAGATTTCCAATGTTCTTTCATATAAAACCAGGATACTCATGATCTGACCGTCATCATCATTTCAAAATGAGTGTCATAAAAAAATAAAATTTGAATTATAGTACATAAGATTAGTTGAGATTTCAACTAGAATTGTTCAAAATGTGAAGTGTGAAAACTCGCGTACAGGTGGATTTTCTAATTGTCCCTCACATTAAAACAGGACCCACGCAATCTAATTTTTTACGGCTGCCATTTTGACATAAAGATGGAGGCCAAAGTTTTGTTAAGAGCGTGTAAATCCTGCGTGTTTTTTTTTTAATATGAATGAGCACTCCATTTAAAGAGTAGAATGGTTTAGAATGGAGGTGTATCCATTTGCACTATTTTCTCTCTGCAACTCATGGATTTTTTTTGTTAACTGAGTAACCTGTGTATCATGGATTTCATGCTATAAAATGATCAAAACTCAAAGAACTCCAGCTGAACCACACACAGAAATTTGGAAAAATCAGAGAAGACGAAGAATAATCTTCACATATGTTTCATTAGAAGAGCCTCTCATAAAAGCTTCTACCTGAAGGGTCATTACAATTGCCATCACTTGGCTCCACCCCCTGGTTTATGGGACGTTCGTTATTGCATCCTCTTCGATGGCACTGTCCACTGGCAGTACCACAAGCAAGCCCATTCTTGCGACAGAAACAGAAATTGGTACCATAGTTTTTTTTGTCTCTGTTTTACAGTTGCATCGTACCGGACTGAATATTTCATCCCGTGCAGGAGATTATAGTGAATATAACTGAATCATAGAAAATAATTAATTTCGGAATATTTACAATGCAAATGGAATAATTTTAATGAAGCATGCACACAAAAAATTATTTAATTGAACTATATACTTGAGAGGATATAACATGCTCTAAACAGCTACCGCCTCGTTGTAATTCCCATTCAAATGGTTCCATTAAAGTGTTCATCAAGGTTTCCTAGAGCATTATCGGGAAATAAACACGCAAGCTGCATTGTTGAGCTGAATCCTCAGTCGGTGGCAAATATTCTGGGTGTACTACTTTTTTACGTTGAAACGACCTCCCTATCGGTCGGAGGCTCGATTCCTGCAGCAGTCCCATTTTCCTTAATTTGTTTATCATATCTACGCTGTCTAGGCCAAATGATACATTCGCCGTGTGATAACGGGGGATCATTTCAAATTGAGTTTATTTATTATTTATATAATTGTCTGCGTTCAAAGGAACGAATAGTGCAGATATAGATCATGAATAAACAAAATTAGAATAAAAGAGAGAGTTAAAGCAGTTATTTTGGCCTTTGCATTACTGGCAATAGTTTAGCTCAATGGTAAGATCAACGCATTTTCTTTAATTGTCCATTATATTTATATATAAAATCATAAATCGATTATCAATTTTATAACTGCGTATATAAAAATCATCTATTTTATCCTAATATAGATGAAAATCAAATGAAGACAAAAACCAAATCTTAAACTGGAATATAATTTCCAGAGTATACCCATATAACAACATCACAAAAAGACGTATACTATCCTTGAAAAAAAAATTAAAAATTACATACTATAAACAACCAGAAAAAACTCCTCAATGAAAGAAACTATTTGATATCTAAATGTAGACACAAAAATAAATATATATATTAAGGTATGCCAAAAAGATAACAATTTTAACTACTAAAAATACCTACTAATTGTTATTTTTTTCCATTTTTAATTTCTAAAACGTCTATATAAACATCCCCACGAACAATTTGTATCAAAATACGCGTACAGCATTTGAAGTTGAAACTTGAAAGTTTGTAACATTCCACTTTAATCCTATTAAACTAGTTTGCTCTTTAACATATGTTTTGACAACGGATATATTCCAACTAGTCAGAATATTTTCCAGGTAAAAATTAATCTGATTAAAGAAACATGTTGTTTAAGAATAGAACGAGACGTGATTGTGACGCGTGCAAAGTAATAATTCGGAAAAATAGATGTTTTATTCGTTCGCGTTTACTTGTTTGAGAAGAAGTGAAGAAATTGACACGATTTACCAAACTGTAGCATATATATATATATATATATATATATATATATATATATATATATATATATATATATATATATATATATATATATATATATGTCAATGTAATTCATGTAATTTTCTTCAGTGTTTTCCCATTTTACATATACTTTGTTATGGTACAATGGATACATCTTCTCTTGTTGAGATCATCAGTTGTTTGTCTCGTAACCGTTTCCGGAAGTTTAAAAACAAAAAAGTTATATCAACATAGTACCCTAGCCATGTTGATTAAACATCACCTCCTTTTCTTACTATATTGCTTATGTCATGCATGTAGTTTGTCATTTTATACCAGGAATACTGTGTATTGTTTATTTTTATCATTTTATATTACATATCTTTTATTTTTTGAAACAGGGTTTTATTAGGTGATATATTTAAACGTAGGACATAGACCTTTCACATGATTTGCAACCCCTTTCTATCATTGGCGTAGCAGGACCAATATTTTCTGAACTTGTCGACTTCGTCACGCCATCCTATTTTGCCGGTCACCGTTTCGCATATGATCTCGGAATTGACTTTGTCGTGATGTCCAGCGGTTGTCTGACATTCTCACAACATGACCAGCCCATTGCCATTTGAGTTTTCTCCTGATATATCGGATTGCTTAATATAATTTGCCGTCTTGTTATCTCTCCATATGATGTTGAGTATAATTCTTTTGGTTAGATTCCATATTTCAGCTGCAAAGGCGATTATTGGGATGATGAATTAATTGTTTTAAGGACAAATGGAATTTTTTTGCTCTTGGAGGTTTAGTTTGCTCTATCGAAAGCTTGCCAATCTAGAATGATTCTTTGCCTGATTTCTTACTCTATTGGGTACTCCATGGAAAAAAATACAATTTAACGTGTTAACAGCTACCTTAGACACTTGAACCATTACATAATGTCATCTACGTTCTTGTGAGTATTACCATTAAAATCCTCTATATAAGAATTCTAATATTATATTCTGATAAATGAAATTAAATGAGCACGTTTTCTGCCTGGCGCCGAAACTGAGTCAAGTTCATTTCAGTTGCTGTTTATAAAGCCGAAAATAAAACCGTGAAATGGGCGTACAGTTAATAGATATAATTCTATCCATCTAAATCTAAAGATTGATGGATAGATAGGAGGGTAGGTAGATAGATAAGAACAGATTCCGATAACTGAGATAGCTGACTATGTTTGTGTGTTTTGCGATTTCTTTATAAAGGTAAAATATAACTATCTTCTTAATTGCTAGGAAGCAACAATTCTGATAGAATCAACATTCCCAGACCAACCGAAGATTGTCAGCATCTTGTTAATGCAATTAGAATCCATTAAAAATCTCAAATGGTGGTGGGATAGCCATGTTGCGAGAATGGCAGACAACCGATGGACATCACGACTCACGACATGGATCCCCCGAGATCACATGCGTAACCGAGGCCGGCAGAATATTTGATGGAGAGACGAGCTAGAGTTCAGGAAGTACTGGCTTCGCGACGCCCATGATAGAGAAGTATGGCAAATCCTGGGGAAGGTCTATGTCCAACGACAGACGTTATAAGACTGATGATGATGATGATGATGATGATGATGATGATGATGATGATCTCATGTGATTCATATTTAGATATTTAGAAACCCCAAAAATGTTGGATACTTCTATCAGTACGTACATAAATTACCTGCAAATTGACTCAATATAAGGTGAGAAATAGCAAAGAAACATATTGATTGATATCAAAAGTTCTTTATTTCCGGGCGGAGTCATTCCAAGATGAGTGAAATATCTGGTGAAACACAGGACACTTCACGGGTGAACAGATTGATGAATCTGTTTAAATTCTCGAAATTTTTCATATAGCACCACGTGTACACCCACCCACCACGTGTACGCACGTGTGTGCACACGCATGCACACACACACACACACACGCACACACACATCACGTGGACAAATACACACACGCATATACATATTTCTTCCACTAAATCTGGTCTCCTGGCCTGGATTGGGTGACCTATTTGAATCTCTAAGTCCCAGAGAACTTTGTACGTTTCATTCTCGAAGACAGATTCTTGTTTGTGCATGTACCATTCAATTGTCTGGTCGAAATCTTTATTACTATTGAGTTCGTACCTCTCGGTCTGTGAGAATTAGTCATCATAAAAGCGCAGTAGTGATTAGATAGATAGTATTAGTAATGGTATCGGTTGTAGTCGGACTGGGACTAATTCGATGATACTGATGACAAAGAAGAAGACAGATTTTGATAGTCACTTAGTAAAAACTGTCAGGTGACCAACAGCATTTGGCAGCATGTTGTGTTGGGGCTGATTAATTCAAAATTGGACAAAGGGATGATCAATGAATGTTACTTCTCTCACTTTTTGTTGCGTAGTGACCACTGAAAAAAGTCTGGATTTCTGCAAAGAAGAAACGCGAATGCTGCTGAACCAATTAAGCATAAAATTGAATTGTAAATTGCACCATATTTGAAAACCTATTCAGGAGGAAGGGAATTTTTTTTCAAGATATAATAAGGAGCAAATATTTAAATTCTCACAGCCCTCTAGCTCCGTTAGCGCGACCTGTACTCGAGGCACATACATAGTTAGATAGTCAGGCAGGTAGGCAGACTCATTTAAAAATTGAAGAAATTCATGTTGACAGTTTTGGTTGACGGTTCCTAACAATGAAGGTGATGATGCCATTAGTAGTGTCGACCAAGATTTGCTAATCACTTCCGCAGGCTGGCTGATTCCGCTTTGATGAGTCAATAAAACTAATGAGAACATAAGGTTTATTTATAACAGATATTTTCTATTTCCAAACAACCAAAGATCACAGTCTAATTATTTGGGATATTTGTGATCAATTTGGGATGGGATCTTTTCGATAACAATAACCAGCTGGTAACATGATGTTTGAAAATTGAGCAATTCACATTCATTGTTATAAATTCATTCGTTGTTATAAACAACTTTACGATAAGAAAAAATTGTTATGAAATTTATTGATGTTCTGATAAATTTTTAATCTATTTCGAATAGAGTGTTCATTTTGATAACAATAACCGTTTCATCATAGTATCCCTGATTTTAATGAACGGCTCCCTCTATATTTCATCTTGGATTTTTAGACAATCCTAGGAAGGCCAGAGGATGCAACGACTGATCCGAAGAACAAATATAATTATCCTGATCTGAATAATTCAT
Organism: Thysanoteuthis rhombus; assembly: GCA_963457665.1. Taxonomy (NCBI): domain Eukaryota; kingdom Metazoa; phylum Mollusca; class Cephalopoda; order Oegopsida; family Thysanoteuthidae; genus Thysanoteuthis; species Thysanoteuthis major. The sequence continues at coordinate 58,896,801 of OY735198.1, read as the reverse complement.
TGGAAAATGACAATACATCATCTCATTATTATTTCTTTTGGGCTGTTTTTTTCTTCCACATTATTTGCATTGCTTTCTATCGCAACACTCACACCGTTTTCCCGACAAATATAAGTTTGAAGAAAAAAAAGAAGAAAACTAGCAATAAGGACAAGGTTTCATCTGAGAAATTCGGACAACTTGAGATTATTACGCCTGCTGCTTCTAAGTATTGTGGCGCAGCGGTGTACATAACTCTAGCAAATGGTCTGCGCGACGCCCACGGTAGAGGAGTGTAGCGAATCCTGGGGAAGGTCTATGTCCAACGACAGACGTTAAAAGACTGATTATGGAGCTCGTTTCTAAATGCTTATCCGTATTTCTTCGGTGACGTCTTTTTCTTGCTGTTTAGTACAATCGAGATCTTGCTGGGATGACGTTTAAAATCTTTAACGAAAATACGAGCTGTCTTCAAGAAGAGAGCATTTGCTTCATCTCGATCGAAGCTTCAAGACCAGCGGAAACAACTTTGTTGGTAAAAAAAAGGAAATTACGAATGCTTGTTTCATCAAACTGAGTAATTACTGGGAAGTCCATGGCTAGCCGTTCGCAGTAATAATTTCTATCATTCTTTCAATCAAGCCACTCCCCTCTTTTACTCATCCTCTTCGTCTGCTTTTGCCGTGGATGATGGAGCTCATCAACTACTATGTCCTGTCCTCTCATCTACCCAAACTAACGGACAAAAGTTTAAAAGGAGATTGACCTTGCAATACGCTTCGCTGATTGGTCAAGCTTATTTGCCTGTCTTCTTGATTCTCCCAACGTATATTCAGTTTGGTCGAAACCCTACAGAATCGTTTTTCATGACTGATTTGACGTGTTCCTTTTCACCCCCTTTAGAACTAATTTTTTTTGTTTCCCTCATTCTTTAACTGTGAAGCATACACACACACACATACACATGTATATACGGAACAAGCATTTTTTAAAAATTCGCTTACGCGTATACACACACACATCTTTTTCACAACAGTATAAACAAACAATATATCGTAGATTTGAAATCGGATGATAAGGAATATAGCTATACTCGCATCTGTTGGTTAACTTTTGTGGTCAAATCGGTTTGGCAATCTCCCTGTTCGACAGGCTCTCAGAGAAAAAGGGATGTGAGTTCAAATCTTGTCAGAAGCTTTTTCGTTATCTCCATGCTGCTTATTTTACGATCATAGAATGTAAAAACAATCTAAGCGTTGTGACAAAAAGCAAAAAAATAAAATGAAAAATGTTGATACTGCATTAAAGCTGTTTTAATGTTAAGCATTCTACACTCAAATAAGTCGCTGTAAACTTGGTAATTGTTTTCAGCATTTATAAAGAATGAAGTTAAAAAAAAAAACCCTCTGAAGATGCCACTTTCCTCAACACCAAGATTTGAACCAGTATCATTAATATTCATACTATTCATATACCGAAGAGGTTATAAGTTTTCATTCAATAGTTCTTTTAGACTGGCATCTTAACTAGCTGGTCTGAAGGATTCATTCAACGACTCTCGGTCTGCCAACCGAGGAGACATAGCCACAAGTACTTATGACAATTATCAAATTATGTATACTATTTGAATGGTGGTACGTTATTCCTCTGTGTCTGTCTGTTGCTCACAGCTTTTAAAAATTTGATTAGATTCTTTGTGACTTGTTTCGAGATGTTAGCGTCTGGCCTGGAGGGAAAAATGATTAGTATGTATCGTTGAAAATAATTCTATTTTGAAGATGGCATCCAGTTCGGGTCGTAGTTTAAGCGCCCCAAAAACCTGTTTACTAAATTTAACATTTCCAAATATCTTTGTCTTCATTCAGTGTATTTCGATCACAGAAATATACGTCTAAAGTCAAGAAGGCTAGGAAAAGGAGACTACAGAGCGGTAGCTATCGAACTTGTCTCAAAATCCATTGATCGTTAGTTCAATTCTCATTAGGAGGCTGCAACCAGACAAAGTTGAATTGGTAAACGTTTGATCAGAAACTGCTTATACCCATATGTACATCTGGACGTAAGCAAACTGCGTAAGAACTTTTATCCATTTTTGCTTTGTAGCGCACATTGTCCACCGTATTTCACAATGAATAATCCGCTACCCTAGATAATCTTCATCCCTGATTGAGCTTCAATTTCGAATGAAAAATGCCTTATCTCGTGTCCCTAATTCTTTACGCAAATATGTAGGACAATTATGTTTCTATCGATAGTACGCACCTAGATTTTCATGCTCAAAATTTTCGAGGAAAATACGGGTTATACGTGGTCAAATACACTAATACACAAAAAGGAAGGAAGAAAGAAGGGAAAATGGTGGGTTTCTTTAGATTTCAGAGTAAATATGGAAGAAACGAATCTTTAGGTTCGAGAGGCCAATCTATATGGTATTTGACGATCGGTTATTCTCGGGTTCAATCTTCCTCAGGGGTTTTGTGTGCCGCGTCTTGGTGTTATAGATAGGAAGGTTGTCTTGCAGATCATTACTACTGAGTAGGGAGTTCGATCTTCACCTATATGCGAAAAGTAAGCAAAGTTTTGTAAATAATGTATCTCAGAGATCATCGGGAAATATGATCAAGTGAACATATTCAAGTGAGGTAATATAGGACAACTAGACGTTTAAATTTAGGAGACATTTAGTGTCATAATGTCGTGTTGCAGGCAATAAGCATCATTTGAAGGGATGACTAAAAACATAATCAACTATGTGCGTAAAACGCATAACACAGACATCATAAAAATGTTTGTATTTCAGTATAACTATACCATAATTATTAATATTTTGTTAATAGCTTTAGCGCATTTTGCCCCTTTTTTATCGTGAAACTTTGGGTCAATCAACTGTCCGATTAGCAGAGTAAACTGCGCTCAGTGGGAAATAAAGAAGTAGCTTCTGACAGGATTTGAATTTGCATCCCACACTATGGGAACCTGTCTTACATTGATGATGCCTTAACCACTTGGGCCACTCTGTTACCCCTTCCTCTCAAGTTCTTCATATCTATTTTGTTTTTGCTATCGAGTTACAGTAGAGTTGTTATTTGAATTTATTTTAGATAAAATATTTTTCCACCGTCACTATCATTATTCTATAATTAGCTTAAAAAAACTATACCATGCTCAGAAATCACATATATATATATATATATATATATATATATATATATATATATAATCAACCATTATCAATCCATCTGCCATGTCTTACCGACAAACCCTTTCTCATTCCTCCATCATGTGTTTGGTCTTTTCCAACTGCGTTTACTGTCCTATGGACAATGATTGGTTAACCTTTTGCTCTATCTGTTTTCGTTTCTTCTTGTCAAGTACCCAACCAATCTCCACTTTTGTTGTTTAATTATTTCTGTAATATCCTTCACTCTAGTCCTCCCTCCGATACGTTAGTCTTTTTCTATCTCAGAGGGTTATACCGAGTATTGCTCTTTCCATAGTTCTCTGTGTGATTCTAAGTTGGTTCACAGATCGTTTTGTTCATTTCCATTCCTCGCATCCGTAAGTCATAGTTGGTATTATGCATCCAATGTATTCTTAACACTTTAATTACATTGGCAAGGTGCTCTTCAATATGTCTCTATTCATACCAAATGCTTTCCCCACCGACCAGCAAGGTACTTTTGGTGGCAAGGTAGTAAATCGGCTTCGGGTAGATAGAAGCAATTGTTTTCGAGAAGCGTACCTGTGCGACTTTTATTGGGAATAAAGAAGCACCGAAAAGGGAGTTAACTGTTTAATGAAGCTGGATAGACTGAAAACCATAACATTAGAATAATTTCTCGGTTCTTAGTAATGATCTGCTATATGTGCTAACGGTCGTTATTAAATACAAGCATACTTCTCCAATACATATCAAGGACATGATAGAAATAGTATTCTCTGCAAATAGTCTCCGAAATAATAGAAGCATAATACGATTTACACGTTGGTCGATATATTGGCTTTGCCTCTGAAATATTGAAAACTGAATTGGTGAGGTTGACTTCAGATTCACGACCAGGTGACAAGCCCTCAAAGAAAGCAAGGCTGATAATCTACAAGGCTACACTGATGAGTCCCTGGTAATATATTTAGAATGTTGCTTCAAAACTAAAAATGGGTAGTAATAATCTTGAAACTGAAAATTGGAAAGACGTTTTGCAATACACTCTTCAAAAAAAGACGTTCGATTTTTCAGTCCATAATGCATAACCCGAGTAATGCCACGTGGTCCCATGCTTTATAGAGATTTGAAAAGTCTTATACTTGATTAGTTCAGGTAATTAGATAATTCCCAAATTTTCTGTACTTTTCAAAACAGCACTGTTCCAGATCTTATGATTCGATGTGTTTTTCCGGCTTATACCTAGTCACATTAATTTGTACAGCGATTCCTCATCGTACTCCATCGAAACCTGCTTGGTCAAAACTGCACTATTCAAGGTATTCCTATACTTGTTGACAGTTCGATTACTATACAAAGAAACGAAAAAGGTATGAATAAATATCGCTCGGCCATCAAAAGTTTCAAAATGTGAGGCTTTAATGTCCAGAGATGACCCAGTTGAAAGCACAATTAAGCATCACGACAATTTAAAAAAAAAGCATCTAATCTGATTTGAAAAAAAAAGAGCACAAAAGGGCAGAAAAAAGTAAATACCAACGAGAGATTTTCAACAGTATTTTTCATTTCCCTCTTATAACAATTTGCAAAGTATACGAACACGAACAAGTAGCCGAACGATTCCAAGTGCCTGTTGATTAGGTGTCAGTAAGAATAAAGTTCCAATTGAGATCGTGTCTAACGTTTCATCTGGCATTGTTCCTTCTGTAGTGACAATCTTGAAGGAACGAAAGATGTATAAACTAATTACTGGATTTTTATCTTAGAGGTGCAGGCGGTGCTTTAGAGTGGGTGAATGAGGCTAGGTGTGATGGGGAGTAATGAGAGTAAAGAGGAGACTCAAGCACCTACTCCTATCGTAGTCGCATTAAAAAGTGGCACTTAATGATTAAAAATGGATTATATATATATATATATATATATATATATATATGTGTGTGTGTGTGTGTGTGTGTGTATGCGTGCGCGCAACTGTTCCTGCACGTTTTTATCTCTCTCTTCTTGTCTCGTTGTTACATTCACCATTCACGTATACACACATTCATGCAAACAAATACACACATATACGTATGATTTGTGTACATACATGCACACAGACAGGCGGTCATACTTACACAAACATATGCACACACACATACATATGTATTCGCACGCACATAAGTAAATATTATTTTGAAACTGAATTAAAATATTCAGTCTTACTCTTACACAGCACACACACACATACACACACACACACACACACACACATTGCAACTTTACATCAACATATATATGTATATATATATGTGTGTGTGTGTGTATGTCTGCGCGTACGTATATCCGTAAGTCTGTTAGTGCAAGGGGACATAAACAATTACAATATGCATAATACAATCTTCACATCACAAATATACACAGATATTTCATGGTAAAAACTTTACAGTAAACTACACACGCGAACATGTCCGCATACATCATGCCAATTTTCACACACACACACACACACACACACACACACACACACGCATAAATGAATACATAACGCCATCAATATACGAATGCATACACAAACAAACGCAAGGAATCGTACATGAAGTTCATTTGTTATTCACTAACGGAAAGGGGTTAAAAATCTCGCCTCAGTTCCTGAGCGTGTGTCAGGGCGGACGACCATCAAGTGACCATTTCCTTCGTTTGACCCGGTTAAAAACACGGACGCTTGATCCGTCATTTTGTCTCTGCTAATTGAGCCGAGGTCAAACGGACGCTGACTTATATGTGTTGTTAATTCTCTCTATCTGGAGACTGTGACCTTGTTCAAAGAAGAGAAAAGCCCTTTCTTTCAACGAAAGTAAACATTGAGAAATAAAACAAAACCATAAGTTTTCTCCACAATCGATTGTCTACAGGACCTATTATGATAAATATTTGTTAGAGATCACCAACCTTTACGCGAAACCACAATTTTTTGAGCTCTCAGTATCAGGGGCGTACCGAAGGAAGGGGGTCACCCCCAATGTTCTTTCTGTCGACAATTTTTTTCTCTAGGTTTGCCAGATTGGACATTTTTGACTAAATCTTGATGATTTTTTTTCACAATTTAGCCGATAAATATCCATGATAGTCGATTAAATCTGGTGTATTTAATAAATCTTGATTTTCAATTTTCATCAAGTACACACACACACACACATACACATACACACACACACTCATACACAAACACACACACACACACACA